>JARJHM010000218.1:0-439615 GCA_033356055.1 Carex pumila
ATTATTTTCAGGTTTACTTTGCGGACGCAGCAAATGAGGATATTGGTAATGCATATAAAAGATCCAATGCCTTGCGTGTATACGTGATGCTTGAATAAATACATGCGGCAGGCTGTCGCACCCGTGGATTTGGGGTGTGACACCAACAGTCATTCAGAGCAGCTGCCAGTCAGTCAAACTAATTGCAAATCTTTCCGAGTTTACTAAGGTAATGCAAATTCAAATTCAATAGCATCTAGATTTCACAATTTATTTTCCATTATATGTTCTAGTGTTCATACATTTTAGTTTATTCGAGTAAATACATATATTTGAACAAGAGGCAAAACTAAGCTGCAAACTCCTAGCAATTATCAATGGGAACATTATTCGAGTGGTCATGGGGACAATTCATGTTCCAGTTGTATCCGGTGGAACAATTCACAGCAGGCCGATGCCGCCCGACCATGCAAGAGTAATGGTGGATGGTATTTGCGATGCACACTTCTTAAACTTCCCATTACCTGTACCAAATGGCGAGCAGGAAACCCTAAAGGATGCCCTCGGCAGTTTCACTGCATGGCCGATGTCCAAGATAGTGGTAAGTTCAGATGAGGTATATTATTATTATAAGTTCTTATACTTTCGAATTAGTATATATGTGATAGAGTTATAGTTGATTCAGTAATTTTATTTCAATTTATTATGAAATTTTGCAGGAACCAGGCGAAGAATTAGTTGTTCCTGGAGGTCCAAAAGCAACAAGTCACTGTAAGGCATTTGATGATATCAATTTTGATAAGCTGGGACGGACATTCAAGCACATTCGTGATTTTTTTTGGAGCTAGATGGCAATCCAATCGAAATTGATACGCCAGTTGATCTTTTATGTTCAGATGACTCCATACGCGTCTATGCAGATGATTATGCGGCCTTGCTTAAAAAACAGGAGTGGCTCACTGTACCAGTTGTTCAGATCTGGATGCTATGAGTTAATATTCGTAATAATTACATAATTTTAGTACTTGTAATTCAAATTTCACAAAATTGAGATCATTTTTGCGTCTTTATTTCGTAGGTATTGGCACAAATACCTCAAGGAGGAATATCCTGATGAGCAGGTTGGTTTCATGGACCCCAATCGAACAAATGCCACCATGTTGAATGATGACCGAGGACATGTTCTTCAATACATAGGGAAAGCACTCCGAGAAAATTGGGACAAGAGATTGATCTTCATGCCTTACCATCAGATGTCAGTGTTATATATATATTATAATTTTATTATATTTCTTTCAGTTCATATAAATTGAATAATATGACATGCTACAAACCTAACATGTAGAAATCATTGGATATTGGTCGTGCTTATGCCAAGAGAATGTGCATTGTACGTGTACGATTCCGATAAGAAGTGTAAAAGAATGCTAATGATCACTGCTGCTATCGAGGAGTAAATGCCTTCCTAAATTTTACGTTTGTTTATAATACTAATGATTTTATTATTATATTATCATTTTAAATGTCTCGTAAGTACTGATTGTTCAAAGTTTTCATATTTCAACAGCGTCTTCATGAAGGAAATGGGTAATTCTTTAATGGTTCGTAACGATTGCAAGGTTATAGTTTATATTGCTATATGATTATAATGACCTAGATCCACACATTTGTGAATATACATATAAACTATTTGTATGCTCGTAATACAAATATTTTATTTTTTTAAAACTTGTTATATAGTGCCCACAACAACCAGCTGGCTGGGAATGTGCATATTATACTATGTTGCTCATGCAAGACATAATAAAGCACTGTCTCGATGTTTTTCCACAATTAAAGGTATATATGCATTTATAAATTTTTCAAAAATAAGCATTGTTGCTTCAAATATAATAAAATACACAATTTAATTGTATATATATGCCCTTCTAAATTCTAAAATTGCAAGATATTCCCGCTAAATATACAGTACAATGTTTGGCCTACTTTCGCCAAATGTGGGTCTAAATTTTGCTGAAAGAAATAAAGACGAGAAGAAGTACAATAATTTAGGGTGTTTTATCCGAATTTGCATGCATATATGAACATGAATTTCTTGTAATAAGTTAGGATGTGTTTGATATATAATTAATTCAGTATGTGTTTTATTGATAATTAAATTAGGATGTGTTTTATTGATAATTTACGATTTGTCATAAATTAGTATTTTGGCTAGCTAAATAAATATGGAAGCTGGCCATTTAATAAAAAATATTTTTTTAAAAATTCAATAAAGGATCAGAATCGGTTCTTATCTTAGAAATCGATCCAGATAGACTTTTTTACAAAAAAAAAGACGCAAAATAACTATCAGGATCTGTTCTTACGTAAGAATCGATCCAGATAGTGACTATCAGGATTGGTTGTTATGTAAGAACCGATATTGATAATTATTTTCTGAATTTAAAAAATAGTCTAATTTAAAATATACATCTGGATCGATTCTACAGTACAATCGATCCTGATAATTGTTTTCTGAATTTAAAAAAAAAATGTAATTTAAATATACATCTGGATCGGTTCTACAGTACAACCGATGCAAATAGTAACTATCAGGATCTATTGTAAAACTGATACAGATTTATTTGATATCTGTATCGCCCTGATCAGAATCGGTTGTGAACCGATACTAATAGCTACATATAACCAATCATGATTCTATTTTTTTAATGGTGTCAACATGTCAATCTCGATGCTAGTCCGACTCATTTAACAACTACGTACACGATTGGCTAATTTCATGCATGCATGTTCCAGACCTCGACTAGACTCCGTGGAGGACATAATTAATTCAGCATCAACTCGATCAAATATCTCAAATATTACCATGTAAAAGTTGATCATATAGAACTTGACATGACTGTTGAGTATATTAAACTTAAACAAGCTTTTGAGGCTGAATTATTAACGCACACTCAAATGTATTTCTCGTTTATAATTAAGTACCCTACCATTTTTACCCACACGAATCTTATATGTCAAATTTCTTAATTGAAGGTTTCTCAAATTTACTCGCCAGAATTGAAAAATGTAGCTAAAGAGATATTTTCAAGACTTGTATTTTTCTTGTCATCTTACGATTTTCATCAATAAGAAAAGTATTTTCAAGACTTGTAACAAACTCATTTAGTCCTCATTTAGTCATTCTGAATAATAGTCCAATATTCCATCAGAATCTGACACAATTTGGAACATTAAACTCATTTAGACATTTTGAACATTCCTATGAACATTCCTATGTATTTCAATAAATCCCCTTTTAATTTTTCTCTTTTTTACTTTTCCCTGTTTTTTATTCTCTGTTTTTTTTTTTTTTCTTTTCTTTTACACTTTTCTTTCTTGTTTCTTGTTTCTTGTTTTTACTTATCCGCAACTCCAGGTTTCCTCTCTGAAAACCTGCCATCCATGTAACCGACTATGGTTAATATAAATGAGGGCATGACTCTTATTGTTTCTCAAAAAAAAAAAAAAATAAGGAGTTAAAGTCCCCATTTAGTCATTCTAATTAAAAAAAAAAATTATCATTCATTGAATAGTCCAATATTACATCAAAATCTGACACAATTAATTTGGAACAAACTCATTTAGTCATTTTGAATATTCCTATATATGAATATTCCTATGTATTTCAGTTTATATAGGCCAATCAGAACGTCTGGTTGAGGAAGGCGATACTGTCACAGTTACACTTTTACTGTCAGTATCTCACTCTCAGCTTAATTTTTTGTTGATCTTTCTATTTGAAGATATTTTAGTCCTCAACATTTTAATGGGTCGTGCAAGTCGGCTACTTATCATTAATTGTTAAGTGATAAAAGTTGATCATGCAATTATAATCAGACCACGCGATAAGTTTTAAGAAAATCCCACCTGAGACCAGCAGGTGCACCAAATTTGTAACAAGTTAATTCGTATACACTCGACTAAGAGGTGACAAGGTGATATTTACTATTTCAAGTGGATATTCAAAAAATATTTATAATTACCCAACCCTCGTCCTTCCAAACTTAATTTAATTAATCATTTCTACAAGAACAATGTCTGTTACATCCATCGTTAGGAAATAATGAACTTAAGTTGATCCAGAGAGTTCACGAGCTTGGTTACAAAATTTGTTGAGAATTCGAACTATTTATTTTGATACAGATTCTGAGCTACATATCTCGATTTTGAAATACAAACAGTTGTATAGTTTTAAATTGGGAAAATTCTCCTTAATTATTTTAAATTTTTTGAAACGTACAATACCTTCGATTTTTCTTATCCAAAAATTTTAATAAAAGAAATTTTAAAATATATAAAATTTTATTTTTACAAAATTTGATAAATAAATGACATCAAATAATCGATAGGTTAAATTTAGAAATTATTATATAATTAAATGCAAAGCATCCATGAAATGGTATTTTCCAAAGTGACATGGTACAATTTGAAAAATGAATTATTTTTCCTCTCGTTATATTTTAAATAAGATTTGTTCTTTAATGCTATACAAAACAAACTCCTAAAAAAACATCGTACATATTGGTTCGTCACGAAAACTAATCCAATTGATATGAATTCATCTTTCAAAATACGAACGGATGATTTTCTAAGTAAATTTCACTACCAAATATAGAGAAGTGTCGGTACCACATACACAAAAGAAATCAACTAGCAAACATTATACTCTTAACTCGGTTATTGGAATATTTATTAGTTCTTTTTCTTTTTTTGGGATGACAAAATTTCAAGATAATTAGCTCACATATTATTTCCTATGCTAGACAATTCATTTGATAGGCTATCAGCAAATCTAATAACTCTACTAGGTGTCATGTACAGTAAGCGTACTTATCCAATAATACAATTAATTAGTAAATTCATGACAATCCTATTTATTTATTTTTTAGATTTTGATACGTTGCATCTTGTATGCAGGCTTTAAGATCGAACTGATTCTTTCCTGAACGAACATAGCAAACCGCATCAACCTCGATCAGGTTTATGGACCGACCCAAATCAAAGCGGCTCATGTAGACCGTGCCTAGGCAACAAATATCTTCCTCTATACACGGAAAGCTCCAGAGTACAGACAGGATCCGCTCAGCAGCCAACAAATCCTGTCCAGTCATGCGCAGCGCGTACACTAACGCCGACCCCGCGCCCTCGGATCGGAATCACAGATCTTGACCGTCCATCTCATCAGAGAAATATAGAGAAGACGGAACTTTAAGTCAAAAACCATTCTGAGTTCTGACAGAGTGTGCTGACCCACCAAGACGGTAACCTTACCCGGTTTCTCCTTTCAAAGAGAAGCGGGTTATAAAAGCCCTCCAATGCCTCTCCACCATTGCCAACGCGCTTCGGAGAGCAGCGAGTGTTTGCCATTGTCAGATTACTTCCCTGCTCATACTCTATTACTTCTCTATCTTTCCGCTCTCTTGCTCTAAACCTAAGCCCCATGGAGGTTCGCCGGAGACACGCTCAAACTCCGGTGAACGAGGCTGGTAAGGGTAATGGAGGTGGTCTTTCCAAGGTGCAGGCATCTGACGCGCTCCCATTGCCTATTCGCCACACCAACCTCCTCTTCTCAGCTATTTTTATGGCTTCACTCGTTTATTTAATGAGGCGGTGGCGAGAGAAGATCCGCTCTTCTACTCCACTCCACGTGGTAGGTCTCGCGGAGATATTCGCCATCTTCGGTCTGATCGCGTCGCTTATTTATCTCCTCAGTTTCTTTGGCATCGCGTTTGTTCAATCTGTGGTATCATCCAGCGACGAGGAAGAAGATTTCCTCTCTCATGCCAAAACCTCTGCTTGCTCTGCTCCTTCTCCCTGCACCCTTCTAGGCCCCAGTGAAGTGTCATCGGAGAAATTGCCGGAGGAGGATGAGAAGATTGTGTCCATGGTGGTGGACGGTAAAATGCCGTCTTATCTTCTTGAATCTAAATTGGGAGATTGTAGGAGAGCAGCTGGAATTAGACGGGAGGTATTGAGACAAATCACCGGTAAAAATCTGGATGGGCTGCCGCTTGATGGGTTCAACTATGATTCAATCCTAGGGCAGTGTTGCGAATTGCCAGTTGGATACGTGCAACTACCCGTTGGGATTGCTGGCCCGCTGGTGCTTGATGGGAGGCTGTATTATGTGCCAATGGCTACCACAGAAGGGTGTTTGGTAGCTAGTACCAATAGGGGTTGCAAGGCCATTGCTGAGTCTGGAGGGGCTACTAGTGTGGTTCTGAGAGATGGAATGACACGGTCACCGGCTGTCAGGTTTCCGTCTGCCAGACAGGCTGCCGAGCTCAAGGCTTTTGTGGAGGCACCTGAGAACTTTGAGACCCTGTCCATGGTTTTCAACAGGTTTGTGTTAGTCCCCTTTTTTTTATTTCAATAATTTATTCAATTTAATATATTTACAGGTGGCTTGTTTAAATAAAGATCTTGGGTTGTATGTTTTGTGTTTAATAGTTGGCATCTAGCTTTACGAATGGAATTGGTCGAGTCATTTATGGTCATGCGTTTTGTGCTGTCCACCTTTTTGTCAGCTTGAATAAGTAATTAAACAAAACAATTCACTACTTTTTTTATACCACTGGTAGTATAATACTAATGACTGAATATGCTCAAGATTTACAGTAGCTATTTTTTTTATTTTTTTTGGAAAAAGGGCTGTGAAGTCCGTTTCATTTTACTGAAACAAAAGTCAAGATATTTACCGTAGCTATTTGAATATTTATTTTGTAGGTCAAGTCGATTTGCAAGGTTGCAACGGGTGCATTGTGCCATGGCTGGAAGGAACTTGTACATGAGATTCAGCTGCAGTACAGGGGATGCAATGGGGATGAATATGGTTTCCAAGGGAGTGCAGAATGTGCTTGATTTCCTGCAAGATGATTTCCCTGACATGGATGTCATCACCATCTCTGGTTAGTATATTAGTTTGTTGAATTTGCTTCTCTCAGTTAGTTTTCTATTATATTCCTTATAGAATCTATCTGGCTTCTATTGTGAACTGCTGAAGTAGTAAAATAAATTGTACCTATTTTTGGCTTCAGATGCATAACTCTTGGGATTGTGATATTGTATTGATTAGAATTAGACAAACTACCAACTGAATATAGAAAAATTACGAAAGAGTACAAACTTGCTTTGGAGTGTCACCTTTTGTTTTGAATAAGCCAGCCAATAAAAATGGTGCCCAAGGGCAGCCTTTCTCTACGTGCCGTACAAGTAATACAAAAGGATATAGCAGAGCATGTAATTATGGTGTACATATTTTGCATCTTTACCTGATAACCCACCCTCATGTACAGATAAATACTAAGGACTGCAATGAAATTGTTGATGTAATGGTCCAATCCAAGTCGTATGAACATAATTATTAGTTTCATGATGACATACTAATGGACTACAATGAAATTGTTGAGGTAATGGTCCAATCCAAGTTAGGTGTTATGATTCAGGGCCGTCTATTTTGCATACACATCCACAATAACCAAAAGTATTCACAACAAATTTCTTACAGAGAGCACATGTCAAATCAAATTCTACATCCATTTCGGGAAAAAAAAACATTTAAATAATAAATTTGCTAAAAATGATAGAAGTAGAGATAAAATTTAACTTGGTGATGTTTCCGTTAGTTGTGGACATTCTAGGACATAAAAAGAAATTCAACAATAATGAATCTAATTATTTTTTGTTCATTAAACCAGGTAATTTCTGTTCTGATAAGAAACCTGCAGCAGTGAACTGGATAGAAGGGAGAGGAAAATCAGTGGTTTGTGAGGCAGTAATTAAAGAGGAAGTGGTAAAAAGGGTACTGAAAACAAATGTACAATCACTAGTTGAGCTTAATGTAATCAAGAATCTGGCGGGATCTGCTGTGGCTGGCTCTCTTGGTGGCTTTAATGCACATGCCAGCAATATTGTGTCTGCCATATTCATTGCCACAGGTCAGGACCCTGCTCAGAATGTGGAGAGCTCTCACTGTATAACTATGTTGGAAGCTATCAATGATGGCAGGGACCTTCATGTTTCTGTTACCATGCCTTCCATTGAGGTAAATATTCTTTAATCTTTTCATTTTTACTGCTTGATGCTTCTCAATATTGCTATAAAGTTATTTATTTGGTTGAATCCCATGGTTCCTACAAATCTCAACTCTGTTTCTAGTTCAAAATTACTTAGAGCCTCTTAATATTTTGGTTTAGAAATTCATTAAAATTATACCTTATTTAATTACAAATGGTGCTTTGGGTATGTGACTTCAAATGCATTGTTGCCAACTCGAGGTTTGTTTTATCCCTTAGTCCAGCTGACCTACCCTCTAATTAATTCCAAGATTCTCTTTTTAATCTCCACAAATCTCCCTCCTAAACAGCTTATTCAGCAATAAAATAATTCCTCCACCTGTCACCACCACTAACATTCCACCTTGTTCCACCATGTTATTAGAATAATTTATTTGGACATATCCAGAAAATGTAACATCATGCAAACATGTCCTTGATAATTCATCCCTGTATGATATTACAGGTGGGAACAGTTGGAGGTGGGACCCAGCTGGCCTCACAAGCAGCCTGCCTGAACCTACTAGGCGTCAAGGGCTCCAATGTTGACACTCCTGGTGCCAATGCACGTCTCCTTGCCACTGTAGTGGCTGGTGGTGTACTTGCCGGAGAATTGTCTCTACTGTCAGCGCAGGCCGCAGGCCATCTAGTGAGGAGCCATATGAAATATAACCGCTCCTCCAAAGACATCACCAAGTCGGTAGCTTGATCAACCAAAGTTTGTTATATAAATATGTATTGGTCAATAAAGCTAGGGGGCTTTTTTTTCTTTTTATTGGGAGGTAGTAACGTAATATTTGTACGTTCCTTTCTAGCCGACACTTGGCCATTCCTGTCACTTTCTTCATCCATGCGTGCCGTGCTGACCTCCTTTGTTTTCTTCTATAATCTCTGAAATCTTGTGAAATATCCTTTGACCTCGGAACTGTATTAACCAAGGGAGCTCTGTTTATGTATTTTTTTTTACTTCTCTTTGGTTCTATCGTTGTGTAGTGAATTAATTATTATGGAGACATTGGGATCAGGGCAAAATAGGGCCTATGTGCAATGGGAAGCGTATCCTTCAGGCTTTGGAGTTTGAAGTTTGGAACTTTGATACATTGAATTGTTTTACTACCGTTTAAATTGTTTAAGAGGAAACAAAAAATTGGGGCAACTCCGTGGCTAGCATGTGATGTGATACCTCTCCATTAAAATAAAAAAAATTATGCTGGCGTGTCGTCTGCACTAAGTACAATTAGGAGTAGAATTAGGGTGTTTTTAAGCTTACCAAAGTGTTTGGTGAGCTTAACTCCAAAATCTATTATATTAGCTTCAAATAATAAATCAAAACCGTTGAAACCGATTTACTTCAAGAGTGATGAATTTACATGTAAAGTTGTTAAAATTTTGAATTAATTTTGTATAAAGTCAATTGGTCAAAAAGTGTTAAAAAAATGAATATACTAAAATTAATTTATAAAACTTCTAATTTTGACTACTTGACTTTATATTAAAATAATTCAAAAACTTAAAATCTTTGCATGAAAATTTATCACTAGTGAAGTAGATGGATTTCAACAACTTAGATTTTTTATTTAAAACCGATATAATATATTTTGAAGTTAAGCTCTCTAAACACCTTGATAAGCTTAAGAACACCCTAGTTTTACTCATTAATTTTTACTTCAAAAATTATGTTTACCTACTTGCTGATGTGGCATTGCTTGTGAACTGACTGAAGTCACTAAACCGTAAATGGGTTATGAAATACTCTCTTCTTCTTCTTCTTCATCTTACTTCTTGACAACCCAACCTTCTAGCAAGTGTGCATTAATATATGCACGCTAAATCGACCAGATTCTGTATCTCCTGGACGCATTTGAAAGCATCTCAAATTTCGCTGTCCATTGATCTGTCGTAGTAATTAAGTGAACATATTTTTTAGCAGCAGTAGGCCCGTAGGAATTAATGTTAATTTAAAGAACATGTCCCCTTCAATTATACTAAAATTTTCTAAATATGAAAACTTTCCGTGTCAAAAATTGTATCATAATCTTAATTAAAACTTCCCCGCCATCTTTGCTCTCCTATTTTTTCTTGTATTTTGTAATAACTATTATATTTAGTTGACGAAAAAGAGTATTTAATCTCTTCGCATTTGGATGATTAATGAGAAAAAATAAATTAATATTTTATTTCCATCATATTTCTTGTTTGGTTGATTAAAATTTAGAAGGTTATGAGAAATTTGTATGAAAATTACATAGGTAAGATATATTTGTGCTATTTTTTCTAAAAATATTTGCAACAAAATTTATTTTCATCCATTACACTCCAATTTGAAAGAAAAACTGATTCTATTGATTACAATTATACAAAATTAAACTTTTCACCTCTTGTATCCTTCACCTCCAACATAATTTTGTCAACAAAACATGATTCAATGAAAAATTATATTTTCTTTCCATTCCCTCCCTTCCTCTACTCTCCATCCAAACAAGGTGTAAGGAAACTTAATAACCAACAGAATAGCCACTCGAAAAAGATGAGGGATTCAATTACATCATTTTATAGTGACACATCTTAACACTATATTTTTATAAATCATTTTTGCGATTTTAAAACCCAAACAGATGATCCGAACCGTTCAACTGTTCAACATGATCTCCATATTAAAATGTGCTTGGAGACCAAATTTTACATTTTTTTAAATTTTTTAAGTATTTATTAAGATGAGTACTAAATTGTTATTTTTAGGCAATTTTGGACCATTGAAAAGCATAAATTTAAAAAAATTCAAAATAAATAGTAATAAATTTCCAAAAAAAATGTAAAATTTGGTCCCCAAGCACATTTTAATATGAACATCACATTGAATGGTTCGGATCGACTATTTAAATTTTAAAATCGCAAAAATGACTTATAAAATTATGGTGTCAAGATGTGTCAGTATAAAATAGTGTAATTGAATCCTTCCTCCTCGAAAAATTAGTTATACAGAAACACAACACCAAAGCATAACAATGATAACTATATCCATTCCATCAAAATTTGATGGTCTAGGTCTTATTCGGATCGAAAATGATCACTTAAAAAAGTTTAAAAGGTCAATATTCCAACAATCTTAGTTAGCCAGTTGTCTTATTCGGATCGAAAATGATCACTTAAAAAAGTTTAAAAGGTCAAAAATATTCCAACAATCTTAGGAGCTGTTGGAATTGCAATCCTGTCGAGGGATATATAGCCGTAGCAGACGTTATGGACTCTTCTCTAGAGATTTTCAGTACACACCTGATCCATTAATATGGATTAAAATTCGTACTGGCACGTATCTCAGAAACGACCTTCAAATCTACGACCTGAAAAATTCTCCGGACCACACTTGGCAGTCACTGCCAAGATTTTCAAAAAAAAGAAAAATTCTCCGGACCCATATAGAAAGAGTCAAAGAGAGGAGGACATAGAAGTGGGTCAGGAGGGAGGAAGTGTGCCAGTGCCACCCATGACCATGTGATTAAATAATTAAAGCATAAAACAACCACCTACTCTGCTACTCTGCTGGTTGATTCACTCACATGGCTGGATCCAATCTGATGGACCACAACCCACAAGTTACCTACACTGGTTTGGTGCTTGCTCTCCAATTTCATTTACCATTTTACCTTTGTTTTTTTTGTGATGTACTTCCAATTTAATTCTCTCTGTTGCTTCCCCCAACAGGACATGTGATGTGAACTCGTGTCTTTGTGTGTGTGTGTGTGCGCGCGCGCGCGCGTGTATATCCAGAGCTGCTGAAAGAATCAACATCCCAAAACAAAACCATCTCATAATTCCTTTAATACAACATATAACATGGACCATGGATAGTGTTAGCTTAACAATGGCCCAGTTCGACAACACACAAATCCATTTTTTTATATCCCTTAATCATGGCAAACCCCTCAATTACTGTAGATTTCAGATTTTAGAAGACATAATTAATAATTTGTGGATGAGGTAAATCTCTACAGTCCCCACCATCCATCTGCCGGCCATTTTTATTAATATCCCAAAAAAATAGATAATTTTAAAAATAGCCTCGTTTTTTTTTTTTTTTATTAATGCCCTAACCGCTTGGAAGCGGAGCGGGTCAATATCAACACCAAACCGTCCATATAGTGGGCGGTCCACTTTTTTTTTTTTTTTTTTTTTAAAACAGAAATTTTTTATTTTATTTATTTTTTGTATTGAAATATTAGAAATGTTGAATATATTTCTTTAGAAATAGATGGAATACAATATAATTTGATTTATTAGAAAGACTACAACAAATAACCCGGATCAATATTTTTCAGGCCGGATTTTTCGCGGCTGTAAGAAAAATTAATATATCTCTTTATGTGTTATTGGACAAAAATAAAAATGCTTAGATTCCGAGTTATTGATCCCGGTTCAAAAGTCACTTCTATGTAATCTAGAAAATATTATGATCCTTCTAGGACATTTAATTTATAAAAAGTTGTATCTATTTTGAGAATTCTTTCTGAATAACAATTATTAAATAACTTAAAGTTTTTTTTTTCAAAAATAGATACAACTTTTTATAAATTAAATGTCCTAGAAGGATCATAATATTTTCTAGATTACATAGAAGTGACTTTTGAACCGGGATCAATAACTCGGAATCTAAGCATTTTTATTTTTGTCCAATAACACATAAAGAGATATATTAATTTTTCTTACGGCCGCGAAAAATCCGGCCTGAAAAATATTGATCCGGGTTATTTGTTGTAGTCTTTCTAATAAATCAAATTATATTGTATTCCATCTATTTCTAAAGAAATATATTCAACATTTCTAATATTTCAATAAAAAAATAAAAAAAATTTCTGTTTAAAAAAAAACTTAAAATTTTTTTTTTTAAAAAAAAAAAAAAACCCAGACCGCCCAAGCCAAGGGCGGTTCTTTTTTTTTTTAATTTTTTTTTAAACATAAATTTTTTTTATTGAAATATTAGAAATGTTGAATATATTTCTTTAAAAATAGATGGAATACAATATAATTTGATTTATTAGAAAGACTACAACAAATAACCCGGATCAAATATTTTTCAGGTCGGATTTTTCGCGGCTGTAAGAAAAATTAATATATCTCTTTATGTGTTATTGGACAAAAATAAAAATGCTTAGATTCCAAGTTATTGATCCTGATTCAAAAGTCACTTCTATGTAATCTAGAAAATATTATAATCCTTCTAGGACATTTAATTTATAAAAAGTTGTATCTATTTTTGAAAAAAAATAAAAACTTTAAGTTATTTAATAATTGTTATTCAAAAAGAATTCTCAAAATAGATACAACTTTTTATAAATTAAATGTCCTAGAAGGATTATAATATTTTCTAGATTACATAGAAGTGACTTTTGAACCGGAATCAATAACTCGGAATCTAAGCATTTTTATTTTTGTCCAATAACACATAAAGAGATATATTAATTTTTCTTACAGCCGCGAAAAATCTGGCCTGAAAAATATTGATCCGGATTATTTGTTGTAGTCTTTCTAATAAATCAAATTATATTGTATTCCATCTATTTCTAAAGAAATATATTCAACATTTCTAATATTTCAATACAAAAAATAAAAAAAATAAAAAATTTCTGTTTTTTTAAAAAAAACTTATAAAAAAAAAAAAAAAAAAAACAGTGGACCGCCCACTATATGGGCGGTTTGGTGTTGATATTGGCCCGCTCCGCTTCCAAGCAGTTAGGGCATTAATAAAAAAAAAAAACGAGATTATCTTTAAAATTATCTTTTTTTTTTGAGATATTAATAAAAATGGCCGTCCATCTGCGGAGTAGACTTTTTATAATGTCTTAGTCACTTGGCCCAAATAAAGCGATGCTTTTGTTAGACAAACAAAGGACTTCGAAAACTCTTGGTCGTTTCAACGCCACGGTACGACTATTAAGTGCCTCCTCACTGACCATGCAAAAATTGCCAAGTGTAATGTTGTTGGAGCATAATGTATAACCTGTACTATACAAGTAACATGCTATTTACTAGCAATCCAGTTGGCTTGCTTGGTTTATTAAATTTTTAATTGTCAAAAGCAACATAAATAGAAAACCCAACTGCCACAATTATTTAACTAAATTAAATTTATTCGGACGGAACTATATTCACCGAATGGATCACTTAACCTCATTTATTTTCAAAATCTATAAACTTAAACACAAAATTTTGCTATATATTTTAAAATAAAATATTATTAATACTGTAAAATTGATTTTCATAATTTTTTTAAAAAGTTTTATACGATTGATCATATTCAAAGGAAAAATTGACTATTGTACAGTGCATACAACTTGAGAAACTTGTAGTGTTTTATATATTCTTTTTAGGGTAAGACTGCGGTACTATGAGTTGCATAGAGAACTACGGTGTTACGGCTCAATATTCAAATTTTTTAAATCTTAATAGTCGATCCGAACAGTTCATCTTGTTCTCATATTAATATATATTTGGAGACCAAATTTTATATTTTTTTTAAAAAGAAATTACTATATTTTTAAATAGATAGAAAAATAAATATATGAATGATGCAGAATTTTATAGATCAACTGACCTACTCTCTTCAACTCCTTAAGTTATGACTAGTGAGTGTGACTCTGCCTCTCTCCCATCGAGAATTGTCTCAAATATCGCAACTTTTAATTTCAATTTCTAAATGTCACAACTTCTAATTTGGTTTGTTTGTGGCGGAGATCAATTTCAAAACCGCTATTGTTCTCTTCATTTCATTAAAAGAAGCCAATCCATTATCCATGAACCCTTCCTGTCGGATGAGTTGATCTCTCTGTTAGAAAAAAAAAAAAAAAAAAAAAAATCTCTTTTCCAAGTCTTTCTAAGATTCTCTCTTTTGTTCCAATTCACTCAAATACATTTAATAATCTAATAAATTAGTGTTTGAAATTATAAGAGAATGTGAGAGTGATTGTTATTAAGTTGATTATCATCTTGTATTGTAAGACTCCTTGAGATAGTGTTTTGTATCGTGCTCTCATAGTTTCCTTCTAAAAGAGTTTCTACGTAAAATTTTGTTTCTTTTTAATTATATGTGTTTGATTGCTTGTTGTTATGGTTTTTTTATTTTCATTCACAATTTTCCACTTAAAATCTTGTTGTTCTTGTTTTGTGGTTTTTTTTTTTTTTTTTCCTCAAATAGAGAAATACTATTGAAACTTTTCTACTTCAAATATATAAATGTTAAAATTATTAATATTACTTTATTTAAAAATTTATGTTATTGAATTTTTTTTCTTTGTATGTGTTTGACTTTTTATATCTTGAAAGTAAGTATCACCTCTGACTTATTTGTGTTTCTCTCTTGAGTTGTAGGATATTAACTTTTATCTTTTTCATCTACATAGGTATAGTTAAGAAGAAATGAAAAGTAGTTATTAAATATTAAATAAAAATTAAGTTATTTTTTTCTTTTAAATCTATACATTTGTGTAATTAATCTTTAATTATTTTTAACTGTCACATTAGCAATTATTATTAGATTAAAAATTACAAAAGGCGCCAATAGGAACAGTTAAAAATTGATTTCATTAGAATAATTTTTTCTAAATTTAAAATTATGCTACGTTTCAAGAAAGTAAAATAGAAAATACCATTTTTTTTAAGAAATAAAAAAATCTATTACACATGCTCTTAATTCTTTTCTTTTTCTTTCTTCCATTTTTCCTAACTTCCTAGCTTCACAGTTGGAGGAGAGAAATTCTTCCAATGAATATCATTTTCACCTCTTATAATCTTCACTAAAAAATAAAATAAATATTCTTCTTTCTTTTTTATTATCGATCCTCTTCTTCATTTATCTTCTCTATCACAATTCGGAAGGACATTTTGAAAAATATAAAAATAAAATTAGAAAGATAAAAAAATATACAATATGACTAAAAAATAAAAAAAAATATTATTCGCAGTTATAAAATATAGTATCCTACGTTTTTCGCATTTCATTTTTTCATAGTTGATCACAAATTAATTGCCACTCGTCCAGTTTTTGCGGGCAATGTGGCATGTTTTTTTTTTTTGTTTTTTGTTAGTTTCGCCTAAAGTTTACATGTTAGGTCGGACTTGAGAGTAGTCCGACGCCCCTCGGACCTAATTTTGGTTCGACGGATTCATTTACCGTCCGATATGTTTTAAGATTCGCACGCTCCGCTTTAAAATTCGTGTGTTTCTGTTTTCATTTTCGTGTCCGCAGGTTTTAAGATAAATCTTAAGACAGATCGGACGGTTTAAAAGATTCGTGCGCGCAGATTGGCATCGGACCTACTCCGTTAGGTCGCTTATGCAAAAATCTGACCGCCGATCAAAGAGCCATAAACCCGCGAAAGGGGTAAATACTAAAGACTAAGGAGCAAGGAGAGGCGATTCTCGCAGAGAGAGATGGGGAGGAGGGCATGGCAAAGCACTTTTGGGAACGTGAGATCCTTTGTGGGGAATGCCTTGGGAGGGATGCGCGGGTGGAACAACGTCGCCTCTTGGGCCGTCGCTGGTACCCTCGCCTACTTCCTATGGGTCAAGCCCGCTCAGCAGCTCCGAAAGGAAGAAGAGGTACTCTGTTTGCTCGGTCGATTCAATTATCTGAGATTGTTGATTAGACGTGTCCCTTTAAATCTTTTGGACTTACATCATACTGATTATGCGTGTTTGTGTAGTCACCGCCTGACATACTAAGTAATTGTTGTTTATTGAAGAGGCAGCATACAAAGTATCATTATGTAATACACGTATACCTTTTCTTTTGGAAGTAAATGGATAGTTTGGATACTGTTTAACTGTTTCAATTCCGTTGAAATTGAATATGGAGTCCACAAATCATGATAGCATTTTTTTGCAGTGGCAGTGGGGATGTGGGGAGGGGAGCGGATTAAGGGACGACAACTAAACCCTGCCTTTGTTACTCCTTTATTAGTTCTCCATCCTCTAATCTTCTCTTACATAATTCAGTTGGGGGTCATGCCATACCTGCATCAAGCGATCCCGTGTTGGATGAATTAGCAGTCCTTTGTGCCCAATTAATTCTCTTCCTTGTTTACGATCAGAGGTTCCTGAGTTGGTGTCAAGCATTTAAGCATTTCCTTGCTTGGAATGCATAAACTCAAACCTGTCTATCGTAGAAATATTGTTTTTAGATATGGTTTTGCTTGAATGCCCCACTGCCCCACCCTAAATACTCAACACCCCCTCACTTGCACCATAGATGGTTCCATTGATGAATATAGTGTAGATTCCTTAGGCATTAACTGTGATAGGATGATGTTATACCTGCTAGAAGGCCTTCTTATCAAGTGTTGTCTGGACTCAGGATATGGGAGTAGGGAGTCTCTTGTTCTATAATTTTGGGAATTAGATATCATCATATCAGCCATTTGGAACTTCAGGGGTTTTCATCAGCACCGAAAAAATTTCTGCCTCTCTGTTCTGAAACCAAGACTATCTATACATTTAAAATAACACTTGATCACATCTGCTAGCAACTCCCAACATTTCTCATAGTAAGGCCTGAAAAGTGACATTTATGGGGATATTTGCAACTATAACTGAACCTTTTGAACATGTTTGTGCATGTATATTCTGTGAGATTGTGAATCTTTGTTTCCTATGCAGGCGATTATCTATAAACCCAAATTGAACAGAAATTAAGAAAAATGGTTTAGATTTTCAGTTTCAAGTTTGTATGTAGTACTTAAAGAGATTTAAGAAAATACTGTTGCAGTTGTGTCTTCCTTGTTGAGTTGTACTTGTTTATCTTAACAGCTGGGTGCTGGTTATATCTTGTTTACTATTTCAATTTTGTGTGGGAGCAATTACATGCCTGATCATAAATGCAATTTTAATATTTTAACTATTTTTGTATTCTTTTAATTCGAGACTGATCAATTTGGTCTTGCATTGCAGGAGAGAGCAGCTTTGGCAGCAACCTCTGACAAGTACCGCTATATTGAAAAGAGAAAGCCAATTCCTGATCCTCAGGTATTCATGTTTGTCCCTTTACCCCTTATCTTAAGGGTTTCTCAAACCTGCTGTTAATAATGCCCAACATATGTCCATTTGCGTCTTACTAAGTACTTTTTATGGGTGTTATATCTAAATAACTCCAAGTGCTAAAGCTAAGGTTATCTCAATCAAAGCGGCAAAATTGCTTAATTTCATTGGTATCAAATGGCCTAATTTAGTTCAGTTTGCACACAGGAAAAAAGTAGGCTCTTAAATTTACTGTTTAAATTATCACAGTGAAAGTATGTGCATTCTCTGTCACACAACACCAAGTTGGGTATGTTGCAATATCTCAGAAAAGGTTGAATTTTGGTTGTGGATTTGTTTTTTTTTGAGATAAGCTGACAGAAGCTGCCAGTATTGATTAAAAATAAAGGAGATACATCGTTCTGTACCAGTATGGTACACATCAGCAAAGAAAAACTGAAAATCAGGAAATAATAATAAAAAAAAAAACCCAAACTATTTAACCACCTAATTAACAATATTTAAGCCATAATGACATTTCTTGCACCGCAAACTCAGCAATTAGCTTGTTAGGCTTCCTTTCCTTTCTGAAAATGACAGAATTTTGAAACTTCCAGATCTGCCACGCCACACATATGAAACGTATTGCCCATTCCTGTTTTGATATGGTGGAGCTTGTTTTTGCTAGTGACCATGAGGCCTGCCAGACCTCACTAATCGTTCCAGCCGGCTTGAAAATTTTGAAACCTAGTAGCTGATGAGTGTAAAACCATACCTCTACTGCCACCGAGCATAAATAGATGATATGCACAATTGATTCTCTAGGGCAGTTCATACATAGGGGGCATTGTAAACCAAAAAACATTCCACGTTTTGTCAATACACCTCTTGTCAGAAGCTTGCCCTGTAACAAAAAATATACAAATAGTTTGACTGATGGGGGGATTTTTAAGCCCCATGTAAAGTTAAAATGCCATTTAATCATCCCCCCCACCTGATAACATCTCATAGGCTGACTTAGCCGAGTAAATCCCTGAGTTTTCCCAAAGCCATATAATAGCATCTTCTCTATCAGTAAACCTGATTGGCACTTGCAAGATCATAGTTGGATCTATCATAGACAGAGCTTGAGACGCATCTCGGAGCGAATTGCGTTCATCAGCATGCATGCCTTGCCATGTGTCAAACCAATATGAAATGGAAGTCCCATCACCCACAATCCAGGAAGTGCTCCACTCAAAAATCTGTTTCAGTTTTCTCAGTTGACCCCAAAAAAACGAACCGGTAATTAACCAGAATTTTGGGCCCTGTCGTATATAGTTCCCTTCCTTCGCAATAATTCAACCGTCATTGACCAGAGGCACATCAGTTCATGATATGCTTTCCACCACCACCTTAACAACAGAGCTATGTTAACCTAATTTAAATTGGAAAGCCTGAGCCCTCCCCATACTTTTGGAGTGCAAACAACCGTCCAATTAGTGAGTGATATTCCCCGTTTCAGATCAGTTGGCTTACCCCATAAGAATTGCCGTCTCACTTTGTCTATCCTCATAATCACCCATTGTGGATTTGTTGTTTGCAAATAACAGTGAAGTGTTAAAAGCAAGGTAAGGTTAAGCAAAATGGCTTAATTTGTATTTTTTTCAGATTAAATCTAACATAATTATTTTGACACTTATTTACTTGGAACTTAAAAAGTTAAGACCTTATATTTAATCCAAATACCTAGATTTTAAGGTTCAGTTCAGTAAACACCAAACTGGCAATCTTCATATATCTTTCTGACGGCTGTTTTCCTTCTATTATATTTTAGTAATCTTTTGATACAAATGACAGTTGCCCCGTTTCTTTTGATTAATATGCATGCATCGGTCTTCTCCTTCCAGACACTTCTAGGGCTACCCCTTCTATAAACAATCTTTGAACTGTGATTTAACTGACCTTGTTTAAATGGTCTTCCTGAGCTTTCAGGACTTTGCATCAATTATTCAACAAAAAATTATCATTTTCCCTACATTATCGGAACATTAGTAATATCTGTAGGTTATCTCTAAAGAAGAAAAAAAGAATGGAACTGATAGGGTGTGTTACTATTTTTTTTTGTTTTAAAAAAACAAAATACTGCTTTCTGATTTTTTTTTTCTTTCTGTTTTTGAAAATTTCATTTCTGATTCCAAAATAAAAACAGGACACCTTTTTTTTTATATCAAATGAATCAAACTGTTTTAAATACTTCAATTCAAATTGAATCCTAGTCTAATGATTTCATTTCAATTGTCTGGGGGGGTAAAATTGATAACAGTTAAAGTGACATTGCCATTATTAACATGATTTTTCTTTTCTGTGCTAACTTAATTTCCTGGTGTTTCTGTATGCAAAATATCTTGCTTGTTTGCAAATATGATATCTATTGGTGTTATTTGCAAAGGATATCATTATTTTATATTAGACAAAAGTTATACTTGCCTTGGTAAACTTTTGAACTAATAAGTGAAATATGGTGGTAAATTTCTCAGGATACTGGGCTGATATATGGAAAGAAAAAGAAGGGTTTGGAGGATTCTGATAGCTAGTCATTGAAGAAATGTTAGAAGTAGAGAAGCAAACTGGTGCAGTGCTGAATCTATTCTTCTCCTTCAAATCAACCAAGTAAAAAGTCTCGATTGGTTAAAAGGTTGCACGATGGCTGTCAAAAAGAATCATCTGCCTCTAGCTCACGAGTGATTTTGGACATTTAAGCTTTTTTTTTTTTTAATCGTCCTTGTATCTGAGATTTGAGTTGCTGGTAACTCCTGTACAGAGGTATATCAATAAGTTGAATTATTAGCAAAATTTGTTAGCCCAACCTAAACCTGATTTATGCAAAGATCAATGGGCGAGAAGAGCCTAGTGCCATGATTATTTATACAAGTTCTTGGTTTGTGAATGATGCTTTTACTTTGATACCTTCGGTCTTTAGTCCATCGGGCGCTGAAAAGTGTCGAGTGTGGCTCTCTTTTTCAAAAAGAGAGAACTCGAGATGATGCAAGACTAATTTAAGTCCGATCACGGGAGCATAGCAATGTATGATGTAGCGAGTCACATGACAAAATTGTTGGATGGAACCAATTTTTTTTTTTTATCATATATCGGCTTAATTTTTATTTTGCACATCAGGCCGAATGCTGTAAACTTTTTTATGGTGTGGTGTCTATGCTGCGTTGAGCGTTCTCAAACCATACATATCAATCAACTTACATAGTTACATGATCGAATATTTTTTACATGTAATGAGGTAAAGGTGATGAACAATGCCAAAATAGAAACATGACACCAAATTCTCATTTCTGTTTTGGAACAATAAAGTCATTTGAAGAAGATAGTAGAGATGCTTGTATTACAACGAAAATAATTCGTACAGATTATGTCACTTCCCGTGCTTTATCCCAATTTTTTTTTTTTTTTTAATCATCTTTGCAACTGAGTCAGTGAAATAGAATCTCGCCAATCTGCATTGTGTTATTCATTTGAAACATTTGATTTTTATTGTGATTTTATAAATTTTACATAGTATGTCTTCTATTTTAATTTAGAGCAGATAATAGATCCAAAGACTTTTAGAAATATTTTGATTCACATACATTGTTTACTACCTTCTAATAGTTAAAGTTTTACAGGGAGGAGCTTATTTTCAGGATAACCGGAACCAACAACAAAATTCACGGACAGTTTTCACACACACACACACACACACAAAACGTGGTTGCGTAAACCTACAACTTTTGCCAAGTAATATTATAATATTTATTCAATTTTTACCCAAAAAAATTAACATTTACTCTTACATCGATCATAATCTAATTCAATTTGTTAAAAAAAAATGTATAGTTATTCAATTGATATTAGTGAAATTTTACTATAGAGGACACTTTAAAATCTGCATATATGTATGACCGGATGTCACTATGAGTTTCATAAGAATAAATAAATAACTATAATATAATGATTCGGTACACGCGAGTAAATAAAATAAAATAAAACGATCAGAGCTTTAGTTGATATAAATTGTGAAGATTATATCAATGTGTATTATTTATAGTATAAACACGTACAATGCATGACGTAAGGAATGTAATAGTAACAATATATACAAATTATATATTATTATTTTTTCAATTATATAGGAAAATGCAGGAAAAGAGCTTGTCTCCAGTACATACATCGGTTCTAAGTGTTTAGCAACAGTGGATAAAAGATATTCTACTTGAACACTGAATATAGAAGATTCATGAAAAAATACATTATTTCATATGGAGCAAAAAAATCATACACCAAGGTGTCGGGTCCGAAAGATCAGAATGAATAAGTTACAAATAATTAAACTATTCGTTGCTCATGGCTGCTGTTTGAAAGAACAATCAAGTAAAAACCAAGCGATTTTGTCATATATTTTTTGTGATTGTAAAATTTTGCTAATTTATGTTCATAAATTCAAGAGATTTTGTCATATACACATAACACATAGTGTGCTTATTTTCAATTGAAATAATAGGGTTCAATTTAAAAGTTTCTCTCTCTTGTCAGATTCTCTTTTCAAACAAAAAATATACAAAAACAGTACTTAATAGTTTAAATATTTTGATAAAATCTATAAACATGTTTTGTTCTAAGTTTTGATCTCAATTTCATGCTTCTAAATATATGTGAAACAATATTAAAAAAAAAAAAAAAACAGTATTGTACCAGTTTTCTATGCTTACCAAATATAAAAAAATAAAAACGAAGTAATTCAAGTAAATCTCGTTTTGATTAGTTGGATCGAAATAAGATATTAAACCGAATCAAAACTGAAGTAATTCAAAATTCATTCAGTAGGAACTATTTGAACCATTTAATTCAAAATTTAATGATATAGTTGAAATTCAAATAAACACCCCTAGTTCTGTCCTATTAATTTCTCATGGGCTAGCTAGGCCTGTTAAGTTGAACAATCTTGAAAGCTCAACTGAAAGCCTGGGAAGAAGTCCTTTATCGGCCCATAAGTTAGCTAGGCCTGTTAAGTTGAAATCTGATTACAGGCTCAACATATCCCCAAGTTGGTGCTACGAACAACATATGGACTAAACATTCAAATAGTTCGTCAGAAAACCTATGTACATCAAATTTATTATTTTGAGGACTTCTTTGAAAATGGATTTTATTACATCACTTGGTGCAGCCCAATATATATATACATAGGAGTAATTTGGTCCGTAGGTTAAAGTCCGGTACCAATAGTAACCGAGGTGAAATTACACAAAAAAAAAAAAAAACCATTTATTAAAACCAATAGATAATTGCCATAAACCCAATAAAAGTAATAAATTTATGTACGCATGTTTAAATGCAAGTAGTGGTTTGCTAACGGGTAGGGTACGGGTACCTCGGGTATACCCGGGTCGGGTAGTCGGGTAGGACGGGTACGGGTAGGACGGGTAGTCGGGTAGACGGGTACGGGTAGGTCGGGTAGGTTTTTAAAACAGTGCACCCTACCCGTTTCAAATCCGTGCCCGTCTCAGGTAACGGGTAGTCGGGTAGGGCAGGTAGGGTACGGGTATTTTTTTTTTTTTGATTTTTTTCGTTTTTTAATATTGTTTTTTCTGTTTTTTAGTTTTTTTTTTCTGTTTTTAATACTATTTTTTTTGGCAGCAAAATAATTTTGAATTTTGAATTTAAAAAAAAAGGGTAAACGGGTAAAGTTGGTCAGGTAAATAGGTGCGGGTACGGATAAAACGGGTGCGGGTAGGCGGGTTTCGGGTACGGGTAAGACGGGTACGGGTTGGGCGGGTTTTTTTTCCGAATCCTTGAGTCCGATCCGTCTCAAACCCGTACCCGTGTACCCGTTTACCCGCCTATACCCGGGCACGGGTACGGGTACCTCGGGTAACGGGTACGGGTCGGGTAAAACGGGTCATACCAGTTCGGGTTTTAGCAATTGTCTAAATGCAAGCAGTGAATATGAGCAAACCTGAGGTTTAAAAAAAAAAAAATGAATCTGAGCAAACCTGAAACAAAAAATATTACCGAGGCGAAGCTGTATACTTTTGAGAAGTCATTGATTCCAAATTTCAAGAAAAGAACACAAATGCTTGAAAAATGAGATGGCCAGGACAGCTATATTGCTTTCTCTTTAATGTGATGACAAATGTACATCTCATCTATGACAATTAAACATGCATCTTGACAATTAATGACATTAATGTTTGTTTTACTGTCAATCATGTACAAATAATAGAACTTAATAAAAAGATTGCAAGAATTAAAAACTATTTACACAGTTCATTTGAAACAATCAGATATAGTTCAATTGCAATCTAGCTATGTAATTAAACTAATTAATATTCTCTTTAAACATGATTAAAAGGCAAGTCATATGAGGCCATGAGGGCAAAAGAATGAATTCCTGAATTCGAAGCATTTTATCATGCACTTTCATGCCTCAGGAGCTCCAGTATAAGCATTAGCAATATCGGCATCTGCTGATGTGGAGGTTTTCTTTATAAACTCCAAGCAATCTTCAATTAATTGTTCATGGAAAGAATTTGATAGCTTGCATGACAGTATTGCTGCTCTTTTTGAAACTCGACTTGATGTCTTTGTAAATATCGTACGTCCTCTCTGGTTTTGTGCGCTTGAATTCAGCAATCTTCTCCAATGCAACTCTCTCCTTAAATTCTGTAAACACTGCTTCAGAGTTTTAAACAAACTTACATACCTTAGTTTGAACCTTGTAGCATCCCAAAAGGGGTTGTTCTCCTGCTGAAATCTCTGATGCTGGTACAGTAGGCACCGGGAGCAATGCTTTCTGCAACTGCGCAGTCTCCAGGTTACCATTTTGAGGTGGGGATGAGTCTCTGTGTGTGCGCGTGTTAAAAACAACAGAGATTTATTGGTGCCCTTATAGAGCAAGACTTTAATTAAGGTAGTTTGAAAATGATCTCTTGCTAATTTCTTTCTATTACTTGGTCATTGATATTGGCTTGTACTGGAAATAAATGAATTGAGAATAAATGTGGATGTGACATACTAATATGAGGACAAAAAATTTTCATTTCCTTGTTGAACAAGACCAGAAGAGTTGTACAGAGGCGGTACGGACATCGTTTTAGGAAAAGTCTGCAAGCAAAGTATATAAATTGACAATCAATTAACCAGAGAATATGCAAGGAAGGTCGTTTAGACGCTTTCTTCAATTATAAATGCATCCGAAATTTTTATTAATAGAAAAATAAATAAAATAAATATCAACAATGGAGAAGAAAATGACGTAAATTTGACATTCAGAGGATATTATAAATAATCACGGTCAGCTTAGCGAAATCAAATTACTCTCTAACTAAATCGCAAAAAGAAAAAAAATTCTAAACTTCATAGTTCATTATGGCCAGAGAATACCTGGACTTCACAGTCCATCATGTCCAGAAAATATCTGGACTTCATAGTCCATCACGGTCAGAGAAAATATTCTCTGGCCGTGATGAATTATGAAGTCCAGAAAAAAAAAAAATTTCCACAATTTAGGGTGCATTTGGATGAATCAAGGAATAGCTCAGAATAGCAGCTATTTTTGGGTTTGTAATAGCCGCTAACCCAACATTTCATAGAAAAAGCATAATAGTAGCTAACCCAAGCTATTCCTTTGTTAAAAATAGTGTTTTTTTTTCATCCAAACGTGTTGAACAAGAATAGCTCGCTAGAAAAGCAGCTATTCCTGAGTTAGCGCTATTTGTGTGTCACCCAAACGTACCCTAAGAGTAATTAGATTTCACTAAGTTGGCCGTGATTGTTTATAACATCCTCTGGACGTTATAAACTATCACGTTTTTTTCTAGATGTCAAATTTACGTCATTTTCTTCTTCATTGTCGATATTTATTTATTTTCCTGTTAATAAAAATTTCGGTGATCCTGCTGGCGACAATCCTGTGCTTCAGCAAGATTTTGAAAATTTTACTATCTTTATTTTATTTTTTAAAACCGTAGGTGCACATTATTCATTATTTTAAAGGATTAATTTAGTACAATTGGCCAATTTTTCCCTAGTCTTCGAACTACTTTCTACCATGAGATTAAATAAAAATTTCGCTCACCAACTTAATGCTTTGTAAAATGATGAGAAAACAACAGCAAAATATATTTACTTGTTTATCTTATCTGTATGATATTTCATAAAGTAGGTATGAGTAAGAAGTTTCTTGTTAGTTTGATAAAGGTACATGTAAGAAAAAAAATTATTTGGCTTATTAAGTAAGAGAACAAATGAGAGCTATTCCCTACCGTTATACTATAGAATAGTGAAAAAATATAAAATTATATATGATAATATGTTATTTGTACATATAATTATATATAATTTTTATTGAGCTTTGCAAAGTGCATATTAATCCGTACTACGAATCTATATCTTTGTTTTCAAAAATCAAACAGTTAATTTGATTCGTTTAATATGATTTTCATAGAAAATGTACTTGGTGATCAAATTTTACATTTTTTCTAGAATTTTTTATACTATTTCTTAAATAAATAGAAAATCACTTGATTTAAAAATTCTGAACCATCCAAAAATAGTGATTTTCACCTATTTAAAAAAATAGTAAACAAATTCTAAAAATAGCAAAATATGATCTCTAAGTACATTTTCATATCAATATCATGTTGATCAGTTCAGATCAACTATTTAAACTTTAAAAATATAGATATGAATCCATAGTATGTGCCAATTCGCACTTTGCAAAGTACCATTATCTCACTCAGGGGCGGAGCCAGACTTTCAAAGTATGGGGGCCAAAGGTGACTGGGAGTCAATTAAAAAAAAATTCAAAGTGGGGGGGGGGGGGTCGTCAATCAATAAAAAAAATTATATTGTGAATGGAGATCAGTTTTACCGTATCCATAACATTTTACTCTAAATTATATAGAAAATCATAAAAAATACAAAATTAAAAATTAATGGGGTCAATTAACCTTATTCCTCTCAAGTAACTCCGCCTCTGATGTCGCTCATTTCATCCATAATATTTTGTATTGGATTTCATCTATTTACAATGAATTTCGTCTTTCATTCTGTTCTAGATCTTATTCATTTGTATTGTGTTCTGGATATTATTCATTTTGAATAGTTCTAACGATAATTCACTTTGACATTACTAAGTTCGGTCTTCTAATTTTGCTAATACTTTATTATTATTATTATTATTATTATTATTTAAAAAAAAAAAAAAAAAAAACTAAGCCCGTTTCATTGAATGGAACTGTTAACTACATTAAAGCTAAACTACTTAACCTAACCCTTTATCCTAAACAGTTCTTGGAAATGCAATCTGAGCGCCAGTCACATCCTACTTCATTAATTTAAATATTTTTTATATATACACACTGTACCAGTAACCAGTACAAATTAAGGAGTAACTTGTTGAATACTTAACCTCAGCTACACATTTGCCTACAACCAGGGGTGGAGGGATTAAGAGGAAATGGGGGTTATTAAGTATGATTTTTTATATAATTTAGAGTGAAATGGTATGATATTGTAAAATTGATTATCTTCATTCTCTATAGAAAAATTTTATATAATTGACTCTTATATATTTTTTATCTTCATAGTTCGAAAGTCTAGCTTCGCCCCTACATACAACTATATAAATGTACCTGAAGTTTAGTTGATAACATATATAACTTCAGTTGATAACATATATATATTATTAAATATGGTGATATATTATCAAACAACAGTAGTTTCAACCATGAGTTCTCAGATATGAAATACTACATTACTTATTTTCGTGATGTGTCCAAATATATACTTCATCCTCATATAGTCCCACAGGTATTTTAGATCATTGAGTTTTCACAAATTGAACTGGAGGAATCCATGTCTATGAAATCATATCCCTACCTATCATTGGCAAAATATATTAAAATTTGACCGTGTACTAATAGTGTTAGCGGACACAAAGTGTAAATTATATGTGTTCAAGTTAAACTTTTTTCGACAGCAATATTAGACCAAGAATCTAACAGTGCACTAATATGGAGGAGTAAAGCAATAGACATCCTTAGAGATGGAGAGAAATGATTCTTTGCAAGAAGTCACATCGTCTTCAACAAAAAAAAAAAAAAAAATCAGAAAAAGCACAAGAAATTTTGTTGTAAGCTACTAGGCTAAATTTCAAAGAAGCTGAAATTTTGTTTTCATAAAACTAATCTTACTTTCCTTCTGCACTGATTGCCATTTACTTCTACCTTATTAAATCTGCAAATATATTACAAAAAAAATCCTTCATTCCTTGAAAGTACATCTTAATTAATTGTTTTTATACATCATTATATGTATTGAGGGCATTTTGGTCTTCCACCAATCACCTGTATATTATCCATTCTTCTTTCACTCTGTTGAAGTGATTTACTGAATATATTTCAATTCGTAATTTTTAGCTATTTAGGCTAATAGATTTACATATTATAAAATTAGATAATAATTCTTTGATTTATTGTATCATTAACCTTTTCTTTTTTTAGTGCGAGGAACTTATTATGAATCCACTGATTTCTGCCGCTTCTGTTATTGCTGCTGGATTGGCTGCGGAGCTTGCTTCTGTTATAGATATTAAACTTTTTCCCCTTGCGATCTTAAAAAATTTTGAGTTTGGACAGAATATTTTGACAGTTCCTTTTCCACCAAAATTTGGTTCACATTTTAGTCATTATATCTCCTTTCTATGTCCATCTTGCTTTATTCATGAACCTAAGTATATATCTGCTTCATATCTTTTTTGTTAAATTAATACAAGTATTTATTCAAGAAGGGGCTTTTCCACCTCAATATCTCCTTCTTCAAGTATGTACCCTCAACCTGACTGGGATCCGTATCCTCCCCGGTACCTGACTCAACACAATTGAAACGGATGGCTCAGATTTATTCTAAGCCGGTCGGGATTCAGAATGACAGAGGGGGCAGGATTATTTGTGCTTTGAGATGCGTGCTAATCCATTTTCAGACCGTCTGATTCAATTCTACTCAGTCAGGTAACCTGAGGGGATACGAATTCGACCTGACCGTACCTGCTCTCCTTTTAGCATGCATAGGACTGATAATTTTATTAGATAATGTATGCACCAATTAAGGAGCCTTTCTTCGATGTTACACAACCTTGATAAAACAAAAAGAAAGGGAAGCAAAACCCTATTTGTTATTATTTATGCTTTTTTTTCTGCAAACTGGTTTCATCTTGTACCATCTGCATTTCTTTGAAACTCTGATTTCATCTTGTACTCGTATCAAATAGGTGGTGCTATTTACAAGTTCAAAATAGTAACGTCTCCATACATCTCAAGTTAAAGCAATAGAATGCAATATTAATAACAAAAAAAAAAAGAACAGTCTACTAAGTATAACACCATCAATTATTTTATATATTGAAGATGTCGGCCATGAATCCTCTAATAAATAAAATACAGTTCATAATTAATATAAAAATATTATTGCGTAGTGAACTTTTGAGTGTTTAAAAATAATTCTGACCCAACCACTCCAAATCTTTTCTATATATATATATATATATATATATTTTAAAAAGACAATAAAAGCCCGTTTCATTAAGCTGAAAGTTGGAGTCTTACAACCAACATAAAAACATCTAGAGTAAACAAGAAAAAAGCAAACAAGGGAGATATCACAGTCATGCAAACAACAAGCCTAATCCAACAAGATAAAGGCAGCAAAAGTAACTAATACTAGCTAAGCCACATCAGGGCTGGGATAGAACGAAAACAAAGTAAAGATTGGTGTTTTTGGGTGAAGACCCTGAGCCACAAGCTGGAAAGGGGAGTACTCTCCAATCAGCCCAGTCACAATATTCTCTTCATCAGGTGCACCCACCTGCAAAGGGACTTCATCAAGATTAGAAGGCAGCCACTCATTCGCCTACTTTTTTATTTCTTCTGATAGTTTCCCTGTTCAACATACCATCAATGAAATAATAGTTAGTATAACTTGCCTACCAGAGTGTGTGATGGAGTCATTAAAGCACAAATCATTTTGATGTCTCCAAATACACCAAATAGTAGCACTACAAATATTTTCTATATACATATATACACCTCTCTCTCTCTCTCTCTCACACACACACACAAAAACATATCCTCTCATACCATGGCGTACAATGAAAGAAGGCACCAATCCTCCATCTTAGACTCCTTCACACTCTCTCCTCTCCCTTATCCTGTCATACTAATTCTAGGAATGGTACTTTTCTTCCTTGCCATCTCTTGCTTTTTTACTTTTGGAGATTTCATAGAAGCAGCCGAAGAGAAAATTAGTTTGGCTCTTCTAGCAGTGCCGTTGGTACTCATCCTGTTGATCCAATGGTTATCTTCGATTGAGAGTTTTCAGGGACTTATTGGGTTCTATTGCAACAACCGCCACCATTTGATGAACAATGATCAATTAAACGAAGGAGGCTCGTCTCCATGGGGAGTGGCGGCTTTGGTGGTTTTGATTTTGATCATGGCATTCTTCCACTCTACTTTCCGAGATATGTGGAGGCTCTGATCTCTTTTATAATTAAGATCGTATTTCTTCTCTGACTTATATGTAATATATGTTATTGTTACTTCTTTTTTGAAATGTACGTAGGCATAACTATATGCTATTGTTATATTTATTTACTCTAAATTAAGAATATGTTAGTATAGAATTGTTTTCTGTATTTTTTTTTCTGACGCAGAACTTCTTCTGTTAATTAATTTCTATATGTGGAATGCTTTATTTGTACATATAATTCAAATAACATAAATGAATAGATAGGTAGATAAAAAAATAGTTTAATCAATCCGATGGAAATATGCAGGTATAAAAATTCCAATATTTTCTGAATGAACTGTGTATTTCTCTGATTATACATTAACCTTAGTTGACTGCTGCTACGTACATATATATACTGCACTACTAAAACTTTATTCATTGCTGTAGTAATAGCGCACCACCTAATTTTATAGTACATTTATTTGGTACATCTGATATACTGTTCAAACTATCAAAATCATGATAATCGATTTATTTCTTGTTATTCAAATAAGGAGTCTATCAAATTTGGCCTAATTTGCAAGTCGTTTAGGCTTGTATCAAACAATTTAAAATACCAAATTAATGATAGAATTATAACAACTCTGTAATGAATATTATCAATCAAATTTTAAATTAACTGGTCAAATCTTGATATATGTATTAACAATTCCTTTTGTACTGGGATATACATTTGTTTTCTATAACTTCGTTATTTCATTTTTACAGATGATGTATTCATCACAACGCAAGGAATCGCTATAAAAAAAAAGGGCAACACAAGTGTTGGCATGAAATTTCTACTATTTTTATTTTTATTTTTTGCTTATGTAGATGAAGAAGAAGAAGAGAAAGATGAAAAAGAGTAGCATGCATATAAATTTCCGAACTCTGTTCTAATTTCTTAAGACGCTACTATACAAAAGTAAAAGGTAAAAGGTTGTTCATCAGCTTGAATTAGCATTTCCATCTAGTTCCTATTAAAGCGATGTTTGCAGCAAATTGGACTTGAACACCATTCTCTCTTTACACTATCGCAGGAATGGCCATACCACATGTTGCACAAAAAAGCAAGCCATCCTTTTCACACTGCAGGTGCGTCTCTGTAGGCGGATCCAAAGTAGGATAAAGATAAAAGTGAAAAGAGAGTTTGTTAAAGCACCATTGCAACAAGAAGAAAGGAACCTTCGCCATAGAAATTTCATTTCAAGTTTCCATTTCTATACAGACAGATTAGGAATTAATGCTAGCACTCAACTCAACCCTCCAAAATAGCAAAACCCATACTTAGTTTCAAAAAGAATTAAACAAGAGTTGAAATCGTTCTCGGACAAGAACACTGAATACAGTAAATTAAGAAGACATTTACAACAGTGTTTGTTTGTGTAGCCTTAATTTCTTTTTTATTAAACAAAGTTGTGAAAAATGCATTCGATTACCAGTAGCTTATTATTAGATGCAATGTTAACCTTTTTTCAGTGGGTATATTTTTTGCTGAGTCTAAAAGGTGTAATAAACTGAAACGTGAAAGCAACACTTTGTTTAGACTTTAGAAAAGGACCATGGAATATATAAAACAAAATAAAGCACAAAAGAGCAGTGTTCTACTGAGGTTAAAGACCCTAAATGATTTTTTGCAAAGCGACACATAAATAGAAGCAACTAACAATTTACCTTTAGCTGCTAGCAAGGCTGTGGACACAAAAAGCATAAAAAATTACAATAGTATTCAAAGAATCCATTTTACAAATAGATTTAGTACCATTAGGAAATCACATAACAAACAAATAACATTAAAAACATTCTAAGTTACTAACCAGTGCCTTCTAGCCAACGAGATACATGGCATAGTGTCAGTGTTATCAATGGAATAATACATCATCACTAATTATTTAGGATGAGCATTTTTACTTCCAGAGGTGATTGTCGTATTCTTCAATTTCGGGACCTTGAAATTTGCTGAAAATAACCTTGGAGTTTCTGCAGTTGAAGCAGAAGCACTTCCCTGTGACCTATATGAATGTTGTGACCTATTTGATAGTTGGTGCTGCCCCTGAAGAAAATAAAAATAAATAATGTATTTTATGAATCTCATATACAAAAGTTAGGATAAAAATGCTCAGCCAGCGTGAACTTCTAAATCATTAATGTCAGCATGTTTCATAAAAAATCTTCCTTACTTTAAAAGAACTACCACTTACACTGACACTCTGGCTTGCTGATGGCTGGGCCCACAATACTGTTTCACGTACCCTTTTCTTACCACTCCTTAGAGTCCTACTTGTTCCACTATCCACTGGCTTACATAGTGGGGGGCCCACACGAACAGAAAACTTTGCCACATTAGCATGTAGCCCAGATATCATCTGATCCTTCTCCTTCAACATGTTCTTCAAATTCTCAACTTCCCCATTCAATCGTGAGATCATGTTATCCTTCATGGAAATAGAGGCCTGAAATTTTTTATTCAACTGAGAGATTGTGCTGTCCTTCTCAGAAATGGAGGCTGACATTTCTTCTTTCATCTTAGAGATTGTGCTATCCATTTCTTCTAGATTCTTTTTAAGCATTGTGATTGCCTCATTGGACTTATCTAGTTCACTTTTTTTTGATTTAATGCTAGCAACATACTCAGCTTCCATAACTTTCAATTGATTCCAGACAAAGTCTTTTTCACAAACAAGGGAATCAATTTGGCTTTGCTTTTCTGAGAGTTGGGCTTCTTTCTCTGATTTTAGAGTTTTGTACCCATGCTTCAGTTTTCTAATCTCTAATTTTAGGTCTTTGAGTTCAGTGCTGTCACATGCACCAATCGATCGTAAGGTCTCTCCATTGCTCAGTTTGCTCTGTATTTTATGTTGAACAAATAAATAATACTTGGCATAAGGGACAATGACATCTAAAGAGTATAATATCTTGAGAAAAATGGTTTAATTCATATGTACTTAATCCATACATTGTATACTTGTACCGTACAAGCACTAACTAATATTTCCTTTGGTTATTATTTACTATATTTTCCACTCACTAGTGTCTCTCAATCATATCTGGATTATGGTTCTTGTCAACTTATTTTTTCAGGTTAGTATGAATAAATTTTCCATTTAACTTAACACAAAATTCAAAGGAATTACCTTCAGATTCTTGATCTCAGCACGAAGGGCTGCTATGCAAGTATGAGCATCTTCCAAATCAGTTTCTGCCAATTCTGCACCATACAAATAAAATGTAAATACTAGCAAATCTTTATCATAACACTTGCAAAAATCTGATTCAACCCAAGGGCCACTCCCCGACACAAGTTACACTGATCTGACAAGATCCCAACCAAAACCCAATCAAACTGCACTACAAGCTGAAGGAAATGTATCAGGACTTACCACCCCGAGCTAGAACCTGATTGACACAAACCTGAGCAAGCTGAAACCCAACTGATCCACCTAACTAAACCCAAGCAGCACAACTTACAAACTGAGCCAATGCTAGAAAATTGCCTGTCTAAACCAATTTTGTAGAATATCATCCCAGAATGACCTAACTTACTGATCTAATTGACGAAACATGCACACAACGCAACCAAAACATAAAGACCTGACACAAAATGTTTGAACGTGAAGCTAGACAAACTGGAGAATGATTTAGCAAAACATGAAATGATCTCAACTAAAAAATGACAACCTAAATGAACCAACAAATAAACTTCATCAAAACCTGGAATTTCACCAAAGCTAATTTGACCTGATATGACAACAAGTTTCCACAACCACTGTTAGCCCAAATAACATCATTAATTTCCAAATACTTCAGTATGCACGTAGTAAATGCTACCAACATTAGCAAGTCAAAAAGAGATATTTTCAGTATCAAACTCAATGGCCACCAGCTAAACTTCAATTTGTCATTGTAATAGATGTTAGAAGAAATTTGAGAAATTATAGCCCACTAAAAGAAAATAACCAATGAGCTAAAATCGAAAAAACAGGGTAATACATACCAGCATACTCCTTGTAAGATATAGCTTTTCTTTCTTTGGCATCTACCAAAAAATCCACCTTTGCAGCATTGTAGTTCTCCACTTTCACCTCCTGAGCTTTCATCTGTTACATCAACAAGAAAAGCAAGCATATTTAAACCAGCCCAAACCTTAAATATGGCCTGATTTTTTTAGTCAATGACCCGACCTGAATTTAGATATATAATTGAAAGTAAGGTACACCATAATCCAAATCTAATCTCCCCTAAAACTTTGAAGTGTTCAAACCCTGAAAAGCATTCATGAAATGATGACAACCCACAATAGACTAGATAACCCAAACAATTGTGCATCAAATGACCAAAATTTCAATGAGCCAAGTCAGCCAACCCAAGCGGCTTGAGATCCAACCTCAATCCTAGAATGTGTTTATTTTATTAAATGAAATCAACCTGCCCATTTGCCAAAAACCACTAAACCAGTAGTTTTGATTCTGTCTACTTTTTCCCTTTTTCAAGGTATAAATATAAATTAGAGAGTTCGTAAAGGTTGTTTAAGAAGCAATATTGTATATACCATTGCACAGTACCATTCCTACAATATTAAAAAGGTGATCTACTTTAAGATACCTAATGTCAAGGGTAATATCACAAGTCCTAAACTATTAATTTTAACAAGTATGATTCCTTTAAAAGGTTTAAGGAAGAAATTTCGTAAAATACAAGGATAAGTGAATGCAGATGAATGAACTATTAATCAGAATTGGGAGGGAACAAAACTTTCAAATTTATAATCACGAGATTCTTCAAAATACTGAAATTTGTACTCACTGCTGAGGATAATGAGGATTATTAAATTGGCAAAGGCTAAGTTTCAAAAAATCTACCAAGACAATAGTCCCTTTATCAATCTAAAGTTAGGGTTTTGAGGATGTTTTTCTCAATGCAATAATTCCTCCAAGGTAACACTTGAACCTACAATAACATGCAATAAGTAAACCGACAACCTACCTCTAGATTTCAAAATTTCAACTTATTTTAACAAATTAGAAAAACAAAATCAAAAGGAAAGAAAACGAACTTGCTCAATACGCGACTCAAGCAAACTGACATGACGGGTCCACTGCTCGTTTTGGAGCTCAATTGATTGAAGGAGGTGTTCTCGATCAGCGAGTAAACCCTCATTCGTTGAATGCTCGGATCGGAGCGCCAGTCGGAGTAGATGCAGCGCCTTCAACAACTGTTTCCTATCAGATGGCTCAGGAGAAAGGATCAGCTGCCTCTCTTCGTCGGCCATTTCGCGAGCGCTCGGGAGTGGAGGGAGAAGAGAGATCGTATTTCACCGGTGCAGAGAATTTGAATTTGGGATAGTGAAGAGGAATAAAAGCTTCTGGACTGAATTTGAATTTGAGGTAGTCGATTTTATCGGAGAACTCTCGGTGCACAGAAGGAAGCTAAAATTGTCTCTTTGACGGTGGGCCACGGTGACCGTGGTTAATTTTTATGGGGTCGGTGTTTCTTCTCTTGGTTGGTACGGAAGCAAATCATTTTGTCTATTGATTTTCAATGGAGATTTGGAGTTTTATGGGTGAGGAGCGGTCCGGACGGAAGAGTCTGCATTAACTCAAAAGAAATTTAGGGTCTGATTGGAACCCCACTCAAGTTCAATTCATTTCAATTCAATAGAGTTCAATAGAGATGAATTATAATTGAATTTTGATGATCGGAATAAAAGAAAAACAAGAATTGAATTATTTTCACATTTTTGATTGGAAAGTGTACATAATACAAGAAAATGATTTCATTTAAATTAAAATAACATTTGTGTCCTCAAACATATGATCAGTAATGATATGATGATTTGTCTCATATTAACACAAAAGGATATTTATTCGGTATCAAGTCATCGATTGTACCAATAAATACTATAAGAAATCAGGTTCGGTACTGTTCTTTTGGGGCCCTCTTCCTCAGCTTCACCATCTAGCCGGATTTTTATAGTGCATGTTGCTTCATAAGAACTTAACCTTAAAATATAGTACAGTTAACATTGTGCTATTGGTTCATTGTACAAACAACCATCCGAACAACAAAAAAAAAATATAACAGCAATTGAACCACCTATAGCAAAATAGGTAATACAAACAACTCTGTGCTATTGCTTGTTATTATGTTGGACTCTGTAACACCTGAGCCATATCTCCTCTTCTCCATAGCACCTATGTTATTTACTGGTACATGGTTTATTTTCATGTTAGCCCTCTAATTATTTAATATTTTATCTTGCTCTCAATTATACAGATTTTTGAAAACCAGTAGATTGTAGAATTGAGTGCTCATCCAACATGAGCATTTTTTTTCAACTATTTCAAAGAAGCAAATATTTCTTAGCAGCCATTAAAGAAAATATAATCAAATTAGACACCAACAAAATTAGATCACCAATATAAACATATAATTATAACAAAATATGTAAATTGGTTTCAACCCATACATTGCATTATCAAAATACTGTCATCTATATATTAACAAAAAGATGACATTACTACCCTTGGTGCATCAACAAAGTACTACCCTCTTACAAAAAAAGATCACTGAATTGCTAGCCTCTTATCAAAAAGACCACTTTAAACTGCTCTTAATTCTAAAATCCATTACACTCTAACCATTGTCGCTTCAATCTTTCGGGACAACAGAAGAAGGTGTCAGCCTTTTCATTATTAGTTTTGAGAAAATTTGCAGCGTCAAGTAACTTATCATCAGGAACCCCAAGTTTCTCAAGCTCATCATAAATTTCAGTGCTCGAATAAATTCTAATGGTTGATTTTTCCAGCCTCTTATTTGCTTCATTTAGAGCTCGTGCAATTTCAGCCATAGATTCATTCACATTCTTCAAGCCCTCCTCAATTGGGTTTGTTGAATTTTTACCTTTTTTTTCTTCAGAATTTATGTCATCATATTTTCTTTTAACACTCAATTTGGATGAAGACTTCTTCAAGGTTTTGTTAGAGGATGTGTCACTTGAATTTTCTTGTTGAGAAAAAGTGTGCAGGTCTTCCAAATTTTCTAGAATTACCACATTTTCAGCTTGAAGCTGGTCCACCTCTTCAATTGTATTTGTCTCTTCCCATTGATGAAGTCTCTCTTTTGCTGTCCTTGCCTTTGTCCCAGTTGCTCGATCCTTCTCATAAATGTCACGAAGGAGCTCCAAATTAGGAATCTCCTTGTCCCGAATACGTTTCATTTTTGGTTTTTCCTTACAAGAAAAAAATAGCACATGATTAAGTGATATTCGATTAACTTGGTACCAGATTTTTAATTGTTGCTATACCAGATTTTTTTTTAATTGTACCAAAATGAGCAATCAAGGGCAGTACCAGTATGAATACGGTACAGGTTCAGTTTATGGCACCATAGTAAGTTTGAGTTCAATTAAAAGCATACATGCCAATACTATTTCAGATAAAAGGCAATACCATTTTTAAGACTTCTCAAGTTCAGATTAATCCAAATTAAAAAATAAGCATCAAATATATACTACTCCATACCTTAATTAGTTCATTCCAAGTCTCTGGTCCTGCTTCTATCTTCTTTGTGGTATCATTCCATGATATACCACTCTTTTTAAGTGCATCTAAAGCAAGATGCATTATGTCTTTTAAAGTCTTAAAACGGTTAACAATTTTCTCTTTTGTAATATTGCATTTAAATTGTTTGTTGATGGCATCGATTCCAACCCTATAAGCTTCTCCTTGAAAGTTCCTGTCATCTTTTAAACCTTTTATCTTTTGCTCTCGCAAAATTTTGAGAAGAAGAGTGTCCATCGCCCTTGGCCATGAAAAGTATCCACCTTTTATTTGCTTCTCACCATGCTCAACTCCATCAAACATCTTTTCATTGCTTCTGACATGTTCATTGAACAAACCATCAAGCTCCATGATGCTCTACAATTGAAGACAAAAAATTATGTAAGCTTCAATTTGAGTACCATACAATATCATACAATATACAAGTACTGGTAAACATGGTGAATGCATTAAAAATACAAAATTAGTCTTAAAAGTACAAAATCAGTAAATTAGTCTTAGAAGTACAAAATAAGTACTATAAGTCACAAGTACAAATTCAGTAATATAAGTCATAAGTACAAAAATCAAAGTACTACTATTATGTCTGATGATCGATAATATAAACTAATGTCTATTAGAAATATAATCTCGCAACATCATTGTTCGCACAAAAGCGTGCACACAAAGTCTCAGGTACAGCTAGTTGTACCCTTTTAAACCGTGATTGAGCTTTCGTATTAGGTTGCAAGTGCACAACCTTTGTCCAATGGTACAATCAGGTATCGATCCTCAGGGACGGTACAATTCGAGTCTAGATCACTACTTATCCTAGTTAGGTACTAGAAGTATAAAATTTGGTTTGAATTTGTTTTAAGTTCCTAAATTCAACAACAGAAGATTGCAAAAGAAAATAAATGTTTGTTTCAGTCAAGTTTAAAAGGATGTTTCCAGGATTTCAGACTTCATCCTCAGCTTTGCCTCTCTGGACCCTCACTCGACTCGCATCATCTCTGATGCGACCCTAGTGATGCGACCCGCATCCTCGAGTGAATGCAGCATTGCACCTGTTTCTGAGTTATTCGATTGTGCAAGGTTCTACTGACCCTACTTACAATTCCTGAGCCTCAACTCTCGTTTATTAGCACCAGAAACCTAGCAAGGAATTGCAATTTCACCTTCTTAGATCTACAACTTTCAACTCTCGTTTATAAGTGTTCAATCTAAGTCAATTGATCGGTTTGCTAAAGGTATCCACTATCTCTCAATAAATGGAAATCTCACATTTCGGTTCAATTGATCAATCTTTTCAGATTTCTAACCTACCTCAAGTGCTTGATTAAGTTGCAAGAAAGATCAAGTCAAGATTTTAGAAGAGATGCAAGAAGCGTTCAACAAAAGACAATCAAGATTCAAACAATCACAATCAAGCAAATAAAAGAATAATACTCAATCAATTGATCACAAGAACAACTCAAATTCAGTTGCAATACATACAATCAAAGCTTTAGATTACATCAACCCTAGAAACAAGGAAAGATCTACTCAAACAACATCATAAAGAAGAGAGAAGAGAAGAGATCACGATAGAACCCAATGTAGCAATCTAGCAATGATCTTCCATTCTTTCTTGATCAACACTCCAATTCTTGAGGTTTTGAATCTTCAAATTCGAAACTCCCTCTCTGGTGGCAGGGGTGGTCTATTTATAGACCTTTCAAAACAAATGTTTCAATTCTGGGCCCTTATTGGGCCTTTACTGTCTGCTCAGGAAGCTCGCGATGCGACCCGCATTACCACTGATGCGACCCACATTGGAGCATGAAGGATGCGCTTCGCATGAGATGGCAGTGCGAGCTTCTGGTGCGACTCGGAAGACTGGATGCGCCTCGTGTCAATCCTGATGCGGGTCGCATCAAAAGCTTTGGACTTCAAAATTCTCCTGATTTCATCAATTTCCTGCAAAATAAGAACGAAAGCGCAGCAGTACCAAATTCTACTTGTAATCACTATAATAGACATTATTTGATGGCTTATAATACATGTCTTGGTACTGAAATTGGTCAAATCAATAGATCAAATATGGTGATATCAATCATAAAAGCAATATTATCTCTAATCCTTTCCCCACGCCTATACTCATTATTTCTAGTAGTTGGTGGTGTGTCGTATTCCTCTTCACTATGCATAAGCTCATTGTCGACTTCATCAATTAGTTCTTCATCAGGGTCAACACCCATTAGAAAATTGTGGATAATGTAACAAGCAATAAACACGTCTAACATAGTATCCTCATTATAATGAGGCTTAGTGCCACTGGCTATAATCGGGAATCGCTTTTTCAAAACACCAATGCACATTTCAACTGCATTTCGTAGGGAGGAGTGTCTGAGATTGAACAGTTCCATCAGATTTTCTGGAGCATGATTTGTGTACTCCTTAAGATGATATCTCATACCACGATAAGGGGTAAGGAATGAAGGTGTTAACATATATCTAGCATTAGCTAGATAGTACTTACCTAAAAAAGGCAAAAAAAATGAGTTTTAAGTTTTTATTATGCTAGATAACTATGTCTAACTAAAAATTACTATTATCAAAATCATTACCTTGAGGTATCTTTAATTTATCTGCTCGAGTTAAGGCATCCTCAAGTATCTTTGAGTCATGTGCTGAACCCTCCCAACCCGCTAAAACATATGTAAATTTGAGATCAAAAGTACATGCTACTAAAATATTTTGGGTGGGAAATTGCTTTCTGCTTCTATATTTCCTAACATCATCACTGAATATTTTAACCCGCATGTGAGTTCCATCGATTGCTCCAATGCATTTCTGTAAAACAAATGTATATATACATAACTTAGACAATATTTATAGAAAAACTACTAATTTGGTATAAAAGAGGGAAATGCAATGTTAATACCTCAAAATATGGGAAATTTTTTCCTTCTTTCATCAAAATTTCATTCGGGATTGGACAATCATCCGTTGGTTGAACTAAAAATCTATTTTCAAGTGATATCAATGCTCTAAGTACATTGTGAAAATGACTACTGATGGTTCTAAGTGATCATCCAAAGAAAAACCTAAGTGTGTGATTCCTTGCATTATGAGATAGAACATGCAAAAACTTGGCCACTTGTTCCTCAACACAACTGTATTGATTATCTCTAAGGCGACCAGTGCCTCGAAGAATATAGCACAACCTTTGAAAAGCATGCGGCCTCATGCGTATGACATCATGAGAATCTTCAAGCTTGTTTAAGTCATTTATCAAACGATCACGGGCTTTTTTTCATTCAAAATTAGCCTCAGCTCTGGCTTCTAAAATCATATTCTTATTGTACTCAATAAAAACCAGAATATTCAAATATGCGACATACGCAATAAAAGCTGCTATAAAGATAGTCCTATCACCTTCAAAATCATTCATCATTTTCCTAAAACCAAATGAACAATATTATGGCTAAGAAGCAATTACTAACTATCAACCTATATGAAATAATCTAATTATTAATGAAATGAGTATAAATTTGATTGCCAATAAGTAGAACTAAAAATCGACAATACAGCTATGTTAACAGTACCAAAAAATTAAAAGTGTGCCACAATTTGGCTCAATAAATTGCAATATCAAAACCTTAAAAGAGGGAGATGCAATACAGGACCAAAATAACTCAAAAATGAAATGAAAGTTATAATAGAAAAGAAGAGGTGTTCCAACCTGAAGTTGTGAAGTATCCAGAGTTTAATGGAATCGTAGGATTGGCTGCTCGTTTTTCCTCTTCAAATGGTTCTCCTACTTCCACCACAGAAGTATAGTTTGAGTTCTCCAACTTGTTTTCCTTCTTTCTCTTTCTTAGCTACTGTGATCGAGCTGTTAGAATGGAAGAAATATATAAAAGAAAGTCGGAAAACGAAGAGTCACAAAGGGTATTACTGGAAATAAAAATGGCGCCACTTCTAGCGAAATGAACTCCCGCCGAATCTCACCCATTTTCGCAAGAATTTGTTGGAGCCAAAAATTCCCTCCAAATCACCTCAAAAGAATTTGTTTCTCGTCACTGCCGCTCATCCGATCAGAGAATTTCAGAAAAATTCAATTCTATTTCTCGTTTTAATTGGGGAAAGGGGGTTTCGATCAGACCTTAGTGAATATTTTAAACGGATTTAATCCAGTCTCTGCTTATGATATAGGAGGGCCTTTAATATTAGTGCGGATTTAGTGTGCATGAATATTAAAGTAAATCGGATGGTTAATATTCATTAACTCAAAAGATTCTCTTTTGAGTTAATGCAAATGATACGAATTCCCGAGCGAAGGGGCCAAAACGGGCTGGCAGATCAAAACAAATTCGAACTGGGAACAGCGATTCTGTTGGGTCAAGCTAGAATTTATGTTTAAGTCGTTGAGACGTTGGTTGTATTGATTAAGTCAAATTTAGTTCTTTGTTTGGGGTTGTTCGGTAACATATGGTGGATTAAATAATAATCTGCGCTAAAGAGGGATTGTTCGGTAAGCTAAAAGAAAGGGCAAAGGATTGAGATAGCTAAAGGAAGCTAAAAGAAGGGGAGAGAGGGGAGGTGCCTTAAGGAAGAGGCAGGAGATTAAGATCCGAGCAAAATGAGGCTCCTTTAACCTTAAGGAGGCTTAAGAAAACCCTTACCGAACGGCACCAATAACAATTGTCGAGGTAGATGGGTACTATCGATAGCTTATAAAATTTCGATCGAGTTCGCATAGTAGAATTAAGGTGTTTTTAAGTTAATCAAGAAAGTGTTTTTAATTTAACTCTAAAATTTATTAGATTGATTTTAAATGATGAATATAAATAGTTAAGACTCTTCTATCTTATTAGTAATACGTTTATATATGAAAATTTTAAATTTTAAGATTAATTTTGTATAGAGTTAAATCGTCGAAAAAATTTCAAAAAATAAATACTTAAATAAATTATATTCAAATGTTGTCATGAATTGTATTGATTTAATGGATGCAACTTGAATGCGTCTACCGATATTTTGACGCTAGTTCAAGTTAGCATCCGCATTTTTAGGGAACGCAACTTCAAATTGCATCCGTGATAACTATAGAATTTCACATAATTTATGATTTTTTTTGTTTATCATTTTATTTCGAATGACATATTTAAATTTTTCAGTTTTTATTCTCCCAGGTACCAGACAGACAAATTACCAACGGACGGTGCAGATTAATCTCAGTCAGATCAAACTCAAACCGGTACCTATGGAAACAATAGAGATAGCTTTTGAGATTCGTGCCAGGTTAACAGAACCGTCCGTTGGTAATTTGTCCCATTCAGGTACCTGGTGGGTTCTGAATTCAAGCAGATCTGTGTATAAGCTGCCCCTTGCCTTTGAGACTCGACTCCCGATTCCTCCCCTCCTCAGGCTCCCCTGAAAAGTCCGAAATTCGAAACCCAAAACCCAAACCCACCACGCCGCTCCCTCCCTTCCATGTCCGAACCCACCATCCCCACAGACGGCGACAACCCCCAACCCTCTTCTAGCACCGCAGAAGATTCCACCACCGTAACAGACCAGTCAACAACCCCTCTCTCATGGCCGGACGGCGATCTGTCGCGCGACTGGATCCGCAATTTCACCTCCGTTCTTTCCTGGTCCTCTCGCCATGTCCCCCCTTCACAGCTCCCCTCTGTTATGACTCCTGTTTTCCTCCAGCGCCTCATTCTCACTGCTTCCAATATACTTCACAAAGAACCCAACTGCGTGCGTGTCGACCCGACAAAAGCTGATGGGGAAGGTGCTAGTGTCGTAGTGGTGGGAGATGTGCATGGGCAGCTGCATGATGTGATCTTTCTCTTGGAGGATGCTGGTTTTCCTGGCGAAGATCGCTTCTTTGTTTTTAACGGGGATTATGTTGATAGAGGGGCTTGGGGGCTTGAAACTTTTGTTTTGCTTCTGGCATGGAAGGTTTGATCATTTTCAATTTTGTTTCGTTTAAGTTGCTGTAAGTTTGTTGCATAGGAGGAATCTAAAATTGGATACTATCTGATCAGTTCCAAGATTCTGTCCATCTTAAGTTCTGATCAACTCCCCAGACATGAGCTGCAAAAGGAAGTAGAAATCAAATTGGATCGTAGTTGTTTAAAAATTTGTTTTCTTTTTGTATTTTGGTTGCAAAATGTCAGAACATGGGCTTATATTCCTTGCTTGAAATGGCTGTTTGTATTCATAATTGTCGTCACTGCCAACCCCAACCATAAAGGCTAAATTTAAGAGAAACCAAACTAGCTAATTCAGTTTGTTTTTTAAATTGTGATACTAGGTTCTTAGAAAACTTGGTTTTAATGATAAATTATATGCATGTTAGTAATGTAATAAACAGAAAATGGAAAAGAAGAAAAAATCAATCCAATGACCAACATGATGTCTTTGCTTAACTTTAAATTCAGCTGCTGGACTGTTATATTGTATCTGAAATGAAGTTAGAATAGGTCTAGACATATCTTTACTTTTAGAAAAGGGTGACAATACAATTTCATGAGTTGCTTGCGTATCATATACTCCATCTTTGGGCACCAAAGGTGCTATCTTTTTTTATGTTAGATTACTAGACTAGTAGACTCTTATCTGTAATCTGAAACCAAATGAGATTACTTTTGCATATCCAATTCAGTTTCTTAATATTTTGCATTTTTACCTTCAATTTCCAGATATTTTTGCCTCATCGTGTGTTCCTTCTGCGTGGCAACCATGAATCCAAGTATTGCACCTCTTATTATGGATTTGAGCAAGAGGTTATGGCTAAGTACAGTGACCAAGGTCAGATGGTTTACCGCAAGTGCTTACGATGCTTCGAGGGTCTTCCTCTCGCCTCTATAATAGCAGGTCGTGTATACACTGCACATGGGGGGCTCTTTCGGGGTGTCGTAACTGCTCCACATAAGAAACATAAGGGCAAGAAGAAGAAAAGTAAGATTGTCGGGAACACGAGTGATGCTATGAAGCTGGGTTCATTGGATGAGCTGGAGAGAGCAAGACGTACAGTGCTTGATCCGCCATGGCAGGGCACAAATTTGATTCCTGGTGATGTTCTCTGGTCAGATCCGTCAAATAAACCAGGTTTGTCACCCAATAAGGACAGAGGGATTGGCTTGTTGTGGGGCCCAGACATGACTGAGGAGTTTCTGTACAAGTACCAGATAAAGGTTTGTCATTAATTTTAATGCTTTATTTTTTGCAAGGTTTTTGGACTTGGTGAGAATAGCATTTGTAGTAGTTTCTTAATAATTTGAGTTACATAAGTGGGAGAAATTTCATGTCTAGCCCAATAAGAGATGATATATCATGCATCCTGGGAGAAACATGATATATCAAATGTCCCCATATATTATGGCATGCACTCGTACTCACCCACCTTTTCTAGAGCACCCAAGTAGCCCCCATTTCTTTCTCATGTTGGCAGAAATAAGCAGTGAGGGAAGGAGGGGTAGTCTGGGTAACTTCTAAAAGTAAAAGAAGGAAATGCACAGAGGCTAAATTTTATGTTGTAAAGGGTGTAATGTGATATATCCTATGTTTTGTTGAGGTATGCCTAAGATATCTCATGTAGCTTTTTGGTACATATCTTTGGTATTTTGTAGGGTCATATGAAATAGCCTCTTGTGCCTATTGAATACTTGCAATACTGGATATATAGTAACAACATTTGTACTTATTTTTCTTTATGTAAAACTTTGCTAGCTCTTGCCTTTTTTACCTTTATGTTTATAGTTTGCATGTTCTAGCAGCTAAAGTTAGCGATAACGTGCATCCCAGCCACTGACTAGGGTGTTCATCGGTTTGGTTCGGTTGAAACCGAACCGAACTAGGCAAACCGAAGTTATAATTTGGTTTTACAAATAGAACCGAACCAAAGTTTTATTTCGGTTTGTTCGGTTCAAACCGAAATATATTAAGAAATAAACCGGGGTATTAAGAAATAAATTAAGATATTAAGAAATAAACCGAAGTATTTAAAGCAATTGATTAAGAAATAAACCGAGGTGGTCCGGATCAAATTCATAATATATAAAAGTTCAGTTGGTTCAGTTATTTCGGTTTTGAAATTTTCCAAACCTAACCGAACCAAAGTTATAATTCAGTTTTAAAAAGAAAACTGAACCGAACCATTTGATCCGAACTAATTTGGTTCAGTTCAAAACAGAATAAACCGGACCCAATGAACACCCCTAACAGTCAGTATATCTTCTTGCATCATGAAACTATTTCTTGATAGTATGACTTTTAACTTCCTGATTCATATGTACAGAGAATGCAAATATTCTGAGGTGTTGTTTGTTTGTTTTCTGTGTTAAACGGTAGTTGATTATCAGGTCCCATGAAGGTCCCGATGCGAGGGATAAGAGGAGTGATCTAGGAGGAATGGAGAAAGGGTACACTATTGACCATGTGGTTACATCAGGACAACTCATCACTATTTTCAGTGCTCCTGATTACCCTCAATTTCAGGTCCCCACGGCACCTCATTTTTTTTTTTTTACTTTTTGTACTTTTTGGATCCAAAATCTTGTTGTCATAGTATTTACAATACATTTTTATTTTTTATTTTGATGATTTCTGTTAAATTTTTATTTGTCTTAGAAGATCCATTGTCCATGATCACGTTGATATTAGAACGGTGTTGCCTATGGAACTCGAAATTTCGTGCTTTGTTTAATACAAATAATCAGGAAATTGTTCCTACATGCTATCAACTTGGTCAGAAGCACAATTTTAATCAGCACATGCATGCTATATACTAGTGAAATAAAAGATGGGGTAATTGGTTGATGTTAACTCGCAGTTCTTCCAGTAATTTTATATTTTGATGGAGCTAGTATTGTTTTTTGCTCAGTGTGAGTCAGTTTTTGTCAAACTAGCTGAGGTATATACATCTTCCATACTTGGAAGTTTTGCACTATGCATCAGCTTCTGAGAGAGGCATTTGTGTGATGTATAAAATTGGCAGCAACTTCTGTTAAACACAATGAACAAGTTATTTTGACAGCCTGAAAAAAGCAGCCCTTTTGAAAACTAAAATACTTGGTCAAAATGCAGGCAACAGAGCAAAGATACAATAATCAAGGTGCATATATTGTGCTAAATCCACCGGATTATTCAACTCCTGTATTTCGCAGTTTTGAAGCAGTAAGGCCTCGGCCTAAGGTACATCACTTTTTTTATATAAATCAATCTGGCCTCTCTTTTGCTTGTTTTACTTTTTTCTGTAGGAGTAACTATGGTCAAATACAGGTAAATGCGTACTATGACTTTGAAGAAGTAATAGACTCAGATGAAGAGCTGGATTTGAAATCCATGGATAATGGTTCATTTCATCAGGCAAATTCATCCATGTCAGATTAATATTTGTACTTTATTGTTTTTTGCGTGTTGTAATCTATGTTGTATTTTGGGTACATAATTATCATTTTTTTGTGCCCTCTGTTCCTGTCTTAAAAAATAGTGGAGACTGTTTATTTATTTTTTTAGATTGACTTAATTTTGTGCCTTTGTAAGGTAAATTTTTTCTTAATTGGGGTGTGTGTGTGTTGTAATACTGGGGAATTGATTGATTTTTGGTCAGTTACTGTATTTATTGTTTTTACTGGTATAAATTTTAGATTTTGTTTGGTCAATTGTTACGTGGCATACTTTCTTCGAGCTCCGCCCGAGCTCCATCAGGTTCGACATTTTCAAAACTGGGTTAGGATTGTTTGTCCCAATTTCTTACTCCGTGCTGCTATCAACATGAAAAATTGGAAAATGATTGACGAAAAATTCGATAATTTAATTAAAAACCAGCATGGCGAACAATAAAAAAGAAAGTAAAGATGCCAAATGAAATTCTGAGAATATGAATGCAAATCCGCTAGGAAGATCCATCAATTTCTGTGCTACACGGTACAGCGCAGCAGGCGATCTGAAATTCTGAATGCAGATTTCTGATTTCCCCGTTTCACACCAAGGAGCCGTAACGAACCTCTTTTCTGTTCCGTCGTCCATTTGGGCTGAACGGTACTTCCGTCAATTTCCGTCCGTCAGATTGAAAGTCTGGAACTCTTCCAAACGCAATACCAAATTTCAACAGAAAGCCATCGCTACCAGACAAAAGAAGATGTAGAGTTTGAGTTGATCGCCGCCCATTTGAGTTCGATCCAAAAACACAAGCAACAATGGCCTCCTCCATCTCAATTTCTTCCAACTATCCATGTTTCAGCTCCCGATCCGGTCTCTTAACTACACTGAAACCAAAGCTCATCGCTCCCAGCTCGATCACACTCCGTGACCCGCGTAGACCCGCTCTCTTAGCTCAGGTCTCGGCGGCTGGAGGGAAGAAGAGATACATGGGGACAGTGAAGAGGGAAGTAGCGCTGTCCGAGATGATAGAGAAGAAGGTGGCGGAGGCAATAGAGGCGTGTGAGGGAGACGAGGGCCAGAAGGAGTCAGAGGGGTGCAGAGTGGCCTGGGACGAGGTGGAGGAAGTTAGCCAGGCCAAGGCTGATTTGCGCCGTCGCATGACTGACAGAGGCGGCGCTGATCCTCTCGAGTCATTCTGCCAGGGCAATCCTGACTCTGATGAATGCCTTGTTTATGATGATTGATCGGCAGGTGGCATGCAGCAGATGGTTCACTTGTGATTTCTAATAAGGTAGGTACTGATGAATTGATGACTGAGTGTTAATTTGCAATATTAAATTGGGATTACTGAGTACCTACTGCTACATGTTGACCACTCTATTTAATTGGGGGAAAACAACAAGGTTATAGTTGGTACAGAATTTGTAGATGATACTGTTGTACCACTGCTGGTAGATGGTTGCCACCGTTTCTTTCTTGCCTGGTCTATGTGCATCCCAATATAGTGTTTAATGTATATTCATTAAGTTTGAAAGCGGTGTATCCTTGCAGGACACTCTATGGTGCAAACTTATTCTTGGCCTAGTCCCGATCTGAATCAACTCATGACCAGAAAGTCCAGACTCAAACCCAAACTGACCTGAATTTTAAATCCAAAACAAACTATCATAACAAGACTACTTGATATTTACCAAAATAAAAGGGGAAAAAAGAGGAGAAAACCTCAGCTTGCTATACAAAATGATTTTTGTGGGATACGTGATACCCAGAATAATCCATGAGGCAAATAGCTCGAGACCAGAACATTATTTTAATATACGACCTGAATCTAATCCAACACCTAAGTCAATATCGCTTGACCCCAAAAGTGGCCAATCAAAATAACCGTAGACCCTGAAACAGCCAAACTAGAAAAAGACCCAACCTAAATGATTTGAGGCACAGATTGACCTGATTATAAAATGACTGGATGATAACTCCAGACCTGAATTAATATGATTGTAACATTACTAAAATCCTATGCCACATCTGCCATCTTTAATTAGTGAGCTATTTTTACAAATTCAATTTCGAAAAACTGAGAGTTGAATTAATATTTAATACAATCAATGAAAATATTGAGCTTTTATTTACATATATCTTGAATCCTGCTTAGGCATTTCATGACCAATTTTTGGCCCAAAATAAAATGATTTTAATCTACACAATAGACAAATTGTTGACCAAATTAAAATTCCCATCAGGTGTCCCTTTTGTTTTAGATGGAATCATGTGTTCCATCTGAGGTATGAGAAGAAAGCATATAATTTGCATCCATGTTGAAATGCTGATAGTTGTGTGTGGCAAACCAGAGTATTTGCATGTTTAAGGCTTTCTGTTTATTATACTATGCAGCATCAAGCATGCAAGGCCTCATGATAGCACCATTTGGTCCTTGTAATGTAGCTAATTCATTTATCACTATTGTCATCTACTCATCTTGCTGTTACTAGTTTCCTTTATCAAGTCATTATTCATTTTTTTTATTGCCAGACCTTTGTATAATCAAATGAAGATGACACAGGTTGCTTGAGGAACAATTTGTAATTTATCATGAACCAAGAGATGACACAATTTGCATGGGGAAGCCATTTGAACCAATAGATGGCACATGTCTGTGGCAAATTATAACAGTTGAACTATATTTCGAAAAAATTAGCATGTCAACCATAACATATCACACTTTGAGAGCGTTTTGAAACGTTCCAAGCATTATTTCACCACCATACCAAAACATTGTTCTGCTACATCGCTATTACCTAATAATTATCTTGGGAAGTTCCGAAGGGAATCAGATTAAGTTCTAAATATTATAGTCATATATGATTAATGAGTCAGCCTAGCAAGAAGCTGTCTATGTATTATCTGATTATCAATTCGTTTTTCTTGTACAATGGTTTTATTAGTCTTTACTGATTCTCTATTATTTTGTAAATTTTGCCATCCTAATTTATTACAGGATCTATAGAGTCATAAAAGAGAAGGAAATATCAAATTCACGAGAGTATGATACATGTTTTGTATGATGTTTTTGACAAAATTACTTGTATGAAATTAAATAACACAGAACTCCCATGAATCACCCTTCCCTCCCATATTTTATTGATCAAAGAATATTTGTTATATTTTTACACGGCACCAGCCAAGGGTATTTAACATCAAGATTGAATCCTGTTGCATCTTCTAATTTTAGAATATAAAGCTAGATAATACAATAAATCAATTCCTAAACCATCTAAGGAAGGTAGGCTAGGAAGAGGAGCTGCTGGGTTGATTATTTCCTTCTTTGATTAATTGATTCTTTCCTTCTTTGTTTGATATCAATTTATTTCCCCTGCTGAATATTTTGTTTCCCTTGCTGATTATTACGATCCCATGTGATTATTTCACACTCCCCCTCAAGTTGGCATGAAAAGATCGAACATGCCTAACTTGTCCAATACATCGTGAAACAACTTGCTTGGTACTGCTTTGGTTAAGATGTCTGCGAGCTGTTGACTAGATTTCACAAATGGGAAGTTGATTGTTTTTGTTTCCAAGTTTTCCTTGATGAAATGTCGATCCACTTCAATGTGTTTCGTCCTATCATGTTGAACGGGATTTTGAGCTATAGCTATGGTAGCTTTGTTGTCACAAAATAGACTTATCTCCTTGCATGTGGGATATCCTAGTTCTTTTAATAGTTTTCGTAACCACAGTAGTTCACAGATACCTTTTGACATGCCACGAAATTCTGCTTCAGCACTTGATAAAGCCACCACGTTTTGTTTCTTGCTTCTCCAGGTCACTAGGTTGCCTCCTACAAAGGTAAAGTAGCCAGATGTAGATCTTCTATCTGTGTTACTTCCAGCCCAGTCCGCATCCGAATACCCCATAATGTCTAGATGTCCATGAGCTTTAAATAAAATACCTCTTCCAGGAGACCCCTTTAGATATCTCACAATTCTAATAACTAGATCCATGTGTTCTTTACTAGGAGAATGCATAAATTGACTAGCTACTCCTACAGCATATGCAATATCGGGTCTTGTATGTGACAAGTAGATCAATTTTCCAACTAATCTTTGGCATCTCTCCCTATTCTCAGGTATTTGATCAGGGTTGATCTCAACCTTAGTGTTAGGTACCATTGGACTATCTGCGGGTTTGCACTCAAGCATTCCTAATTCCTTCAAAAGATCAAGTACATATTTTCTTTGAGAGAGAAATATACCTTCCTTAGACCTCATTACCTCTATTCCCAAAAAATATTTGAGCCTTCCAAGGTTCTTCATTTCAAATTCTTGTGATAATTTCTCCTCTAATCTGTGCATCTCTTCCTCATCATTTCCTGTGATAATCATATCATCAACATAGATAATCAGCACTGTTAGTTTATCTCCTTTTCGTTTAATAAATAGAGTATGATCTGAATCACACTGATCAAACCCATATTTCTTCATTGCTCTAGAGAATCTTCCAAACCATGCTCGAGGAGATTGCTTGAGACCATACAATGCTTTTTTTAGTTTACACACTGCATTTGTTGGTCCCGAATATTTAAACCGGGGTGGCAAATCCATATAGATTTCCTCTTCAATTTCTCCATGCAGAAATGCATTCTTCACATCAAATTGATGCAAAGGCCAATCCATGTTTGCTGCTAAGGACAATAAGACCCTTACAGTGTTCAATTTTGCAACTGGAGAGAAGGTCTCTTGAAAGTCTACTCCATACATCTGTGTGTACCCCTTCGCAACAAGTCTTGCCTTGTATCTCTCAATGGTCCCATTGGCATTGTACTTGATGGAGTATATCCACCTACATCCAACTGATCTTTTGCCTTCAGGTAATTCTGTCACAGACCATGTCTCGTTCTTTTGGAGTGCCTCCATCTCGGTCTCCATTGCCTTTCTCCAGTTTGGATCACCAAGTGCCTCTTCTACTTTATTTGGAACCTGTATTAAAGACAAGTTCAAAGCAAAAGCTTCGGCTTCTTTTGTTAGTTTATTTAATGTCACAAAATTGGACATCGAAAATTTTGCAGGGTTTTTTGGATCATAATGTGGATCATACCGCTCTGGAGCCTTTCCACGATTGATTCTAGGCGGTAACTTTCTTGAAGATTCAGGAGCACTTACCTCAGAAGATGGGCCCTGTGGTTGAGAGGGGAAAAATTGTACATCTTCATCATCTAATTCTATCCATATATCGAGGCCAGCCGGACTCCCCCTTTCTTCTATTCTATTTTCTGACTCAGTCCGATTCTGCTGTGAATTTTCTGCTGAATCTGTTTCTGAATTTTCTGCTAAAAATGGGGATTCTATTTCTGAATTTGCTGCTGGAAATGGAGATTTGGTTTCTGGATTTTCTGCTGGGGAGGATTTGGTTTCTGGATTTTCTGCTGGGGAGGATTTGGTTTCTGGATTTTCTGCTGGGGATTCAGTTTCTGAATATGGGGATTCAGATTCTGAATTTGCTGCTAGAACTGGGGATTCGGTTTGTGGCTTAGAACCAGAAATAGAAATTTTCGGCTCAGAATTTTGTGGCTCAAGAAATAAGATTTCCTGCTCAATATTACTCTCCCCCTGAGAAGGAAACTCATTATTTTGGAAGTATGGTTCATCTTCTAAAAAATCAACATCCATTGTGATATACGTTTTGTTTGTAATGGGGTTGTGGCATCTATATCCCTTTTGATTTGTTCCGTATCCAAGGAATACACATTTTTCTGCACAAGGATCTAGTTTCGTTCTTTTATTCTTGTGGATGTGTATATAAATTGTACAACCAAAAATTTTAGGAGGCAAAGTAAGAATGGAAGGAAGATGGACAAATGATGCTAAGATCTGAAGAGGGGTTTTGAAATTCAAGGTTTTTGAAGGCATTCTATTAATGAGGTAAACTGCGGTGGTAATGGCCTCTTCCCAAAATTTGGTTGGAACATTATTATCAATAAGTAACGCTCTGGTTGTTTCCAAAATATGCCTATTTTTTCGCTCTGCCACCCCATTCTGTTGTGGTGTGTTAACACAAGATGTTTGGTGGATTATCCCTTTTTCCAGAAAAAAATCTTTTAATTCCCTATTTAGAAATTCTCCCCCATTATCACTCCTTAAAACTCGTATCTCTTTCCCATACTGATTCTTTATTAGATTACAGAAAGATTGGATTACACTTGCAACTTCCCCTTTTGTTTTTAACAAGTATAACCATGTCATACGAGTACAATCATCGACAAAGAGAACAAAAAATCTATTGCCATGCAAAGTTTTAACCGGGGATGGTCCCCAAACATCAGAATGAACAAGAGCAAAAGGTTCAATACTTATATTATCATTTCTTTGAAAAGAGACACGGTGATTTTTGACTTTAATGCATGTTGTACAATCAAAAGATTCTTTATCACATTTTTCAAAAATACCGGGAATAAGTTTTTTCATATACCCAAAAGATGGGTGCCCTAATCGTTTATGCCACTTGATAATTTGGTAAGAGGTAATTTCTTGAGACTTAACATGATGTACTCTTCCTTCACTGATATCTTCCATAACGTACAATTTTCCCCTTCTAGTACCACGCCCTAAAATCTCCTTCGTATGTGCATCCTGAAAGGGACAAAAACGTGGGTACATGAGTACAATACAATTCAAATCATCCGAAATCTGTCCAACAGAGAGTAGTTTTGATGACAGTGAAGGAACAAGTAACGTATTAGATAATGATATTGAAGGGGTAAGAGATACTCTTCCTGCACCCGTGACCGGGTGTTTTTCTCCATTTGCATTTACAATCTCGAGTCTTCGTGGAGTAACCAATCCGCAAAAGTCATTTTGGTCATACGTCATGTGATCTGACGCTCCCGAATCTATTATCCATTCAGAATTTTTATTAGTACCAATATTTAAATTACCTTCACCTAGATGAGTATGGTTGGAAACCGCTGGTATTAGGGAAAAACCATGCTGCTGTTGACTTGCGCCAGCCGCTGCCTCATACTGCTTCTCTTCAATGGTTCGGCCAGCAGCTTCAGTACTTCCAGCAGCTCCAGTGGATCGGCCAATAGCTTGAGTGGTTTGGCCAGCAGCTGTTGACTGAATCATGTTCACATTTGGTTTTGCACGGTTGTACCCTCCAGTCTTCTTCTTCCCTTCTCGCCACCATTCAGGGTATCCATGGATTTCGAAACATGTTTCTCTAGTGTGCCGTGTGCCCCCACAATGAGTGCATTTTAAGTATTTTTTGTGATCTGATTTTTGGTTACTAGGCAGCATTTCAGAGGGAGATTTCAGAGTGGGTTTAGTTCCGGTATACATGACTGCAGCCGACATCTCATCTCTTCCTACCATTAGATTATGGCGCACTTCTTCTCTCCTAACCCAGGCAAAGGCCTGTTCTGTGGTGGGAAGTGGAGAAGTTTGGAGTATATGTGCCCTCATTTGGTCCAGCCGATCACTAAGACCATTCAGAAAATTAAACAACCTTTCTTATTGTATTATTTTGTTATACCTTTCGATATTCTCGATGCCAGTAAAGATGTTGGGTCTGCGATAGTCCATTTCTCTCCACAAACCTTGAAGTTCCTTGTAATAGGCTTCAACAGAGTTGTCTCCTTGTCTCAAGTTATAGGTTTTACGCCGTAGATCATAGTACTGGGTAGAATCACTACCATCGAAAAAGGTCGTGGCGAGTGCTTCCCAAACTTCTCTTGCAGTGGAACAATTGATGAAGCTTCCAACTAATGAATTGTCGAGGGATTTGATCAGCCAACTCTTCACCATGTTGTCTTCGATCTCCCATCGTTTGTGTGCCTCATCGGTTGGTAACGGAATTTTCTGGTCCCCTTTCACATACCCGAGTTTATCTCGAGTTTTTAGTTCCATCTCAACCATTTGCGCCCAAATTCGATAATTCTGGCCATCCAACTTTATGGTGATGCCTGAATTCGGGTTTTCGCTTGAATGAGATTGCCCCACGCCTTCAGAGGGCTTATTCTGACTTTGTGCCATGATTTGGGAGAGCTTCTTTGAGAATTCTTCAATGAGAATTTTCGCTGTATCTCGCATGTCAACGCTTGATTCTGGAGGTGTGCTCGTCATTTCTTATCTAGCAGCGGAACAACCAGAGATATAGGATTGAATGAGGTATCTAGATCACCTTCGGTATAACCATCAGCAATCTGTACCTCAAAACAATTCCTGCTCTGATACCATGACAAAATTACTTGTATGAAATTAAATAACACAGAACTCCCATGAATCACCCTTCCCTCCCATATTTTATTGATCAAAGAATATTTGTTATATTTTTACACGGCACCAGCCAAGGGTATTTAACATCAAGATTGAATCCTGTTGCATCTTCTAATTTTAGAATATAAAGCTAGATAATACAATAAATCAATTCCTAAACCATCTAAGGAAGGTAGGCTAGGAAGAGGAGCTGCTGGGTTGATTATTTCCTTCTTTGATTAATTGATTCTTTCCTTCTTTGTTTGATATCAATTTATTTCCCCTGCTGAATATTTTGTTTCCCTTGCTGATTATTACGATCTCATGTGATTATTTCACAGTTTTACAGCCAAACTCCAGAAAAAAGAAAAAAAGAAGAAGAGAAATTAGAAAGAACATATTTCTTTTTCAATGTGGCAAGCAACCATCTTCCGATGTTAGTGATGTACTTAGTAATAAGCTAAACATTTTGATACTTGTAAATTGTATAAGTTAATTTGGAATTACTATTTTTTTTTTTTTTTTTTGCTTCTGTTATGAAACATCTCATATTATTGCACTAGGAAATTTGAGTTTTTAAACTTAAAAGCACTTTGAACTTTGGAGTGAGAATTGACCAAGTGGGAGTGATACTAACTCAAGATGAATCAGTCTCAAATTTAACAGGGATCTAATGTCTGATGTCTCTTTGCCTTTGAATTTATTTTGTTAATAGGATCTAGTTCCTCCATCAAAATCATAATTCATTTATTCATTAAATAAAACACCAACCTATCTCAAGCTAAAATAAGACTAAATATAGATTATATAATAACGCATGCAAACGGCCGTACTCGGTTGGTTCTACTGTAGACATTGCACGATCACTCTAGACTCTATAGTTAAAGAAGCCTTTATAATGCCAAAGCAGAAACGGTACTGTTAGTAAATATGAGCTTGATATAATTAATGTTGGTTATGTTTGGTGCTATGGAGCGTGCAATTGTGGTCCATTATAAGATGGCGATTGTTTGGAAGCACTGTGGAACTTTTGTTGACTTTTGAGTGCCCATTAACCGATATATGATCAATACAGCGCGCAGGGAAAATGGCATTTTCTGTGGGACGTAGAAGCATGATCAATAGAGCAATCCACCTTCGAATTGGGACAAATGAGACAGCACCGCTTTGAAGCTCTCCCTTTTTAGGCAATGTTTGGATGCACTGAGAATAGCTCTGTTCTGATTCATTCAAACATACTCAATTGTTATTCGGAACAGTGAGAATAGCATTATTTTGCTATTTTTACAAAAAATCAAAATAACAATTGGTACTCTCTCAAATGTTCAATCCCTCCATCATTATTCTAAATATTCAATTCAAACAACATTTTTGTTATTTTGAATAGCACCACATCAATACTATTCTCACACTATTTCAAAAATAACTATTCTCAAATAGTAACTATTCTAGCTACTCTAGAGTGGATTCAAATGTACTTTATAATAGATAGTAGTGCAAAAGAAATAATCCTCAAGCGGTGCAAACTAATGCTGTTTATAATTTGTGAAGACGCACTATAAATGGGAATTAAGTTACAACTATCCATGTACTTCATTAAAGTTTTTTCCAAGGAAATCATATTAATAATTGAACTACTTATTGTTTTACTGCTGCTATATCCCCTTATATTAACGAAACAAGATAATTAATTGCCACTAATTACCAATATCTTGTTTTTAGTGATGAATTAAGTGGTGAAGCATTGGAAACGAAAATACACTCTTTTTCAGTGACACCGGATTAAATCTTATATTTTTAAAGTCTAAACAGTCGATTTAAACTGTTCAACATAATGGATATATTAAAATATGCTTGCAGATCAAATTTTACAATTTTTTTGAATTTTTTTACTATTTATTAAGATGGATACAAAAATTTAATGGTCTGAAAACAATGATTTTGTAAAATACTTAATAAATAGTAAAAAAAATTCAAAAAAAATGTAAAATTTGATGCAAGCACATTTTAATATATCCATCATGTTGAACGGTTTGAATCGACTGTTTGAACTTTGAAAACTTAAAAAATGTAGAATGTAATTTGGTGTCATCAAAAAATGATGTAAGTAAATCCCGATGAGAAATCCACTTACGTCCTTTTTCGGTAATACTGAATTACACCCTATATTTTTAAAGTTGACAAAAACAGAGCCAAATGACACAAAGAGGGTTAACTACAAAATTTTATTAAAGATATACATATCCACAAAATTTTACCTCTTAAAATAATTTTGACATTCTGAAATTTGTACATTGGAAATTAGAAACAGAGCGTTGTTTTTTTTTTTTTTTAATCTAGTATCGAATTAATTAATGAATTTTAATCTGATTAACTTAATCAATTCAAATCCAATTTGTTATTTTCTTGAAGTCCCTCACAAAATTCTGAGATACATCCATTTCCGATAGAACGGAGGAGGATCCGTGGAATAGAGTGACCAAAGGTCAACAAAGGGGAGCGGTGGTGTGGTTTCTCATTTTAAGATCCATGGTATCTGTTGTGCCTTGCGTCTGCTTATCTTTCATTTCGTTTATTAGAAGGAAACATGCTAACATAACAAGATGTCATGTCACCCTCTTCTCTCTTCACAAAAAGTAAAATTACTTCTTTGCTTATTCCGTTATTAACATTAATTGCACAATTGTGCTATTTCACAGCTCTTGTTTTCAGGGAAAAAAGAGAGGATCAAATGATATGGTGAGCCGTGAGCTTATAAATTAATATGAACAATTACAAACTTCAAGTTTGCTTCTTATGTATTGTCACGTGTAATTGTCTGTACCAAAACCGTAGCATGATTTTCAGCACTAGCGTCCAGATCTCACCAAAACAAATAGTATAAGAAGAAAAGGACAGGGAATACTGGTAAAACTATTATTTTCTATATGTAATAGCATATCTTGTATTGATTACTGAGTGCGCCGATTTTTTTAAAAATACCCATCAAAAAAATATTTTATTAAAAATAATCAGACTTCAGCCAAATTTTTTAAAATATCCAAACCGCGGATTTTTTCCACAGGCCGGAATTTTTATTCCGGGCCGCGGAAAAAATTCACGGCCCGAAATTTTTTTTCCTTTCCGACCGCGGATATTTTCCACGGCCCGGATTTTTTTTTTTTTAGAATTTGAAGTTAGAAAAATAATGTTTTTTTGGAATTTTTTGTCCAACTTTACACCTCTGATTAACATATTAAAACACCTCTAAAAAGCATGAAAATTTACCGACATGTATTCTTGACTTCATAGAATAAGACTGTGAAGTTTCATACAAAATCTCAAAACAGATCGTCAGATATCGCCTCTCAAAAATTGCCCACACTGCTGAAGGAGTGCTTCTGAGCCCAACTTTGCACCTCTGGTTAACATATCAAAGCACCTCCAAAAAGCAGAAAAATTATCGATTCTAGACTTTATAGAACAAGACTATGAAGTTTTATACAAAATATCAAAACAGATCGTGAAATAATGAGATAATGAAACATAACAAAATTAAAAGCTGAAACATAATAAAACATATACTAAGAAGATAATAAAACTAAACGTAACAAATCAAAACTCAAACATAACAAAACTGAACTCTCTCTGAAGGAGTGCTTCTAACCCCAAATTTGCATCTCTAATTAACATATCAAAAAAATCATGAAACACTCCTTCAACAATTCAGACAGTTTTTGAAAGCCAATATTTTACGGTCTGTTTTGATATTTTGTATGAAATTTCATAGTCTTGTTCTATGAAGTCAAAAATGCACGTCGATAAATTTTCATGATTTTTGAAGGTGTTTTGTTATGTTAACTAGAGGTGCAAATTTGGGCTCAAAAGCACTCCTTTAGCAGTTCGGGCAATTTTTGAGAGCTGATATCTCACAATATGTTTTGATATTTTGAATAAAACTTCACAGTCTTGTTCTATAAAGTCTATAATGCATGTCGGTAAATTTTCATGCTTTTTGGAGGTGCTTTGATATGTTAACCAGAGGTGCAAAGTTGAGCTCTTAAGCACTCCTTCAGCAGTGCGGGCAATTTTTGAGAGCCGATATCTCATAATCTGTTTTGAGATTTTGTATGAAACTTCACAGTATTATTCTATGAAGTCAAGAATACATGTCGGTAAATTTTCATATTTTTTGGAGGTATTTTGATATGCTAATCAGAGGTGCAAAGTTGGACAAAAAATTCTAAAAAAACATTATTTTCCTAACTCCAAACTCTAAAAAAAAAAAAAAAAAATCCGGGCCGGGGAAAATATCCGCAGTTGGAAAAAAAAAAATTTCGGCCCGCGGAAAAAATCCGCTGTTTGAGTATTTTTAAAAATTTGGCTGAAGGGTTATTTTTAATAAAATATTTTTTTGGGTGGGTATTTTTAAAAAAATTGGCTGAGTGCGCCTTATTTCATTCTCATGTGTAACTAAAAATAAAATCATGTGAGTAGGGGTATTTATCTGATCCATATTGTATTAAATAAGACGGATATAGTGAGATTTTTTTTCGTTAGCTTATTGAGTATGCATATGGATAAGAATTTTTTTTTGTTAACCAAATAAATAAGGATATGGGTAATGACTATTTTGTATCCATTATCATATAGGATAATTATAAAATCTAAATAGATATTCAATTCAATTTTCAACCCACCTAAATATATATTCGTGTTTTTAAATTTTCTTTCTTTATAGAAAATAGTTTAGTTGGAATTGATTGCACTTTTTTTTTATTAGAAATGCAATTACATATATGTGAAATAGGGGTGAAAACGGAGCCGGATTATCCGGCGGATATCCGCTCCGTATCCGGGAATTATCCGAATCCGGATTAGGATTCGGATAATTCCCGGATACTGATTCGAATAATTTTCGGAAATCCATAAAAGATCCGGATACGGATACGGAGTCCTAAACGGAGCGGATATCCGGATTATCCGGATTCGGTAATTTGGCTGGACCCATATAAAAGAGGAATAAATATTTGCTATAGGTGGGATTTGAACCCATGTCCTCCCATCTCAATGCCTTTAGACTAAGCTTCAAACCACTACACCACAACATCTTTTGTTACCATACACTTATTTGATATATATATATATATTATATGAATAGATTATCTCCCATCTCTTATAAGTTCATTAATATTTATATTTAATATTTTAATTAATATTTGTATCTTAGAAGTTCATATATCTTAATTATCCGACCATTATTCGTTTTATATCCGTATTCGAATCCGTATCCGTAGACTATCTGTTCCGTATCCGTATCCGTTTAAGGCGGATTTGGTTTTGAATTTTGATATCCGTTTACTATCCGTATCCGTATCCGTATCCGTATCCGCTCATTATCCGACAGATGCGGATATGGTATCAGCATTATCCGCTCTGTATCCGCTCCGTTTTCACCCCTAATGTGAAATGAATGAATTTTTTATCTTTAATTTGTAAAATATAATAAAACTAATTATTATATTAGTATTATTTATTATTCACCTGCTACTGTTTCGTTACTCTATAATATTAACGGACAAGGGTAGGACAAGAGTAGGATAGGGTAAGGTCAATTTTTAATAGGTATGAGTAGAGTATAGATAAAGTCAATTTTAATGGATATATGAAAATATTTCCACCTGATCCGTACTGTACCCATGTGAGCTTCCTGATTCACCTCACTGGTAAAGTGTTAAACACACTGTTAACATAAATCATTAATCCTCTGCAATGAAGATATTTTTTTTTATATGTTTAGACAGAAAATAGTAAAAGATGGGAAGAACTTATGGGGACCGGTTTGCCCTGCCAAATGCAACACTACCATTATTTGTTTGTTATCAATTCTGGTATCACCTCCTGACCCCTTCTTATTTCTGCTAAAATTACTAAAATGGTATAATGATCAAACAACTAAAAGCAGATTGTTGCCTCTTGGTCCACTAATTTGCTAAAACAAATAGGATAATCACAACGGAAAAAAAAAATAGAGAAGTACAACAAAATGATGGAAAAAGGGAGCAAGAGAGTTACCCGCTGATTGCGCCAGGCAGCATGTACCGGGCTTCTAGTGAAAGCAAAGTGATATACCTAAGGCGGAATTGAAAGTAACCCACCGTATTCTTTAATTTGTTACCAAGTTAGATTTTATGTGGCTGATTACGACAAATTCGTGTTGCAGATCGGTTGCAGGTATCAATATGACAATAACAAATATATAAAAGAGTAGGGTTAAAATGCATTATCGGTTATGTGCTTTCATCATATTTTACATCTTTATTTTCATTTTTAAAATTTGAATGGCCGATATGAACAACTCAATAAGAACTTCATATTAAAATGTGCTGAAGATCAAATTTTGAATTTTTTTTAATATTTTTTTACTATCTTTTTAGATAAGTACAAAATAATTGTTTTAAGAAGATTATGGACAATTCAAAATAATAATTTTGTACATATCTAAAAAATATTAAAAGATTTCCTAAAAATATAAAATTTGGTATCCAAGTACATTTTAATACGAATATCATATTGAATGGTTTCGATCAACTATTCATATTTCAAAAATAAACAAAAAAAATGTGAAGCATAATTGGAGCACTTAACCCTATTCTATTAACAATTTGTAAAATTAGAATAGAGGGTCGGTAGAACCCACATTTGAGAATTCATATTCGCTGAAATTTCAAACAGAATTCAGGAATCCTGCAATCCCCTCTCTCTTCTTTTTCTTTGATGAGAGAAAAAAAAAGAGAGGAGGGAGATAGGCAGAGAAGGAGATTGTCAGTCCCTGAAATTTCAAACATAATTTCAGCAGATTTGAACGCAAAATTTGAACACCACTATAATATGGTTGAAACTAATTTTTAATCTTAATTTGGGGTGTTTTGTGAATGAATTATCTTGTTGAGAATAGGGGGATAGGGATAAGCAGTATACTTATTGTCTGATATATGATTTGACATTCAACCAAAAAAAGGGAGACTTTAAAAGAGAATATCTTTTTTTAGTCCATGTTAGTTTATTTGATTACATTAGTACTCAAATACATACATAAAGTTGAAAATTGATTCCATGTTACGCTAGTTTAAAGTTCAATGTGCATGGATTGATGGATATATTGATATATTTTTAATTTATCATTGTTTTCGATAACGTCTCACTACAGTTTTTTCGATAGTTAATCACTAAAATTATATGTAGTTATAAATTTAGAAAATTATCATTTCTACTCTTTGACAGTATTTTATGTAGTTAATTTATAAAATTTGCAGTACAAATTCTTTACTCTGATGTAAGTTGTCTCGGCTATGAACCACCAACTGCCATTCAAAATACTAAAGTTGTTTTTGAGTTTCACTTCAGAAAGAAAGTTATTTGTTAAAACAATCAATATATATTTTCATAAAAATATTGCATTTATCAAATTTTAGACACGATCTATACTCCACAATGAGAAATAAGTTTCGATTTTTTTTTACCTATGCCACATCTTCAACACCCTAGCTAATACATCTGACTCTATTCTCTCTTTTTATTTATTATATATTTATAATTAAAGAGTTCATATTTTCTCATTATTTTTATCCTCATTGAACAGATAACATATGTTTGTATTTTTGTAAGAATTGCCATGCAATTAATCGTGTTGTTTTTATTTTATTTTATGGGTTTTGGAAATATAAAAGAATATTCATTAATTTACCTTAAAATTTACTTGACCGTAAGATTTTTTTTATATATTTTTTAATTATAAAAGTTCAATTTTATTTTGTGATAGATTATTATCTTCAGATCGAAGACCGAGGGGCAATCCTAATAAATATATATTCAATTATATATAAACAGTACAATTAAAACTAATAAACATAATAAATCTTGGTACAATTTTCACATAGAGAGAAACAATAGAGTTTTATTATTGTCAAATGCTTCTATGGACATAAGGACCTATTTGTAAAATGAACATATTTTTATTTTCAAAGTTCAAACAGTCGATCCAAACCGTTCATCTTGTTCTCCGTATTAATATGTGCTTGGAGACAAAATTTTATATTTTTCTGAATTTTTTTACTATTTATTAAGATGGGTACAAAATTTAATGGTTTGAATTTGATATTTTTTGTACCCATCTTAATAAATAGTAAACAAATTCATAAAAATGTAAAATTTGGTCTCCAAGCACATATTAATATGGAGAACAAAATGAACGGTTTGGATCGACTGTTTGAACTTTGAAAATAAAAATATGTTCATTTTACAAATAGATCCTTATGTCCATAGAAGCATCACTCCATCAGCATTACATTGCAATGACACCAAAAAGATATTAAAACACTTTGAGTTATCATCCACTGAACTGGTATTATGATATTTTTCTTGAAAGCCAATAAGCCATGCTAGGCAAGCTATTTTAGCAAGCCATTATGGGTTATTTTCAAATGATATAGAAGTCACAAGTTTGTAGTAGTGGCGATGGGGGCTTGATATGAAAGTACCCCAATATTCCAACTAACTGCTTCTAGAAGCTAGGATTATAAATTGATTAATTTCTGTGGATAATATTCAACAGTCAGAAACAAAAAAGAAACTAGGCGGTGGGAGTTTGCCGACCATGGGAATATTTCTTTTTAAATTTTTGTTTTAGATCTTCTCATGCGGATTATGTGTTTCACTCCTATAGCGGAATAAATAAAAATATAACTTCAATGCGTCAAATGGAATAAAAGGAATTTCTTATTTGTCAATCAAATTATGTGATACCTGGACGGAAACCATCATAGATTAATATCCAATTGCGTAGGTGGCTCAACAAGAAGTACTATTTGTTAATGTGCATGAAAATTTAACAAAATTAACCCCATAAGTTTCTTCGATCATATAATCGATCATGTTGAACTAATAGGCAATATAAAAATTATCAAATATATATAGTGTTCGCTGTAGAGCTTTTTTAAATTATAGAAACAGTCTTTGAATGTGTCAAAAAATTCTAGAAATCTACATTTTCGTGAAGAACTGGTATTAATATCATAATGAAGACTAAACTAGAAAAAAAAAATATGAGCAAATAATATCATGAAGAACGACTAGACTATTAAACTGATGAAAGATAATTTTGTGTTTAAATAAGAAATGCTACATGTATCTTTAGCGGAGATCATTTTCTTTATTGCCATAATAACCCAGTAACAGACTTATTTCTCCCAAGTCCTAACGAGAAAGAATTTGAATCCATGTATTTGCAATTACGAGATATTGTGGGTGCGCACTTGTTTTGCAGATAAAAACAGAGACAATCATAAGCCATGTAGCAAACTTGACCTTGCTACATTCTAAGCCCTGTACCAAACTTGACCTGTCACAATGTTTTACCAAACCGGTAAAATTTCAGACCAGATGAGAATGAACAGACCAATGAGCCAGTGGACTAATTAAAGTGTCTTCCCTAGCTACATGCACCTCCCTCAACAAAGGAGCTCCTATGGCTGCCTTATATTTCTGATCTTAAACATTTTTTTAATAGTATGCATTATTAAGATATTACTAATATGCATTTAAAATTTATATATATGTGTGTATTTATTTAATGAGATTATTCAAATGTTTTATTTTTTGTTCCTACATTATATCTTCATTTCTAAAACTAAAATAACCTAAAATTCAAAACGTATATGTCAAAACAAAATCATTAAATGGGATCTATATTATTTTCTCTATTTTTATGTAATTGATTATGACATTCTGATCTTGTTTTGATTAGTGTTGAGAGCTTGCAAAAATATACCGGTATGGATAAACTATTGACATTAATTTTCAACTTATTGATTCATAAAATCAAAACAGATAAATGATAATCTTTATGTGCATGTAGAAAAAAAAATATAAATTGCATATATAACATTTTTATTTTGACATATAAATTTTAGAATTTTTATCATTAGATAATTAAAAAATAAAAGCATGATCGACACAAAAAATGAAGGTATTTGAACTCTCTTAATATTTGAAAATATTATCTAAATTATATATTATAAATTATAATTGTGTTCTTTAAGTTTTTTTTTTTTAACAATCGTTTAGTCTTTATTTAAACAATTTAAAATTGTTACAGACATTGTAGTTTTAGGATATATGATTAATCAAATTTTTAAATTTGACTCCATCGGATACATATCAAATTTAAATAAGAGTAAAGATGTTGTCCCCCTTGAATCTGTCTCCCTAACAACCTTCCTTTTTTGTTCTTCCACGTAGTCAAAATTCACCATTTTCAACCTTTCTTTTTTTGTCTCCCTAACAACCTTTATTTTTTGTCCCAATCTGAACAGGTGTGAATATTATTAGTGTCAAATGTTAATATTGTTAGTGTCATATGTGAATACTTCATTAGTTAGATATGAATAGTTATATATATGAATATTTCATTTGTCAGTATGAATACTTCGTAATCGTCAGTATGAATACTTCTTGGAAGAGATAGAGTGAGAGAGATGAATCTAACTTTGAATTTTGAATTGTATAAATTATTTTAAACATGTATGAATACTTTGTAATCGTCAGAATGAATACTTCATTTGTTTAGATATGAATACTTCTTTATTTAGATATGAATAATATATAGATTCGCTGTAGTGGTCTCCAATCTTGGTAAATGTCGCTTTCAAACGATTGTGGTCCCCAATCCAGGCTGTCACAAGACGTCAGCGGTCCCCCTGGTTGTTACTGGTCCCCTCCAACTTGTGTTTACATATGACGAATGGTTCTAATAATAAGTATGAATACTACAAATTCGTAGGTATGAATACTATACGTTTTGACTATTAATAAAATAGCATTAATCTTGCTCTTTGGTGGTAGTTAGCATGTTTTAACTTTTTTTTTTGTCTTTTAGTACGGGAGACAGATAGGAGACTGAAGTAGGGGGACTGTTAGTTGATCCCAAAAATTTAATATATTCTAATGTTGCCCCTATATATTAGTCTGAATTGGATGAATATTTTACTTGATAAATAGTTTGAGTGCTTCAAGAAACAGCTGCCAAGATCAATTCAACCCACTAGTCGGTGTCGATGCGAAAACCGTCACATTTATTATATTCAAAGAACATACTACATTTTGGGGTCAAAATCAATTTATCATAAAGTGTTGTTATATATTTTTTTTAGTTCTCTCTAAATTTAGAAAATGTTTTAAAAAATTTTAAATTTATGAATACTTAGACTTAATATTTTTTTTGGAAGTGTAATTTATATTTATTACAAATGTAATTTGTTTCTTATTGAATGTCTAGATAATTTTATTTAGTTTACAAAAAAACATCTTGTCTGATTAAACAAAGTAAAAAAATAGGTTGGTGCATATTTTATTTTCGTGATGGCTAAAACCATTAAAGCTAATTATATTTTCAAAAAATAAATAACATATTTTGAAGTTATAAATATGTTTACAAATTTATATATCAACAATAAATTGTTCGTAAAAATCTGATTAAAAATCCGATTAATCAGCCGTATTATTTTTATATTAAAATATATCACTTGAGATGGTTCTATCCGTCCATTTCACGTTGGATTTTACAACAATAGTACTTAATGATAGACATGGCACAATACAAACTAGAATTAATCGGGAGATTAAACTAACAGGAAAAGAAAATAGAAATAAAATTTTGGAGAAATTTGTGAACGACTAGTAGCTAATCTTAGTCAAGATTTAGTGTGTGTTTTTTTTTTCTGACTGTGACAATCAGAGATGAAATCTGTATCATCAGACTTTGAGTTTGACACTTGCTCATAGTTAATTTCCCCAGTAAATCAAGTCAAGATTTAGTATTTTTTTCGACTCATAGTTTTATTTTTCCAGTAAATCATTAAATATTTAGTTTTTTTTTTCGATACTAAATATTTAGTGGATTTTTTTTTCTGACACTCAAAGATATAGTGATTTATCTTTTCTTTTTCTTTTTTGATTGAAATATAGTGATTTATCAACCAACAGTTAAAGCGGAGCAGTAACTGGAAAGAAGCCATCGAGCCACTTCCTAACAAGTGACCCAGCCCCGGTACAATGGGTGAAGTATGAGTACTCCTACTAACGCAGACTGATAGACGATAAGATTTGTGCCCTCTCGCTGGACCCCTCCATCTGTCAGGATCGTACCGCAGCAGCAAGCTGGACGAAGAGATGTCGGTTAGCGGATCCACCGCCAGTTCTCACTGATGCGGCCCCACTTTAAGACTTCCACAAATATCGCCTAAAATTGAAAACAAATTATGTGAACAGAATGCTCTCCATTTAATTAAGACTGAACTCTCCGGTGCCGTTTTACCTTTTTCCAGATGGTTACCACGTCATTCTTGCGGGAACGAATTCTGCTCTAACAGAGTAACAGGCTTTGTTTTTTGTCCGGACTTGACGCAATCTGTTGAACTATTTATCTCCAGTAAATTAAACTGGAGACGAGTTGTGTGACGTCCCACTCCCCGCGTATATTTTTGTCCTGTTATCATCCACATCGTAAATTCTTTGCAGATGTTCTGTGGATCTTAATGTGTATTATTTCACTGTACAGTGGGGCTATTAGTACTTGGCTTTATTTCTGTTTGCTGCATCAGATTTGCCCGGGATACACTCACCTAACTACGTACAGGAATAGCCACACTTGCTATTTTTAGCGCATCTCATCTTTTTCTGTGAAGAAAAAAAAAAGATTTAGTAGTGCGACGTAACAATAACAAAATAAAAAACCGAAAAAGGCAAGCAGGAAAATAAAAATGAAACGGGAATAAATAGGGACGCTATTATTTTAGCAGTCTGTTTGTTCTGCGGGAAATAAAAGAATTTTCAGATCGCATCGCTCCTTCGTTCTTGATTTAAAACCCCTCTGCACTCCCAAATCTCTCCTCTCCTCTCCTCTCCTCTCCTCCATCCTTCTATAGCTCTCTCTCACACACACTGGAGCGAAGAAGCCTTGGATCAAAGCAACAGTGACTGAGAGAAGGTACAGATCGTCGGAGGTGGCCATCTTCTGGAAGATCCGAATCAGAATCTGTGATCCTTTGCTGGGGTTCGTCGTGATTTATAGGTACTCATTGATTCACAGGGAGGAATGCTACTTTTGTCGATCTATTTCCTTGTCTCCTCTTTAATTTTCTGTTTCTTAAAGCTTTTCGATTTACACGATGTTTCTGTTGGTATAGCTACGCCGGTTGAGCAATGGCGATGGATTCAACCGAATGCAACGGATCAGCAGAAGCTCCGAGGGTGGAATTGGAGGGAAAAGCATGCGTGGAGTTCGGATCCGAGAAGGATCTGGCGAAATCCGACGGCATTGCTTCCAACGACCAGGAGGTGAACGATCAAGATGAGATCGGCGGCCCTTTCGTCATCATTAACGGTGATTCAGACAATCCCTCCGACAAAAATCTTGAATTGGACGAAAAGGCGGATCCTGAAACCATCGGTGAAGATAAGGTTTCTCCTATTCCTTTGGTGTATGATGGTAATGAAATTGAAGGAAAAGAAGTGGAAGGGGAGGTTCAATTGGGGAGTGGGTCTGATCCTGCACAAGAAGGGTCTTCTTTGGAGAACTCGTTAACTGTTGCTTCTGAATTGGGAGGGGAACCAGAGGTAAAGAGTACGGAGGGCACTGAAAATGGAGAATTAAGTGAGATTGGAGAAAACATCTTGAAACTCAGGGGTGGTGCCGAGAAGAAAGAGTTGAGTGAAGAAACAGTGTTTGAAGAGATTAGTCAAGATAAGGGAAAGGACCAGGAATTGGGTGGCACTGGTGAGAATAATTATTCAAGTGCAGAAGCAGTGGCTGAAAAAAATAGCCATGAAAAGGGACAAGAATTTGGATCGAGTCTGACGGGTGAACTGGACAGCAAGAAAGATGCTAATTTGGTGATGCATCAGTCAGAAATCATTAATGGAGAGGATGATGGATCTGAACTGGTTTGTGAATCAGGTGAAAAAGAAGAACAAGAGCATCGTGCATCTTGTTCAATTGAGGGTAATGGCGAAGAAAACGGGAGGATGTATGAGTCGGAAACCATTGTTGAAGAACCAGACCAACACGGAGAGTTAAATATCTCAACTGCTGAAGAACAAGTACCTCAGGAGGTTGAACAGGAAGCAACCATTGTACCTTCAGTGCAGATCATGTATGAAGAATCTGGCACAATATCAGATTCTCTGGATGACCAAAAGGAGGCGGAAATGCCAGTGTCAGCGTTGGAGGATCCTACATTGAATTTGGCAGTAGAAGTAGAGTCTGAGCAAAAGCATGAGAGACAACAGGAGGTGCCCATTCCTTCCCAGAAGGAGCAGGAAATGCCAGTGTCAGTGTTGGAGGATCCTACATTGAATTTGGCAGTAGAAGAAGAGTCTGAGCAAAAGCATGAGAGACAACAGGAGGTGTCTGTTCCTTCTCAAGAGGAGGAGATCCCCGAAGAATCACAAGGTGCGTCTGATTCTTTGCAAGGCAGTAAGGAGTTGGAGATGCCAGAGACCGATTCAAAGGAGTTTTCCTTGTTGGATTTAGCTGTTGGAGTTGAATCCGAACTTCAGCACGAGGTGCAGCAGGTGGGATCTAATCCTTCTCAAGTAAATGAACAGAATGAAGTGTCTGAAGAGGTATCTGATTCTATGCAAAGCAATAAGGGGTCAGATACACCCGGTACAGAGTTAATCAATCAGTCTCCATTGGATTCAGCTGTCAAAGTTGAGTCTGAACAGAAGCTTGAGAAACAACAGGAGGCATCCATTATTTCTCAAGAAGAGGAGGTGCATGAAGAAACCAAAGTTCCAGTCCCTTCTGATGGCAAAAATGAGTTCGTGGAGGCACCTGAAACTGATTTAAAGGAGATGCCTTTGTTAGATTTTGAGAGCGAATCAAAAGTGGTGCATGGAACTGTTGCTGAAACCAAAATTGAAGATCAGCACACGGTAACATCATTTTGTAGTGGTAAAGAAAATGGTGAATCGGAAATATCTCTGCCTCCTATCTTGTTTGAGAAGGAGAATCATGCTCTCTGCTTTACTTCTCCAGACCAGGAGAAGATTGCAGAATCAGAAACAAAGCAGGAATGCAACCTGCTAGAAGCAAATGGTGAGTCTGAGACAGCCGTCTTTGATACTCTACCTGACGAGAAGGCGTCATCAGAATCAACCAAGGAAGTTGAAAAAATGCAGAATTCTGGGGGTGATACTGCCTGGGATGCCCGAGCAGTTTCTGCATCTCATGAGTTTGAGATTGGCTCCAGGTCAGTTGAGGAATATGAATTAGTTGAGTCCTCTAGTGAGGTTTTAGCTGATTCAGAAAACAAAAGCATGAGTGTAGGAGAAGAGAGTGACAGATCTGCTACCGAATTTGAAGATAGTCAATCAAAAGCTGAAGCAGAAACAGTTTCCGTGTCCTCCAATGATGCTTCTACCAGGGAAATTGGACTAGAGGACTCTGTCCAGATTGGTAAGTTCAAAATCAGCATAGGAGAAAACGGGCCTGCCATCCTGCAACAGGAGTCGGAAGAAAGTTCTGAGACAATTCAGACTCCAATGCCAGAGTATCCTGAAACTTCCACTTCCAATGGAGAGAAGCCTGAAGTACAGCCATTAAAAAGACAAGCAATATATATTATCAAGGTGCCTAGATATTCAGATGAGAAGCAATGGGAGAAGATACAGGAGGCCCAAGCACGGTTGGATGAGATGACCCGTACTAGGGATGCTATCCGGGACATAATGCAAAAGAGAAGAGTAATGACCACTAGCCCTTCTCATTGCATATCTTCTTTAATTTTTTTTTTTTCCTTTTTCACTTGTGTATATTTATTGTATTGTTATATTTGCTACTTGTTTAAAAGCCATATGTGTGAAATTTTTTATATTGTGCAGAAAGCTTGTTCTGATTGTTGGGATGAAGTGGTGAAGGCGAAAGAAGAGGAGAGAGCAGCACGGACTGTGTTCAATGCCAAGAGACATGAGATAAGCACTGTGCAGTCAGTGATTAACAAGCTAAACAAGGCAAACTCTATTGATGATATGGATGATTTGGTAAGAAAAATCCATACTTAATGCATCAATGAAATGCCTAAAAGGACCTCCTTGCAACTTGTGAAATAATAAATGTGCTCTGTTCTTAATGTTCGTGAAATTATTGTTTGACTTTGTAGATAGAGATGAAGGAGAAGAGTCTACAGCATGAGACCATGACATTGAAACAAGAGAAGATGCTCATGCAAGAGATCAAAGAACTTAAAACTCAAAGGAAGAAGCTAATAGACAATATGGGTTCAGCTGCTGAAATCAATGAGGCGTTTGACCAAAAAGATAGTGTCTTTGATAAACTGAAGGTATTTGATTATTTCTTTCTTCATTCTTCAGTTTCTAGTACATCCTTCACCATGAACTTTTGTGATGATACTGGCAACTAGAGTGCTGTACCATAGTATCTTTCAATTGTTATATATTTTGTATTAGCTATGTTGTGTGTTGGAGGGATGGTGTTGGGTTATACTAGCTGATTCCATGATTTTACTTCACCAGCTAATTATGACCATGCAGCCTCAATTGCATTTTACTGTTGTATAAATAGAAAATCATCTGTTTTAGCAATATTTTTATTATACAATGGTGTATGTCTATTTGTTCTTTATCCTAATTCCCATCTGGATTTCGTACCTGTACCTAGAATAGGTACTTCTACGTTTTGAAAAAGTTATTGCTGTTAAATATGCATATTGTTGTGCCACAGACACTGAAGACTGAATTGGAAGTTCTAGGGAAAACTCTGACAAAGACTGAAGCAAAAACAAGAGCAGCCCAGCAGGCCTATGACGAGATAGATCTTTCATTTTGTACCTTGCAAGATGAATATAAATCTGCTGATGAGGTCCGTCAGAAGGGTTACTTGTACTGGCGTGACTTGAAGAGTGAATTGGCCGGGAAGGTGAATGCTGAACCTATGTTTGGTAGTTATTTTTCATTTTGTTTAATTGGAGAAGTTTTTTGAGGGTATGGTTTTCCAATGCAGAACAAGCAATTTTTCAACTATAGAGATGATCAAAAAAGGGCAGCCAGCTTCATGAGTCAGAACCCTCCTGACAAAGAGGGGGTCCGGTCATTCTGCAGTAGACAGGTACTTGTGTGATATCTGCATTTTTTTTTTTTTTATAAGCAGTTTACCTGTTTAGTATTGTTTTTGTTTTTATAGAGAACTTTCAGTTATTGATCTCTCAACTTCCACAAAAGATCCAAATTGGCCCCTGGATTATTAAAAACAATCAAAGTAGCATTTGTGTGGATGTCCAGCTGCTACACTAACAACATGTGATATTCCAGCCCTTTGAAGAAGTAACAAATTCTATGTTCTCATCCTTGATCTGTTTTAAACCTCTGTTTCTGGCTTAATGAAAGCATAGTCAGTCATGCCATGAGTACGCATCTACATGAGAAACCAATCAGTTCATGTCAGAAAAAGTACCAGTGTTAGTCCAGCAACTAAAACTAGGAATAACTGGCTTTTCTTTTGAAGGTTTACTAACCTAGTGCAAATGAAAATTCAGGAACCAATTTTGTAATTGTTTGAAAAGGTTTGGGAATACTTGAACTTTTCTTTATTACTGAAACTTTCACCATTGAAATTTTATTCTTGTTGACCAAGGTACAAATTTTACGCAACATGGATCCTGTTGCATAGCTTTTATTCAGTGTGCTGCCTCTAACTTTTATCATACCTTAATTAGATTGCTTGTATCAATACCATCTGATATGAAGGGGTCTGAAACAAGAAAAAGGGAAAAATATATATTCCATATGACAAGCCAGGAACCTGACTTTATATAGTCTTTCAGCACCTTATGGCAGTCATTTTGTTTATGAAATCTCGTTATTGTTTCTTAACTTAGGTGGAAAAGATGATGGATCTGTGGAATAGTGATGCTGAGTTTAGGAAACAATACGTAAATTCCAACAAACTCAACACTCTTAGGAGACTAAGAACACTGGATGGCAGATCACTCGGTCCAGACGAAGCACCACCTGTCATACCGATCTCCTCTACTTATAGAAGGACAAGCGCTCCATTGATCCCAGCTACAAATGAAATAAGACTGGCGAAGTCAACCCGGGTCTCTTCATCTACTTCCATACAGAGTGACGAGTTTCCTGAACTGCCGAATGGCAAACAAAAAGCTTCACATAGTAACAGTAGAAATAATAAGGGTGTCTCATCTAAAGAAAAATTAATGGATCGACCGGTGGTGGTTACGGACAATGTGATAGCAACAGTAGAGAGTGCTCAAATTGAGAAGAAACGGGAAGAAGATGAAATGGAGAGGAGGAAGAGAGAGGAGGAGGACAGGGCTAGGAGAGAGGAGGATATAAAGAGAAAAGCGAAGGCTGAAGCAGAGGAGAAAGAGAGGCTCCGAGAGGAACAGAAGGCCAAGGCAAAAGAAGCTGAGGAGAGAAAAAAGCGCAAAGCGGAGAAGGCACAGGAGCGAGCTGAGTTTAAGGCCCGCAAGGAAGCTGAAATACGTGATAAGGTCTGACACTCATTGTCTTGTTTTTCTTGTCACTGAACTGTTTCATGTCTTGTCGCTATTTCCATGTTTATTGCTATGTCTTCTTTTGCATTTACATTCTTGTTAAAAAAGGTGTAAACCCACCATTTATTTATTATGTCGCAATAATTACTTGCGGTTCCAGGGTATCCTTTTAGCATATATTAACTCATCCAGGCTATATTTGCAAAATTGAACTTTCTTATAATGCAATAACTAGGTATTTTTAAGAGACTTCTCCACTAAAGAATTTTAATTGTGAAAAAATACAGAAGAGAGCAAAGAAGGACAAAAGAAAAGTGGCTGGGGGTGAATCAGACAATGGTGACACAATAACTACTTTTTCTGCTGAGGGCAGCACACCATCTGAGATTGCTGAGATGAAGGATGTGCCTCCTGCTGCACCAACAGCAGCCACAAGGCGTGCCACAAGGCCCCAAGCCGCCTTGAAGCAGCTAAAGAGGGTTGAACCTGTTCCTGTTGCTCTCCGCAACCGGGGCCGCAGAAAGATGCGGTCTTGGATAATCGGGATTGTGACAGCTATTGCTGCCTTGCTCACTGTTTTCTTTATTGGTAACTATGTCAACTTCTCTGATATCAGCAGTTTGGTCTGGCTGTAGAGTCATACATAACCTTCTTGATTAAACAAGTGGACCTGAGTAATAGTAGTGATAATGATTATAGCAATATATATATTTATATATAGCGATGCAAACTTTCTGGAACTTTAGGGGTTGAGTGTTATTATGGATAGAAAAATGCAAAGTATCATTCTTTGATGTTATTCTTTTTTCCTATTTGTCTTTCTCTTTTTCCTCTTTTGTTTGGCTATTTGGATTGTTGTGTGTTGCTAGATTTTATTGTTGAAGTGTACTTGAAGAGGAATGATATCTTATTTATGTACTGGTAAACATGATAGTAACAATAAGATGGCCCGTTTTGTTTGTTCAAAGTGTCCTTGGGTTGGTGTCGGGTTTTAGACATCGGCTCCTGGGTTGGTGGTTCTTTCAGGTTGCACCACATTTCTTTGCTTGTGTAGTATATACAAGTAAAACCTAACCCATTCCTTGGGTTGGTGGCGGGTTTTAGACATCGGCCCGTTTTGCTTGTGTAGTTGGTTAAAGAAAAGGTAATAATTTCCACAATTATGGCTTCGACTTCAACTTCCATTTAGATATAGCATTTTGCTTGGCACTCTTTTCCTAAGAAATTTGCCAAACAATTTTCCTTTCGAATTAATTTTTATGGATAATGGTCCACTGTTTATTTATTTTGGATATTTGCTTAGAACGTGGCTCTTCTAGCGTAAACCTAATTGTTTTTTTTTAGTTTTGTCAAACCTTTTTGGTTGGGCACCGACCTTCGCTCCCTCTTGAAAAGTATCTTTTACTTCACATAAATTGACAATATTATTATCAAAGTATCTGTTCTCTAGGATATGGATAACTTCTTTCTAAATGCCTAAAAGGGAACTCTTAAAAGGAAATTGACAATGTGTACACCTATAAGTTTAGAATTATTAAAGTTAAGTTGACAATTTTTCAAGTCATTCCACCTGTAATCCATCTAACCCATCTATTTTTTGTACATGCGGATTTTGCGGCTTATACAGATTTAACGGGTTATAATCTTGATAGAACACTCTAAAATATACTCTTTTTTTTAGTTTAGTTTTATATAAAAATATTATATGAAAGTGCTAAAAGCAAAATAAAAGATAATTAAGTATTAATGATAAAATATGGTTTCTTAATCATTATGCGTTTGGATGAATCAAGGAATAGCTCGAAATAGGAGCTATTTCTGAGTTCGGAAGAGCCACTAACCCAACATTTCATAGGACTAGGGGAATAGTAACTAACTCGAGCTATTCCTTTGTTGAGAATAGCGTTTTTTTTTTTTTTCACCCAAACGTGTTGTGTTGAGAATAGCTCATCAGAAATAGCAACTATTCTTGAGTTAATGAGAATAGTAAGCTAACTCAAATTTGAGATAGTAAGCTAATCCAACTTTTAGTTGAGTTAGTAGAATAGCATGCTAACTTACAAAAAACAAACAAAGAATAATCTATTTTTGCTAACTCAAACACGTCCAAACGTAAAATAATAGTTCAGAATAGTAGCTAACCCGGGTTAGCACTATTTTTTGCCTCATCCAAACGCACTCTAAATGTATAGTACAAACTATAAAACATTTTGACTTTTCTCGACTAACATAGAAAAAAAAAAAAGTTAAAAGTATCAGGATTCAGGAGTAATCAACACAATATTTTACCATTGATAATCGCGTTATACAAGTAATTTCTTTACATTTTATCGATTAATTGAAAGCACTGCATGGTTTAATGTTGATACAGGCGGGTTGGGTTAGAACTGAATTTTGTAAAACTAACCAAATGAACAGATTACTTCAAATTCAAATCCGTTTTCAACCCGATCATATTACAACTCGGTAAAAACGGGTTGAGCTGGATGAGTATGACGATTTTTCTAAAAAATATTAAGAATCAAACTCTTAATTTTATGTATCGAGGAGAGCTCAAATGCCTCATGTCTTTTATATCTCATTATATTTTCAGATTTTTATTTTTTTTATAGTTTAAACAGTCAATTCAAATTTATCAATATAATTCTCCATATTAAAATGTGTTTGAAGATTATATTTTGTACTATACTTTTAAATAGGTACAAAATTAGTGTTTTGTACGGCCTTAATTAAAGAGACACTTGAAGATGGACACAAAGGTTTCTCATTTCAAGATGAAGCGTGTTTGATGGGCATCGGACTAGGGGTGCAAACGGGTTAGATATTATCCGACCGTATCTGAAAATTTAATATGAATATGGTTTTAAATTTTAACTATCTGTATTCAAATAGTAGATATATATTATATAGTTTAATATATATTATGAAAAAAACATGTTATCCATTATTATAAAAAGCAGATATCCGTATTCGGTTAATGTCCGATCCATATTTATCTAATATCCAATTCGTATTCATATTCAGAAAATAAAAAAGGATACAGATATAGTTTTACCACTATTCAATCCGTATCCGATCCATTTGCACCCCTACAAATCGGTCTCACATCCGTTCGAAACTATCCAATTTGCTTCATATTGTGTGCTTGGTCCATACAAATATAAACCGACGCACATAAATATTGAATGTCGCACACAAATAGATTGAAACAGACAGTTTCGAGCAATCATGAGACCGATTTAAATTTAAATCTGATGCTCATCCAACATGCCACGCAGTGTTTTAATAATCGGTTTTTATTCGATATTCGGAAAGCCATCGAATACCGCATATACGGTATGCGGCCGCATATTCAGATTTTCAAATAAAAATTCATATTAATTTCGTAGAAAAAATGTATCTAATTTCTTCAAACACAGTTTAATATTCAAAAATCTTTGCTTTTAACTATTGGTTTTATAAGAAAATGAATATTCGGTCTCATGTGGGTATCTGCTCAATACAGTTTTGAATATTCAAAAGTTTTTGTTCAACACAGTTTTATTTTCTAGTAATTCATAATCTCTTCACTTGTAAGTATCTGAATTTATTTTTTAAATTTGAATTTGAATTATTCGAATTCTTATTTTTTTATTTAAAAAAATTCGGCTAAATATTCAAAACCGAATATTCATTTTCTATTCGGTTTTCAACCGAATACATATATTCGGTCTAATCGACCGATTTTTAAAACATTGATGCCACGCTTCCTTCTCATGCGGTGGGCTTTTGCCCGGACTGGGCGATTGAAGTCCGTTCTTTCTCTGGCCTTCGGATTTCTACTTTCTAGTCATTCTTGACACGCATGTGAGATGTGACATGTTCTCACAGTTCAGCTCTTATTATGCACCAAAAATAATGATCAATCTTATCCCCTCCGTTTCGATGTAGCTGTTCTCTTGTTTCCCGACTAAACTTTCCTCTTTATTTCGGAAACAATATATATGTGGCTTTTATGTTATTTATCCTTTTAAATGAAATTCTGCAGATAACTTTTTTGTTCCTGTTAATATATACACAACTATAGATAATTAGCCTGATATAAATTATTTGCTTGATCTAATAAGCAATGGTCTTTGTTGCCATCTATTATTTTTTAAAATAGATTAAAAGTCAGCTGTTGTAAAAGAAATCTTCTTAATACTATTCTTAATTTTTTATAATTGTTTGGTAGAAGATATAGAAAGGAAGGTAAATTATTAACATAATAAAGATTATTTAATTAGAAATGATTGAGGATGAATGATATTTTATAATAAAAGATGCAAAAGCATGAAATAAAATATCTTCCACCAATGTAGAATATATATAAGTCAACATCTTCACTTTATTTCGCTTTCTTTTTTTTTTGTCGGTATGTAATTTTTCTTTTTTCAAACTCTTCTTCCGATTTATTCAGAAAGAAAATTTAGGTCTCAAACACCCTTATACTACAGTTTTCATTGTTGGGCAACAAAAAATAATTGTCCCTTCCTAAGATATTACATTTGTGTATAAAATTAAAATTAAAATTTATTAATCGTATATAGTATCATTTAAAAACTTAATAATCCATATTTTGTACTAGAAGGGTTATAATATAAGATTAAATCCAAATAAAAGTTGATATTTGCACTCCATTTTGCAACCATAATTTATAATATTGTACATCATTTGTTCAAAATTGTACCCAATATCTCACATCGCATGGTTACTAGCTAGAATAATTAGTACTATTAGGTCCAATATTTTATACTAAGTAAAATTATTATATTTTGTTAAAAAGTTTGTGTGGACAAATAAGTTGAGAAAAAGATCAAGTTTCCTTTTCCTTATGAAAAGCTAAAGTGATAAACAAAGAAAGAGAAAAAGAGAGAGCAAGAGAGTACTCAACAACCACTGTATGAATTTCCAAAAAAAAAAAGTGAGCGAGAGTAATTGACACAATTAAGACACTTCTTTTATGGACTATTCTGAATGAAAATAAAGGAGAGAGAAAGCATGCTAAGCGCCTCCTATAATTTTTTATTTATTTTATCTTTCAAATATTAAATTTTTACAAAAAAAAATATTATTAGATTTCCTTATAAAAAATTACATAATACTTATCCACTACCTCTAATTTCAATTTTAAAGTTCCGTTCTAATATCATTAGCAGAAATTTGTTTAGAAACCATAAATAAAAAAATAATTTATCAAACCAACTTGATTACTTTAGTTTTTACAAAAATCATAAAACCGAGATGTCATTTCGATCGGAAGTATTTTTCTTTTGGGACTGAAGTGTCATTTCAGTCCAGGCCATTTTCACAAATTTAAAAAAAATGATGTAATTGTTGGATAAAACTTGTGAAAACACATTGAACTGAAATGACATCTTAGTTCCGAATAAAAAAAAAACCTTGAACCGAAACAGCATCTCGATTTTTATAATTTTTGTTAAAACCAAAACAATCCAGTTAGTTTTGTAAAATCTTTTTTTTATTATTTATATATATAGAGAGAGAGATGGGTTATGGTGCATTGCAATGCATGGATCCCTTTGTGCATTGCACTATAAATCACGGATTCATAGTCCAAACAACTGATCTGAACCGTTAGATATTTAATCCATATTGAAATGTGCTTGGTAACCAAATTTTACATTTTTTAGAATTTTTTTACTATTTATTAAGCATTTTTTTAAATTGCTGTTTTGCTGTAAACAATAAAAAACAGTAAAATTTTCTGGACCATCAGATCAGCAACTTTCAAAATTATTTAATAAATAATAAAAAAATTCTAAAAAATATAAAATTTTGTCCCCAAGCAAATATTAATATGGAAAATAAGATAAACGGTTCGGATCAGTCATTTGAACTTTAAATCCGTAATTTATAGTGCAATGCACCATAGCCCATCTCTCTCTCTCTCTCTCTCTCTCTCTCTATATATATATATATATATATATATATATATATATATATTTTAAATTAACTAAGATAGTACTTCCACTAGCTTTAGCCACCTACGCTTCCCACTTTCTTTCCCCACCAACGTAATTTTATGAACATGGCTTCTTATCAAGTACTAACAATACACATGTCAGATTTCAAGCCTTACCAAATTTCAATAATTTGCGTTTAGTTTGTCGTGTCCTATGCTAAGTCCGGCTAATTTTGCGCTAATATAAATTCAAGCACGTAATCGTACTATTTAGTAATTTCTATTTGCTATCGAGATTAAAAAACAATCACGGCCATTGCATCTAACAGATATATAGTACGTCATACTCATAGATAAATTTTTTAAAAAAAGGAGTCAAAATTGAATCTATATTCATCAAAACTTCACTATTAAAAATTTTCTCCATCCAAACTCAAAATTTAAATATTTTATCCATTACGATTTCCTGATGCTGACTTTTATGTTTAATAAACATGAAATTACAAATTTAACCTCAAAATCCATATTGACCAAGTTTGAAAGTTGGAACATTAAACTCCTAGCTCTATCTAACTCTTTTTGACACAAAATGACACAAATAAATATCAAGCTCCTAGATCTATCCAACTCTATCCAACTCTTTTTGACACAAAATGACAAATAAATTTATTTTAACTAAAATTGTCGGTTGAATTGAGGGAACTTTCAAATAATGGTTCTTGGTTTTTTTTTTTTTTTTTCTGTTGTGTTAATAAATTTTTTAGAGGTTTCATTTCAACTTTTCTATTAATAAAAATAGCGGACTTTAACTTCTCCTCCTAAATTATTTTCTCGACTAAAAATTTAACGAACAAAATCATGTTTTCCATCTCTTTATCTACATACATGTGTCTCGTTCTTAGATCAAACGTTAATAGATGTCAAGCATATAAAAATTTTAGTTGGTTGCTGAAAATTCATAAATCATAATATTTCATTTGAAGAACAGTAGCGCGATCAATTGATACAAACACTGTAACTAATCTTATTAGATAGATTGAGCTGGTACAGATCAACTTTTTTAGCACAGCATTAGGGTCTAGAGTGCATAGCAACTAGAAAGAATGTGACTAACAAAACTTTAATGCCCCATTTGAATCAGTTTGGTTTTCAACACAGGCCATTATTCAGTTCTCTTGATTTCAAGGACCTTTACTTAAAAGGGAGAGAGAGAAACGTGGAGCAATATAATTAGAGAAGGGGAGATATGGAGAGAATTTTTTATTTATAGGAAATATTATCAAATAATAGAGGGAAATTTTATTTTTAGATACATAGAAGGATTGGTAAATTCTTTTTTTACCGATCCAAAGTGTTATTTTATTCAACTGTTCTGGATATTTCGTAGCAACCTTTTTCCCAACTTCAATTTTTTTTATAGAGTGGAGGTCACAGAATCCAAAGCAACTAAAATAAAACTTTTTCGATTAGTGAAACTTTCTACCCTTTTTATGTATGAACATTTCAAGGTACTCTTTCTTTTATTCTAAAAGAAAAAAATTTAAGGTACTCTTTCTCTTTTTCTCAATTATTTTATAAAGAAAAGGTAACGTCTCTCGGACTACAGTCCTCCGAAAATACCCGCGTATAAAAACATTCTCCTTCTAGCTTAGTTTCGACGCGCTTTTAACTACCATAATTTCAAGTACACAGGATAATATGTGTATGTTTACAGGATAATATGTGTATGTTCTCAGGATATTATGTATATGTTCACAAAAAGTGGTCCCCAACAGTTATCACATGTTTTAACAGCTTTTACGCGTTTTCATCTAGGATCACGCAGTTTCATCTGCAGAATATTCATTGAACTTATTTATCGGATTGTTTTCATAGTATTATAGGATCTAATGAACTTATTTATAGAATTAGTGTAAAAAGCCCAGAGATTTTCAGGAGACTGTTAGTTGCTTCCTATTTTATAATATTATATATTGATAAAAAAAATCAGATATGGAGCAGTCAGACTGTCAGAGTACATCAAGTGTGCATTAGAATTTACGAGGAACATTTTATTTGAATTTTGAACATCCAACTTTATATGCGAAAAATATTATCTTATTCGCTAAAAAGATTATTTCTAAAAATTGGGTATACTTATCTTTTAATTATTTTTAATAATAAATTTTGAGAACCGCCGATAAGTCTCTGTCGTTATCTTCTTTGTATTTTCAAGTATGGTTTACAAAATCAAACGAAATAATTAATAAGTGTGCTTCATATCCAAATTTCTTTTATGAGCATCCACTGCTGAAAAACATGAACTGAATAGTTTTGAAAAGGAAAAGGTAACCTCTCCCGTCATTTTCTAAACAAGTACCCCTTTACTTTTATTTTTAAAATTAAAGAATTCAAACAATGAAAAGCAGCCCGTTCTTTTTCTAAAATTTTAACGATGCCTCCTTTTTCGATACTTAATCAGCAATTATCAATATTAATTGAGCTCTTATGCTAAGAAAAACTACTCTATGGCACTTCAAAATCCCTCTCAAAATTAAGATCTTTGTTTAGTTATTGCGTCAGGATAAGATTCTTACCAAATGTAATTTAGCTAAAAAAAGTTGGCAAGGAGACATTGCTTATCCATTCTGTGGAGACCCTGAAACTGTAGATCACTTAGTTGTCACTTGTCTATTCATTTCTGCTTTATGGTCTTGGATTGAAAATCATAATAACATTTATTTTAATTGTACTAAAGTTGTTGAGTTATGGCTTTTTGATTGCTGGATTCCCTTAAAAGATTCTTTACTTATTGAATTAATTAGGGCTGCAACTTTATGATTAGTATGGCTTACCAGAAATAGGATCTGTTTCCAACATGTACCAGTCCCTAATGTTAGTTCTATTGGTTTCACTATTATAGCTCTAACTTCTTATTAATGTAAGGCGAGACTTGATCATTCATACTTTAAATTATCTCTCATTTTACCTATGGATACAACTTATTTGAATCAGGCAGATCATCTGATAATACTCTCGGATACAAGCACTCAGGAAAGGGAGAGCTCTATGGGGGATTCAGAAGAGAACGCTTTTCTTGGTTTAGAGGGGTCGGACCCCTCTAACTATTAGCATGATAGGGCCAAGTATGGCTATTGATGGTCTCCTCAATGATTCTCCTAATGACGTTTTCTAGTTCTATGAGTGTTGTGGTTCGAAGTGATACGTCTTAATTGCTTGAGTTGACTTAGTTGTTATTGGTTGTATTTTGTTTTAGCTGTTTTTATTTCCAGTTTAGTTGTTATTGGTTTTGTATATTTTGAATTTTGTAAGAACTTTGACGTTTCGTAATGAAACAAGTGGTATTCTCACTTTTTTAAAAAAAATTATTAAGAAAAACTATTATTATACTATACAAGCCACATCAAATCGAGTTTATATCTGATCATCCGGGAAGATGCAAAAAAAATTACCAAGGTATGGTAAAAATTATCGAATCGGGTTTACAAAACTAATCAGGTTCAAATCTAATAGATAATCGGACTCTTGGATAAAACATAATAAAAATCAAGGCTATTTTTTTAATTTGTTGGGGTTGGGCTATACTTTAAATTGTTGGGCTCTCTATAATATATTGAATTGTTGAGTTATTGATTTAATTTGTTGAGTCATCTAAAATATATTGGTTTGTTGGACTCACATCTCAAGTCTAGGGTAGGACAATATAACTTTCTAGGGTAGATCAGGGGTACAAAATCTAATTCGTGTAAATTAAATGTTGATTTTAATAAGACAACTGTCCAATCCTATGTAAGATGCATCCTTCTCTGATCATTCTATTTTACTGCCTCAAAACTTTTAAATTAATTGTATTTTTACAAGTCTGAAAAAAAAATGTTGCGTAATGGGTGCTTATTTTTGCCATATAAATTGCTCATTGGTGAAGGATATTTAAAATAAAAAAACGAGTATATAAAATGCTTCAACCAAAAAATTATGTATGTTTGGAAATTTCAAATTTTTTAATAGGAAAAACTTCAAAATTACATACTGCCTTTCTAAATTCATAATATCATATTTATCCGTCTAAATTTTAAAAAATCACAAATTTACATATTTTTTTTTATTAAAACTCATTTTAATTTATAAAGTACCAACTAAATAGTCAAAACTCATTTTAATTTTTATATCAACAAGTCAAACTACTCTCCGTCTCTCGGAATCAAATCCGCTGCTATTTGTTGAGTATTTTAAGTATAGGATTTTTATACTTGTTTTTATACTCTTTAGACTTTTAAATTTATTAACCTCAACACTCAAAGAAAGGTTAATTGTAAGCGCACAACCTATCCTTGTAGTATCAAGGTGTCGAATCACAGAGAGTATGGTAAATACTTAGCTTACACTTTGTCAAATAAAATTCACAAGATAAAAGAAAGTAAAGTGCAAATAAAGTAAATTGGGGGGTTTGTTCTAATAGTCCTAAGTTTGAGTTCAATATCCAAAAGAAAGAAGATTTAAACAATAGATGAAAATAAAACAAATAAAATAAAGGTTGGTTTGCTTTCAAGTTTAGGAGATCTAGGGCATTCGGTCTATAATTCCTTGATAATTCCATCTATTTGGTATTTGTTTAAGTTCATATATGATTTGATGAGGTTTCTAACCTAATATGTCATTAAAGGTCACTTTCGTGAATTAATAACATGCCTAAGTAATTCAGAATTCATGGTTAGGTCATTCACCCTAGCTACCTAGACCATAAACTCTTGTTTGTCTCTCCTCTCCTCAAATATTGGTACTTCACGATTAAGTCTATCACACTAATATCCGATTCGATTTGAGATGTCCTAATTAGGATTTGACTTTACGGTTAGGTCCTTCACCAAGTCCCTAACCTTAATTTATGTAGTTCGGACTTAGATTACAAATTGGTTAGATCCTAATCCAAACCTAGGGTATTTGCATTCATAATTTTGTACTGTCCTATTAATCCTAGTCAATTTTGGTTCTTTCGAATTCAAAACGGGATAACTACAATTCAAGAATTAATTATGTAATTAATACAAATGATAATTCACAGAAATTAACAATCAGATCTCAAAAAACAATCATAACAAAAAAAAATATCCAAATAAAATATAATTAAATAAGTTCATGCATTGATCTAGACCCCTAGAGAGAGATCTACTATCTTTTGGAGATATCCATTACAAAAATTGACAAAAATAAGAAGAAATATAATAAAGAAATGATTACACCCTTTATCAAATTAAAAACCTCAATCTTGCCGAAATCTTGGAAAGGTCTTCTCCTTCTTCTTCCTAGAAAAACTTCATTAACTCCGGAAATTGTTGCAGATTTATCGCTGTATTTTATGGAAATTGACATGTATCAAGGGTGAGAGAGAAAGATAAGAGTTGTGTCATTGAATGGGAATGAACCCCCCCCCCCCCCCTCCCCCCTTATAGCCAAGGGCTATGTCCAATTAAGAGGTTAGGAAGTAGAGTTAGTGGGTGCTATATTTAGATTGTTTCACAGGATTGTTTTGTCCATATTTGGCTATCAAAACACGTCCTTGGTGCACTAAAAATAGAAACCGTGTAATTTTGATTGTCTGCGAGTTCAGTGCGGATAGATGACACGTACTAGATCCAACTTTTCTTATTTAACTTCCTGTAATTTCTGCGCAAATAACCTTAGTGTGTCCACACTGGATTTGAGTGCGGATGGATGACCCACACTGGAAGATGAGTGCGAACGCATTACGCTCGGACTTTTTTTTCTAAGGCACTGCAATGCTAGAAATTTGACCAAGTGCTGAGTGTGTCCGCCTGGAAGTCTTTTTCTTCATTTTTTATCATTTTCTGCATTTTAAAGCCAGACAACCGCAATAACTTGATTCTAGGTGTATTTTATTCACTTTATATTCAAAATACATGATATTTGGTGTTGTTTTATGATAAAAATTAGATTGAATGTGTATATAATTTATGCTTATCACTATTCTCTTTACGTAAACAGTAACCCTACTATTCCTTTTTTTTTTAATCCAACCGTTTAATTTTTTTTTTTTTTGGAAATGAATCTCAATACAACCTTTTTTTAGAATTTTTTTGTGTACGCGTCTCAAATCAATTTAATTACTTAAATAGTATGAACACTCTTTGTACACGAGAATAACAGCAAATGCATATCCCCGTCTCTCTCCCTCCCTAACCTTTCCGAAGACTACAGTTGGATTGTAAAAATTTGTTTTTATTTTTAATTTTAGCGTACAATTATTAATTATTAATCTAATAAATAATGATCTCCTTAGATTGTGAGAGAATCGACCTTCTGTCTGCTGTCTAGCAAGCCTAGTCGTCGTGCCAACCCCACCACAACCTTATGAAACACGTGTAGTTTTCTACGGCTTGTGTAAATTTCTACCTTTTACTATTGATGTTGCCATAAAATCACGAAGGATGCGGTCCAATCAAAATTCGGACGCATGGATCGGGTAAGAAATTCTAACATCTAAAATTCAAGTTGCAATCTAGAGTCCAAAGTCTATTATCATAAAAAAATATATATATATCTGGGTCAACTGGAGCCTCCGAAAGAGGAAGGCCACTGGACTTGGTATTTTGCAGTTATTTAAATTGAGTTTATGCAAAATGAATCTAAATCGTTTAACCAGTCTTGGTATGACTATTAAAGAGGTTTTGTGTATTTAAGATTTGTATCGGATTGGTATGGATTTTGATTGGATGGTCAAGATTTCAAACTCAAGATTTGAAGTAATGCAGAGAATTTGTGCTCAAAGCCATAGAGAAAGAGAGAGGTATGTAATGTATGTTCATAACGGATAGTTGTTTATTTAAAATTTTCATTCTGAGCATTTAATTTTGTGTGTGAATGTTAAAATTGATTGAATTGAAAATATAGTAACGCATCGTGCCGCTAACTAAAAAGTAATACAATAGTTAAAAAATCTAAGATTTTGATTAGTTAAAAACTGTAAAATCAGTAGGGGGGCGAATTGGTTTCGATCCAAAAAAAAAAATGTAAAAAAATAAATATCATGTAGATTTGGTAAAAATGATTTTTCTAATCACGTTGGTTTGGTCAATAGAGCCTCGTCGGAAAAATTGAATTCCAAGCTCGCATGAATAATTCCGGATAAAAAAAAGATAGATTTATAGTTACGAAGACTTTTTACTGTGGACTTAATTTATAAAGAGACGGGCCTTTTAGAAAGACTTAACACGCGTCAATTTCCGGTGTGATGCATCTGTAGCGAGTCCATACCGATCCGTTTTATCTGACAAAATCTATGTTCACTTGCCATCATAGCGGGTCCCGATCCGATCCTGTTCTAAATCAATATATTTTTATTATTTTTAACCAGAACCTTTTACGATTCACTGCGGCAACTCCAATTAATTTAAATTTTAAACCAATCCGGTCCATTCCTCCATGTTGATGAATTCGTATCCTCTGAGATATCTCAAACTTTGCGTGACTTTATGTAAAATCTTAACCGTTTAAATACGTTCTGCACGAATCTCGAAGCACACATAATACTGACCCCTACACCAACCCCCAATAGGCACTGGACACGTCGGTCACGCAAAAGTTGAGATATCTCAGAGGATACGCAATCCATGTTGATCAAGCAACCCTTTGCCGACGAGCGCACGTGATGTGGGGTGATTTCTGGGACCCACTTCCTCAAGAAACAGTAACTTTGTCAAACGTGTACGAGAGTTCAGTAATTCAAAATTTTTGACTGGCCAGTATAAAGGTAAAAGGCAGGCGTCCAAGAAACTCCGACCCGTGAAGATGCGGACCGTGTCGGAGATAAGGCACTCGAGAGCACGCGACGTGTCTTGTGGACCCCGTTGCATAGTTCGTATCTTGACACGTAAAACATTCCTGAATCTGCGCTACGTGCTGGCCATTGGTTGGCTTCGATTTACTCTTTGCTAGAGGCGACATTTGTATTTGATTAATGATGAGGATTAAGTGCAGGGACCGGCGCAGCGCACTGAACGAAGATGGAAACGTACTGTACGGCCTAGTGATGCTGGAGATGATCGGCCAGGATTTTCTCTTTCGTTTTTTTATTCTGTGTGGCCGTTATTGAAGTAACCCTTGTGTGCTGACCATTTCTGGACTATTTTGCCTTATTATTAGTTATTAGTGGCATAGTGACAAATTAATTATTAACCAGCGGGATAAAAAATTCGTGATTCGAGGATAATTCGGGTATAATTTGGAAACAATTCAGTTTCACAAGAAAGGAAAAAAAATAAATAAATAATGTATACTTACTTTATTTTTTTAATTTTGAACTTTTAAATAAAATTTGGAGGAAAAAAGTTTGAGAATTGTCCAAAAATTTAGAATATACATATAATATTATTTTCTTTTCTTTCGCATTCAAAATCTTATGTATGAATTAAAAATTTGATTTAAGGTGGTTGCCACGTGGTGGTGTTCACTTATCCTTTCAAAATTCAAAAATTATGCCTCAGCTTCACCGACGTGGTGGAGTCCTGTCACGCAAATTTCACGGGAGAAACAAAATATAGAGCGATGAATTTTTTGAATTAAACAAGAATAATTCGTAAAAAAACGTATTATTTGCGAATAAATTGGTAAAAATTCGGTCAACCATTTTATTCACTGTTCGGTTTGATAATCTCTAAAAAACATTCTATCTGCGAATAAAACGTGAATCATGTTATTATGATTAGTGGTGATTTCGTACATATAGTTATAATTGAAGGAAGTGTTGTTAGCTAGTTTTATTGATAACGAAGGTTTTTTTTTTTTTTTAATCAAAGTCTAGAGTAATAAATAAGACTTCAGGTTTATTGAATTGTTCTTGACCCACTTTGATGTTGATTCGTACTAGTGATATTTTTTATGATTTTAGAAATATTTTGATCATTAATATTAAATGAGGAGGGATCAAGCTACAACATTTTTTGAGTTACAACAAGAATTATTTAGATTTTCAAAGTCCAAATCGTCGATCCAAACCGTTAGATGTGATCTCTACAATAAAATGTGCTTGGAGAACAAATTTTATATTTTTTCGAATTTTTTTACTATTTATTAAGGTGGGTACAAAAACTAGTCAAATTCATACCATTGAATTTTGTACTCATCTTAATAAATAGTAAAAAAATTTCAAAAAATGTACAATTTGGTCTCTAAGCACATTTTATTGTAGAGATCACATCTAATAGTTTGGATCGACGATTTGAATTTTGAAAATGTAAATAATGCTTGTTGTAACTTGTTGTAACTCAAAAAATATTGTAACTTGATCCCTCCTCATATTAAATAGGTAAACATATTGCTACTGTTTTAATATTCTCTATGGGATATATAATATATGCATTGATTAGATCATAATTGGTCGAAATTGATACAAATACAAATTGTTTAATCTTAGTTTAGATCTACTTGGATTTAGAAACAACAACTTAGTCCATGTTCTATTTTATTTTGGAAACTCTTGATAATGACTGTCAGATATAATTTTCATTAATTAAGACATAAAATTATATCTATTGTTCTCCATTTAAAATAACATCCATATCAAATTACATCAATATCTAAAAAACATCTACGTCTAAACATCAATTTCTAAATGTTAATATTTAACAACACAGACAACTAAAACCCCTCCAACCATACCCAACAAGATAATCAGTTCGTTGTAATCAAATGATTCAATGAATCAGGCTTCTTCACAAGTCAAATCAGATTTGAACTTAACAGTGAAACCATCCAATCTACAGTGACCAAATATATTAATTTAGCACTGTCTTTACAATTATTAGTAGAACATGTAAATACATTACATGCAAGTCAGAACTAACTCTTAGCTAGTTGATATTAAGATATTATAATTTGTGAAGGATCTGTATAAATTTAAAGATAATTAAATTTATAAAGAATTACATAAATTTATATAGAGGATTCAAATGCCTTCATTTTTTTGTGCCTCCACCATGTCTCAATTATTAAAAACTTTAATAATTCAAAATTTAAAACTTAAAAGTCAAAATAAAACAGTTGGATATGATCTATATCATTTTATCTATGCACGTGTAAAAAATCATGACATTTTAATTTTATTTTGGATGTCATCAAGAGCTTATAAAAAATATACTGATGTGGATAATTTATTGTTGGGGTTTTGACGGTTCAAACCCATTAATTAGCTTAATTGCGGAAAGTGTGTAAAACAAAATTTTACAGTTTAAGCTAAGAATTAAATGAGGTATGTCAGGAAACTTTCCAAGGCGGTCCACCTTCAGTATTCCTTCGGCATCAAAACCTCATTTAATTCATTTACAGATCTACTCCATAATTGATTTCTAAAACATTAAATCTATGTACCAATTAAATAGATTAATATAACATGATTTATACCTCGTTTCCAAATCTTAGTTGGAATGTAGCTGAGCGAGAAGAGCTCCACCAAGGAAGGAATCGACTCGCAATATCACACGTGTGATACCGCTATTGGTTATCCACCAGGACTAACCGGAGAGCGGTTTATTTCCTCTGCCAGAAATACCGTAAACCGCGGAATTCTGCAAAAACACTATTCACCGAGAACAGGACGAAATAAATATATTTGTGTTTCGAGGTTACTTGGTATCGCTTAAAAGCTAAATCCCAGGATTTCGCAAAATATATTATTTTCCTAATCTCGTAATAACAGAAACCGAGGAAGAGAGAAAAACCAATTAACGAAGTAATCAGATTAACACGTGAATTAGTAAGTTTTCTTTCTACCCTCACCCCTCTATCTATAGTGTTTTGAGGAGGTTCGCAAAAGACCGAAATACCCGTCAAAACAAATCTATTTACCAAAATACCTTGACACCTCATCTTTTAATATGTCAAAAGACCAAAATGCCCCTTCCACACTCTTCGCCATGCTTCTACACCCTAAGGTGTCATGCAAGGTGGCATAGGTGTGAAATGACCATTTTGCCCTTGGCCCATTAAGGCATGAATAGTAAAAGGCTTTGATTTTGGGCTTTGACTTTGGGCTTTTAATTTTAATTAAGGCTTTGATTATTTTGGGCTTTCAAACCCATAATTCAAATCTATAATTAATAAATTAAAATCTAAATCAAATATATAATTATCATGTACAATTATATTTCTTTTCGGTTGTTGTTCGGTAACTTTTATACAACGTAACGTGTATGTTTATAAATTAACCGTTGTTTCTGCTTGTCATTCTAAATGACATTTACAATTTAATTATATCACGTATAATTAATTATAACCATCTTAATGTTAATTATAATCAATTTATTATTAATCAGTAAGATTCTCCGAGTAGCTCCTATATGGTGTGACCCAATAGGATCTGTGTTATGTTGGTAAAGAGAGTTCAAACTGTTTTAACTTCTATAATCATGGCTGGCGTCTGGCAACACATCATGACCATCCAATTACACAAATGATGTTGTACTGTACATTATCATGATCCAGTAAACAATTTACTTGTGTCTATTCTTCTGTCTCATAGTTATCAGATCAGTTCCAATGTAGATGTGTGTCATCCTTGTTAATTGTATCTTTTCTTGATCTTGAGCAGATTATCAAATATAATTACTCTTGTAATTATACCGCATGCAGATAATCTAACTCTACCAAGGAGCCCAGTGATGCTATAGCTCGTATAAAATACGAGGGACAAATAGTATTATTGGTAGACTATCACTTCCTCAGCTAAGCTATACATATGGGAATGCTACCGTTATGACTGCTTTTAACGGACAGCGGTGGATAACAATCACATATACATATCTCTCAGTGGGAACGATAAATACCTCATACTGTAGAACGTGACACTGAATAAAAACATAAATGACATGAACACAATTCTATTTAATGTTTCATTCGAGGTCTGTAAAATACCATGTTCCTTAAACATGTATCTATGTGATTAAAATGACATCTCGTGTCAGGTGGTTTGTAAAACTTAACCATCTTTTAATCCACATACTAACATTATAGCGGTAATTAGTGTTCCTGCTAATTACCTCAGTCAGTGACCTTTTAAAATTAAGAGTATATATCTGTTAGTTTGTAATAATCTAGAAGTCAATAATACGATAATTTATCATAAAGCTTTGTTCATGAATTGGATGATTAATATCATTTTGTTGCCTTGAGTATTATTGCATTTATGGATCATTTCGAGTTCATGACTGAAATTGTGAAACTCCATAATATAGATGATATATACTCTTAAAAGGTCACTAACCAAGGTAATTAGCAGGAACACTAATTACCGCGAAAAGGTTAGTATGTGGATTAAAAGATGGTTAAGTTTTACAAACCACCTGACACGAGATGTTATTTTAATCACATAGATGCATGTTCTAGGAACATGGAATTTGACAGACCCCGAATGAGACATTAAATAGAATTGTGTTCGTGTCATTAATGTTTCTCATTCAGTGTCACGTTCTAAAGTATGAGGTATTTATCGTTCCCACTAAGAAATATGTATGTGTGATTGCTATCTACCGCTGTCCGTAAAAAGCAGTCATAACGGTAGCATTCCCATATGTATAGCTTAGCTGAGGAAGTGATAGTCTACCAAAAGTACTATTTGTCCCTCGAATCTCTATACGAGCTATAGCATCACTGGGCTCCTTGATAGAGTTAGATTATCTGCTAGCGGTATAATTACAAGAGTAATTATATTTGATAACCTGCTCAAGATCAAGAAAAGATTCAGTTAGCAAGGATGACACACATCTACCTTGAAACTGATCTGATAGCTATGAGACAGAAGAACAGACACAAGTAAATTGTTTACTGGATCGTGATATTGTACAGTACAGCATCATCTGTGTAATTGGATGGTCATGATGTGTTGCCAGACGCCACCCATGATTATAGAAGTTAAAACAGTTTTAACTCTATTTACCAACATAACACATATCCTATTGGGTCACACCATATAGGAGCTAATTGGAGAATCTTATTTTGATTGATTATAAATTGGTTATGATCAATGATAAGATGGTTATAATTAATTATATGTGTTATAATTAAATTATAAATGTTATGTAAAAATAACAAGCAAAAAACATTGGTTAATTTATAAACGTGTGTGTGACACGTTGTATAAAAGTTAACCTGTTAATTTATAAATGTGCAGGACACATTGCATAAATTACCGAAACAACAATCACAAGAAAAATATATATAATTATTCAGAATAATTATACGAATATTATTTGTGTTCGGACCGAGGGCATTCGGATCTTTTCAGATTCGTCCTTATTCGCATGACATGTCATCGATCCTATCCATATGACACGTCATCGATACCGAAACAAATAACCGCAAGAAAAATATATATATAATTGTTCAGAATAATTATACGAATATTATTTGTCTTCGGACCGAGGGCATTCGGGTCTTTTCAGATTCGTGCTTATCCGCATGACGTGTCATTGATCCTATCCAGATGACATGTCATCAATCCTATCCACAAGGGCAAAATGGTAATTTCACACCTATGCCACCTTGCATGTGTAGAAACATGGAGAAGAGTGTGGAAGGGTGTGGAAGGGGTATTTTGGTCATTTCACATATAAAAGGATGAGGTGTCAATGGCATAACTTGTAAATAGGCATATGTTGAGGGGTATTTCGGTCTTTTGCGAACCTCCTCAAAAGCCTATAAATAGAGGGGTGCATGTAGAGAGAAAAATCACTAATTCACTTGTATCGTTTCGTGCAGAATCGAATCGGTATTTTCTCTTTTTCTCGGTTTCTCTCCCAAATAGTGTTTCGGTTGAGAAAAGAAAGTTATACGTAGTTGACGTATAATCTTGCGGGTTGTTGTGGAGTCTATTTACGGGATCGATGAATAGTGTTTTACCGAATTTAGCGGTATGTCAGTTTTGCTCATTTGATGAAACTGAGTAACCGAAAATTCGTGTTTACGAATTTTCGTCTTTTCCACGTGAATAGTGTTTTTGCAGAATTCTGCGGTTTACGGTATTTCTGGCAGAAGAAATTAACCGCTCTCTGGTTAGTCTTGGTGGATAACCGATAGAGGCATCAGACGTCTGATGCTCCGAGACGAGTCGATTCCTTCTGTGATGTAGCTCTACACGCTCGGTCTGCATTCCAACTGTGATTTGGAAACAAGGTATAAATATGTTATATTAATCTATTTAATTGGTAAGTAGATTAAAGTTTTAGAAATCAATCATGGAGTAGATCTGTAAAAGGATTAAATTAGGTTTTGATGCCAAAGGAATACTGAAGGTGGACCGCCTTGGAAAGTTTCCTGACATACCCCGTTTAATCCTGAGCTTAAGTTGGTCGTAGAAATTTTTGTTCTACAGTCATTCCACACTTTAAGCCTAAACGGATTTTGGTTACCGCGAAACCCCAAAAGTGGTATCCGAAACCCAACACATGTGTCATTCCGAATAATCTCAATATTATGTTTTAAATTTTAGATGTACAGTAATATAATTGAATGTTACTAAATCATCATAATTGTTCGTAAAAATGCATAGTTAATAATACAATACACCATAAAAATTTACATGATCACTATATATAAATGAGGGGGGTTCAAATGCCTCCATTTTTTGTGCCTTCATCATGCCTCTATTTTTTTAAACTTTAATAACTCAAAATTTAAAACTCAAAAGTCAAAATAAAACCATTAAATGTGATATATGTTATTTTCTCTATCTGCTCACAAAAAATTATCATATTTCAATTTTGTTTTTATGTGGATCATTAAGTTGAAAAAAATCAACGTCTATAAATGTTAGATTGTAATAATCTAGAAGTCAATAATATGATAAATTATCATAAAGTTTTGTTCATGAATTGAATGTTTATATCATTTTGTTGCCTTGAGTATTATTGCATCTATGGATCATTTCGAGTTCATGACCGAAATTGTGAAACTCCATAATATAGATGATATTGTTGGGTTTCAGATACCACTTTTGGGGTTTCGCGGTAACCAAAACTCGTTTAGGCTTAAGGTGCGGAATGACCGTAGAACAAAAATTTCTACGGCCAACTTAAGCTCAGGATTAAACGGGGTATGTCAGGAAACTTTCCAAGGCGGTCCACCTTCAGTATTTCTTTGGCATCAAAACCCAATTTAATCTTTTTACAGATCTACTCCATTATTCATTTGTAAAACTTTAATCTACTTACCAATTAAATAGATTAATATAACATATTTATACCTTGTTTCCAAATCACAGTTGGAATGCAGACTGAGCGTGTAGAGCTACATCACGGAAGGAATCGACTCGTCTCGGAGCATCAGACGTCTGATGCCTCTATCGATTATCCACCAGGACTAGCCAGAGAGCGGTTTATTTCTTCTGCCAGAAATACAGTAAACCGCAGAATTTTGCAAAAACACTATTCACGGGGAAAAGACGAAAACCCGTAAACACAAATTTTCGGTTACTCAGTTTCATCAATGAGCAAAACTGAAATACCACAAAATTCAGTAAAACACTATTCATCGACCCCGTAAATATACTCCACAACAACCCGCAAGATTATACGTCAACTACGTATAACTTTCTTTTCTCAACCGAAACACTATTTGGGAGAGAAACCGAAAAAGAGAGAAAATACCGATTCGATTTTGCACGAAACGATACAAGTGAATTAGTGATTTTTCTCTCTACATGCACCCCTCTATTTATAGGTTTTTGAGGAGGTTTGCAAAAGACCGAAATGCCCTCCAAGTTCAGCTTATTTACAAGGTATGTCATTGACACCTCATCCTTTTATATGTGAAATGGCCAAAATACCCCTTCCACACCCTTCCACATTCTTCTTCATGCTTCTACATCATGCAAGGTGGCATAGGTATGAAATGACCATTTTACCCTTGTGGATAGGATTGATGACATGCCATCTGGATAGGATCGATGACGTGTCATGCGGATAAGGACGAATCTGAAAAGACCCGAATGCCCTCGGCCCGAACACAAATAATATTCGTATAATTATTCTGAACAATTATATATATATTTTTCTTGCGCTTTGTTGTTTCGGTAATTTATACAACGTGTCCTGCACATTTATAAATTAACCGGTTAACTTTTATACAGCATGTCACACGCGTTTATAAATTAACCAATGTTTTTGCTTGTTATTTTTACATAACATTTATAATTTAATTATAACACGTATAATTAATTATAACCATCTTACTATTGATTATAACCAATTTATAATCAATCGCAATAAGATTCTCCGATTAACTCCTATATGGTGTGACCCAATAGGATCTGTGTTATGTTGGTAAATAGAGTTAAAACTGTTTTAACTTCTATAATCATGGGTGGCGTCTGGCAACACATCATGACCATCCAATTACACAGATGATGGTGTACAGTACAATATCACGATCCAGTAAATAATTTACTTGTGTCTGTTTTTCTGTCTCATAGTTATCGGATTAGTTTCAAGGTATATGTGTGTCATCCTTTTAAACTTAATCTTTTCTTGAACTTGAGCAGATTATCAAATATGATTACTCTTGTAATCATACCGTGCGCTGATAATCTTACTCTATCAAGGGGCCCAGTGATGCTATAGCTCGTATAAAATACGAGGGGCCCAGTAATCGCTTCCTTAGCCGCTTAATCCTATCGAACACCGGTTCCTTAGCGCGGATTAAGAGCACTTCCTTTAGCTTCCTTTTGCCCGGATCTTAATCCTCTGCCCGAACTTTAAGGCACTCGTATCTCCTCCCTTAGTTTCTTTAGTCTTTATTTACGGATTAAGACACTGAATATTAATTCTTTAGCACTCCTTAAGCTCTTAATCCTTCACTCTTAATTCTTTATTGCGGGACGATCTCATAGATATATAGATGCTCTTAACAGCTTGATAATGGAAGCTACTGCCATTTACCTCGGAAGATCCGAGTGCATTGTGGGGGTTCCTATCCGTACGCACGATAGGTAAGAAAGGTCGCCTGCTCTTTGAAAGGCTGGATATTCGCATCTTTTACCTGCAACATTTTTTATAAACTTTATTTATTTATTTCGGCTCATTTTCGCCTCGAGAGCTGTTCGTCTCCAGCTCAGATACACGGCAGATGAGTACCTCACACTTCACAGGCTCAGCTCTCTCCATTTTTTACAACTTACAGGAGGTTCGCTCCGGAGATTTGGGTGCATATCCTCTGAGATATCTCAACTTTTGCGTGACCGACGTCTCCGGTGCCTATTCGGGGGTGATGTAGGGGTCAGTGTCATGTGGATTTTGAGATTCGTGGAGAACATCTTTAAACGGTTAAGATTTTCCATAAAGTCACGCAAAGTTTGAGATATAGGATACGAATTCGAGAATCTCCGGTTGATCAAACAGTTGTCAATGTGAAACAGACTCCGTCAATCTGCTTATATTTTTTTATGATGAGAGTTCAAATACGTTTATTTTTTGTGGTCTCATTTTTAAAAATTTAAATAACTCAAAGTTTAAAATTCAAACGTCAAAATAAAACCGTTAGATGTAATCTATATTATTTTCTCCATGTGCCCATACAAAATTATCACATTTTGATTTTGCTTTTATATTAATCAATAAGTTGAAAAATCAATGTCTAGAAATTATCCACATTTGTATACATTTTTACAAGCTCAAGATGACAATCAAAAAAAGTTGAAATGCCATAATTTTTTTACATGTGCATAGATAAAATAATATAGTTTATATCCAACGGTTTTATTTTGAATTTTAAGATCTAAAATTTAAATTATTAAAGTTTTTAAAAATAAAAACATAATAGACATACAAAAAATAAAGACATTTGAACCCTCCTCTTTTTTAATATATATATACCGACACAATCGTTAAAAGTTAAAACATCAAATCCCATCTGGCTCACGCTTAAATGGAGAAGTTCAACTTGACAGTTGCCACAACAGTACGGAGTCCTGCATTTTAATTGGTTTAATTTTCAACCCGTTTACAGTACCATGTTCACATGGATCTTGTTTGTGAAGAAACAAATATTATATTTTAATCTTTATTAAAGAAATAGCGTGGAACTGTGGATTACGGAACAAATTTAAGACAATAATTTTTTAAGAAAAGAAAAAACTGAGGCCAGAGAAATCTTAGAAGCCGGAATGAAATCTGCTCTTTTTATTGAGAAAAAGAGAATTCTTCTTTTCTCCAATTCGAACTCATTTAAAATTAATCAAACAGTTTTAATTATATCTGATTTATTTGTTCTTTGAAATTCGTGCCATGTTAAAAAAAATTTGAAGTCATTTGATCGATGTTAAATGGTTCGAATTGGAGAATACGAGGATCCTCCTTTTCTCAAGAAAAGAAGCAGATTGGCTTTCTTAAAAGCCTTCACCGATGGGATCAGAAAGGGCTGTTCCATAGAGGCATTAATCATTTTTTATTTTTTAGTTAAAATTAGGAACTCTTATTTTAATTTATTTTTGTTCAAAATTTTAATTCTTATCTGAACTGTAAGGAACTTTTATCTCCGAATTAATCATTTTTATAGCGTTTATCTACGGATTAAAAGAACCGAATATGAGCTTCTTAATGCATATTAAGATTTAATTTTACTTTTGTTGCCAAACAACTTCAAAAGATTTAAAAATTGAACAATTACACAAATTTCTTCGCTCTTGTCCCCCCTATTTATCCCCGTACTTTCTCTCTCATTTTTTTCCTTAACTGTCATTAATCCCCCCAATTATTCCACTCATAATTTTCATTTAACCCCCCATTAAATTATATTGTCATTTAGTAACAATCTCCGCATTAATTATACTATCCTAAGATAACAATCCATGCATTAATTATACATTCCTTTAATAACAATCTCCGCTAATAAATGTTTATTTGTTTATTGATTTTAAAAAAATATCTATTATTATTGCTGACAAGTACTTGTCGCAATGTCTAAAAAGTATTTATCATTATCTTTACCATGATGATACTTTAATTTGATTAAACATTTACTTATTAACAAGTTTACGAAAATATTTATCATTGTTTCTAACAAATATTTATTATTGATTCTGAGAAGTATTTATCATTATTTTTGATATACATATGTTTTACTGAAAATTACAATCATATATGAGAAGTATTTATCATTGATGTTTTACTAAAATGTACAGTTATGACCGAGAAGTTTTATTCATGTAACATAAAATATTTATCATTATGTCTGAGAAGTTTTTATTATTAATGTTTTACTGAAAGTCACAATTATGTCGAAGAAATATTTATCCATGTAACATAAAATATTTATCATTGTGTCTGAGAAATATTTATCATTGGGTGAAGGGATTGTTTATTTAATGGTCTCCAGTTGTGCGGGAATAACTGACATATATTTATGAGGGAATTGTTTATTTAATAGTCCCCAGTTGTGCGGGGACGATTCAAAAAAAAAAAAAATTGTGCGGAGACAATTGATGAATTAATTTATTTTTTCATAAATAGAGATCATTGCATAAGGATTAATACTTTGCAAATTCAAGATAGATATTTTGATGCTTCAAGTTAAATACTAACGGTTTACTAAAGGCTTATTAATGACTGAGCGGTCCTCCATGATTTTTTTGAAAATTTGTACGGAGTTTTTTGCAGAGATTGTTATCAGAATCAAACTGCAGGGATTGTTATCAGAATCCTTAAAAATTCACACAAATGTTATAAAATAAAGCAACAAGAGATTAAATGAATGAAACAACTAAGAAGGCTTAACGATAATAAAAAAAGGTTAGGAAGTGATTACCGAATATGTCCATGGTGGTTAATTGACGTCGGATTTCAAAAGAATCAGTCTAATTATCTAAACTATTAAAGTATTAATAGTTGATTTTTTTTAAGGTTATTAATAATTAATTTTTAGCGTTAGGAACTTGGGATCTATTTTTTTTCCCTTAAAAGGTAATATTTATAAATTTAGAACTTTGGATTTACTTGACACTTACCTAACTTGTAAGTAAGATTTGAGTTGTGGGATTCATACGTGAATGAACGATTTCAATTTAATACGACGGACGGACGACCGTTTGTACTAAAAAAAATATTAATTTTATATTCAGCGGGTTAATATAGAGATAGAACCAATGTTATCAGAACCGGACTGGACATCGAACCGATAAAGCTTCGGGTCAATGGTTCACTGGTCGGACCGGTGGGTCAATCAGTTAAACCGCTGGTTTTTTAAAACATATATAACTTATTATCCGAGAGCTAAAATAGCTCTTTATTTTTATCTCTATGTACATATTTAATTAAATAAAACATATATGTAACTTTAATAAAGAATAACATCTCTAAAAAATAGATAAAAATCATAAAATCAGAAAAAAAATAACATAATAGAAGTTTAATATTTTGATAGCATTGACTTGAATTGTTGAACCGCCCAGTCCGGTCTGGTTCTGATAACACTGGATAGAACATAACTTTTTAGTTAAAAACGTGTGGTTTGATCATTTTTTGTCTTTGACAATTTTAAATTACTGCTATTATTAATTTAAAAAATAAAAAAAATTCATCTATATTTTATGTAGCTTTTAGGTCAGATAAACTATTGTTTTCAATGAATATTCAAATATAAAATTAAAATGAGGAAATTTTGGTTCCTCGCCCTGAGGTTAGGTTACCAAGCGATATGGACCTTGTATTTTGTGGATAATTGTATTTAAATAGATAACTACAATTTGTTGGTTGTTTGTAATTTGATATTGTACGTTTTTGAGTCACTCTTTATTTAATTCTCTATCTAATGTAGACACCTTACATCTGCTGACGTTAATTGTCTGAAAAAAAAATTGAGTTAGGATTATTTTTAAAGTTTTTATACAATTTTATTAGCTTGAGTTATTGTGAGATTTTATAAAGCTAGCATTAATTTTTCACGTGTAATTGTTGGTGCCACATATACAAGGCAAGATCGGATTGATGTTACCCCAATTAAAACGTTGAATTATAATGACCGATTGATTATGATTGAAAACTCAAGCTTATGTGACCCTACCCTCATAAAGTTCTACACATCCAGAAAAATTTGTCAATGTAAATTTAATTACTAAACAAAATCAGTCAAGCGACGTTTGAAGATTGTAGATGTCATACAAATAAATAAAGACAATAATAACAACAACAACATATATATATATATTAGTAATTATCAGTTCTTCGCAGTTTGCTGGTTCATTTGGCGCAGTCGAAATAATTTTTTTTTTGATGGTATTGAGTCAGACCTTCACTGAATAGCTCAACAATCCATCAAAGAATCAAAGCTGCGAAAATTCTATTGATATTATTGAAGTAGGCCCTGCTTGGATTTATGACTTTGCAGTAGATGTTGCTATGTACTTTGTAGTTACTGTAGTTTTTATTTTTATTTTGTATTATTATAAATGTCTGATAGCCACTATCAGTATTTTCAAAAAAATTTCTTTGAGGATATCATATATAAACTACAAATTCACTCGTCACTTGTCAGTAATATGTGGCATGGTTATTTTTTGTTGAGAAAATAACACATGACATGGTTTACTGCAATTCTCTCAATTTTAACAATTACCATTTATTCAAGTGAGGTGCGTTTTAAATTAATTAGTTAATTGTTAACTTTTTTTAAATAAAAATAGGATCATGTCACTTAATTTTAAATATCAACAAGATTTTCCTTTATCTGAGTTTTTAATATACAACCTTATTTATACATAGCATTGTCATAGTCAATAAAATTAAAAGTTATTTTTTTTTCTGTATCATTAATTTTGAAAGCACTTGTATTTTTTTCAACACGAATGCCTTAACTCTGTAAATTTGAAGTTAAAGAAAATCAAATGCATAAACTACCTGTAACTTGTACTCAGCCTCAAAGTCAAGTCTCAGTAACTAGAAGGTGAAACTATCTACAATTGAAATTCAAATGCATGAACGATATTCTTGAAATTTTTGGAATTCTGAATTCAGCCGTTCAATCTTTTATGTACACGCATCTCGGAACAACTAATTTTTCTGTACACGCATCTCGAAACAGTTCAACGGTTGAATTTGATATTTTAAGAATTTCAGAGTTACTATTCACACGTATGGAATTTCAGCTGATCTGAATCCATCTACAACAGATTATCTCCTGAAACAATGATTTCATGCAATCAAATGATAAACACAATGAACAAATTAGACAGCGCAATCCAGCAATCGACATTGTGGTTGTTCCTAATGGTCTCCTCTAAGAAAAAAAAAACGGTGAAAAGAATATTCCAAATGAATAATGCAAAAATAGCGGCTATCAGCTCCCTCCCTGAGGTCTCAATTTCGTCTAGGTTCGACATCTCCATTTTTCACACAAATTACCTTGCCGCAAGGACATCTTTTCTTGCCTACTCAGCGGCAATCTCCGGTCCCATTCCTCTCATGATCCTATCTTATCTCTTGTTTTGAATAGGTTCTGCTTCAATCAAAATCATAGCATTACAATTATATTGAATAAATTTTAATTCCTTTAAGAAATTCAACGACGATGCAATTTCCTAGATAACTAGAAGAAACAATGACTTGTTCTTTCTTGAAATTGCATCATCGTCCATTTATAACCCCATACAAATGTACTAAATAAGTAGAAAGAAAAATACTTTTTAAAAGTGGAACATAAATTTATCTAGTATTTGTCAAAATTATTATTTTTTCTACCAAAAATAACTAACAGATGTTATTTTGAAATTTCCAAAGAGCAACCAACAAATTAAGAACTAGAGAAAAAAATTAGTTATAGCGTGATCAAATCACAACATATTTATCACGTTACATCACAGCGTGTCATGTATTTCCTTCTTTTCCAACAATGCAACATATACTTATCGTCTCTGTAATACACTAATAGTTAATTTTAATAGAAAAATCGTTGGCAAAAAGACGTTAGCATATGCTTCAATTTGTAATTAAGATAATAAAATAGCCACCGTATCACCATTGTTCCCCATTCTCCAGGTTTCGATGAAACGGAGACGTCCAGTATCAATAATGGAGTAGAAAAGAATTAACTTGATCGCTTGCTCGTTTACGTTCCTGGGTACGTAGTTCGTCAACCGGAGACTGGCGCGAATCTAGCGAGCGAAAAGTCGTATACCCCATACGTCGTGAAACTGACAAACGACCCCACTGAAACGTGAGAACCAGTAAGAAACCTTAAAAAGTTCTCTGAAACTGTTTTCTCTCGATGACCATACTTTCTGAGTTACTCTGTGTCTGCCACATAGGATCCAAGTTTGAGAAGAAGCAGTGAACCAAGACGGAGAAAGGAATCCGCAAGGACGAAACAATTTGAAAAGGGAAGACATTATTAATTTTCTTACCATACATATACCGTGCTTTTGTCCTTCTCATCCGTACGGTAAACAGCGTGGGACGGCGAGTCTCTAGGCGAACAACATCCCCTCACTGTTGACGATATTTACGTTAAACTGCCACAGGGATGTCGATGGCAGAGTAAAGAAAACTTGACCTCCTCTGGGGGTAAGATCGCGATTCTGGTTTCTTCCCTTTCCTCTTTTCTTCTCTCTCCCCCAAACTCCCACCCCTCCGGTCGATCAGATCTGCGCGCCTTTCTCTTGGCGATCTCCCTACTTTTTTAATTATCTCTGTTCATCTCGATTAGACTTTCAGCTGGATCCAGTGTTGAAATTTTGATGGTAAGTGAGTTTTCAAGTCTTTTCAGTTTCTGCCTTTTTTTCTTTATAAGGTTAGATCCGAACTAACTATATGTAGTATTGCCTTTCGTCGTTTTATCTAAAATCAGGTGGAAACCGAACCCTTGTGCCGGAAGTGTATTGGAGAACTCAAAACAGCTACTACTTTGATTGATTTCTAAGAGATTAGTTTATTATTTTTTTTTTGGGCAATTTCCTTTTCGATGGAAGGAGGGGAGGTGGGAGCGCAAGTCGCTGCGCCTGTATTCTTCCATAATAGTTTACCTGGACAGTTCCATGAGCCCCCCAAAAAACGAAGCTTCCCTTGGCAAAGTAACCCAACAGGATTTCACCAAGCTCAGGTTGTGGGATCTAACCAGCCAAATCCAGCGGGAAATTGGAATCCTAGTTCCTGGAATTGGGACAGCATCAGATTCACAGCTAAACAGGTTCCAGACTTGACCGCTGCTCATGGCGACCAACTAGATCAAAGGAGAAGAGCTGAGGAGCGTTTAAATACTTCTCCTCCAAAAAACAATATGGTGCCTGATGGTGGTGAGGGCTTGACATTAAATCTTGGAGGCGGAGTCTATTCCGGAGACAGGGCAATTTCGTCTCCTTCTCCTTCAACGCCAACCACAGCTCCAGCTGTAACTGTGGCCGTACCTTTGCAAGAGGTGGCAAGGCCTAATAAACGAGTGAGGTCTGGGTCTCCCGGGAGTGCAGGTGGAGGCAGTGGCACTGCTGGGGGCGGAGTGGGTGCTAGCGGTGGTTATCCTATGTGTCAGGTGGATGATTGCAGAGCTGATCTGTCAAGTGCAAAGGACTATCACAGGAGGCACAAGGTGTGCGAGGTGCATAGCAAGACAACCAAGGCCCTAGTCGGTAAACAGATGCAGCGATTCTGCCAACAGTGCAGCAGGTAATTGTTCTGTGCTCGATCTACTCATGCTTCGTCACGTACGAATTTTGAAATTTTCAATGATTAACGCTACCGCATAGCCTTTTTGGGGCGCGGTTTATACAGAAAGCTTTTCCGCTTTCCGCTTCTGTAGCTGATTTTATCGAGTACGTGGTGCTGTATTGCCTCATGGTTAAATATTTAGTTTTATCTGTTCAGTCTGCATTAATTATTTTACTTTCCTGATTTTACTTTAATTTTTGATGAATTTGCAGATTTCATCCTCTAGCTGAGTTTGATGAGGGTAAGCGGAGCTGTCGGCGGCGGCTTGCTGGGCATAACCGCCGAAGAAGAAAGACCCAACCCACTGATGTTGCTTCTCAATTGCTACTTCCCGGGAACCAAGATGGCATCTCTAATGCTAATCTTAACTTGGTCAATATTCTCGCTGCTCTTGCTCGCTTACAAGGCAAGATAGCACCCTCTAATCCTCCCTTACACTGCCTTCTAACAAATCATGGAATTTAAAGTGATGTTCTCTATGGTTTCCATTTTTTATTCAATGGCAGGAAATAGTGCAGATAAATCCACAAGCCTCCCTCCTACGCCAGACCGAGACGGTCTAATTCAAATCATCAGCAAACTAAGCTCCTTGAGTGGCACCAACCAACCTGAAAAATCACCTCCTTCCGGAGGCGGTTTTGATCTGAACATCTCCGAGGAAACACACCAAGACTCGGTTGAGCAGCACACAAGTAACGGGATTGTTAACCAGACTGCCCCGTCAACTCTCAATCTATTAGCAGTTCTCTCAGCTGCCTCTCTTGCCGCATCAGCACCTAACAAGCCAAATTTTTCTAACTCGCAAGGAAGCAGTGACAGCAGTGGTAATGACAAGGGCAAGACTCAGTGTGTAGAATCTCCTAATGATGCTACGAAGGGTTTCGACAGACCAATTAAGGAGCAGTCGCTAACTGGGTCATGTCTTGGTCTTCAATTGTTTGGTTCGTCTGGGGACGAAAGCCCACCCAAGATGGGGTCCACTACGACCAAGTATCTCTCATCAGAGAGCAGCAACCCAATGGAGGAGCAGTCTCCCTCAGCCTCACCTCCTATTACCCGCAAATTCTTCCCTATCCATTCAGCAAGTGAAGTGGCTACAAATAGCGAGGCAATCAGGATCAATGATTACAAGGAAGATGGTATACCAGTTGAAGTGAGCACGAGCCGTTGCCATCCATTTCATCTATTTAAGGATGGGGATAGACGGGTTCATGGTAAGGCTGTCAGAAATGGTGCCTCCCCTGTTACTTACGCTTCTTCTGCTGGTTCGGACCATTCCCCATCTACTTCCAACTCCGATTCTCAGGTTTAATCTTTATTTAATTCTTTCAATTTTTTTCCCTTCTCTCTTCCGTCTGCCAGTTTGAATAATTATTTGTTTTCAGAATACTGAGATGTAGGCTGTTCCTTTTTTCCCCCTCTTGCTGAATTGTAGGACCGCACAGGAAGGATAGTGTTCAAGCTCTTTGGCAAGGATCCGAGTAGTTTTCCACAGAATATACGTCATCAGGTTAGAATAGAGTTTGACTTGATTGATTTTTGCCTAATTGCCATTTATTGATCAGCCTGAGCAATCAAATTCTTCCTCTCCTTTTGTTTTAGATAAATAACTGGCTGTCGAGCAGCCCAATGGATATGGAGAGCTATATAAGGCCTGGCTGTGTTGTCTTGTCTGTTTATTTGTCGATGCCAGCATTTGCTTGGGATGAGGTCAGTGTCCTCTCAACTCACTATTAACTATTTATTTAAAGTTTAAAAGTACTTTATCAGAATGAATACTTTTTAATTTGATTTCTCATGTATATGTTATTGCAGCTTGAAGAAAATCTTATACAACGTGTTACTTCTCTTGTGGAATCCTCTGGATCTGACTTCTGGAAGAATGGACGCTTCCTTGTTCGAACAAATACACAACTGGTTTCACATAAGGATGGTATGTGTTCGGTCATGTTTTTTTCTTCTTCTTAATGATTGTAATGTGGTGTATTAATGTGCTTCAATTTTTAGGGATGATTCGTCTGTCAAAATCATGGAGAACATGGAGTTCTCCTGAGGTTGCTTGTGTGTCACCTGTTGCTGTGGTAGGTGGACAGAAAACAGCCCTTTTACTGAGGGGTCGCAATCTTACCGTGCCCGGAACAAAGTAATATCCTCTTTTTCTATTTTCCTTATTTCTTATTAGTTTTATTCAGGCATGTTTTCTTATAATAAATCATTCTAATGAATTGTTTGGTTCAGGATCTATTGCACCCACATGGGCAAATATTTGTCAAAGGAGGTCCTTTGTTCTGCATATCCTGGCACAATATATGATGATTCTAGCATAGAGATTTTTGACTTCCCTGGAGATGAACCGCCCATCTCCCTTGGGCGTTGTTTTATCGAGGTGCCATTCCTTTTCAATTACCAAGACTTCTAAAATTTTCTTTGTTTTTTCCTTGTTTATAGCCAACTGAGATTTGAACTGCGTTTGTTTTAGGTGGAGAATGGGTTCAAAGGAAACTGCTTTCCTGTTATTGTGGCAAGCTCTGCAATATGCCAAGAACTCAGAACCCTGGAGTCAGAGTTTGAGGAACAAGTAACTGGGGATACGAATGGGGAGGAAAATGGACTACTACGATCTAGAGAGGAAGTCTTGCACTTTCTCAATGAACTTGGATGGCTATTTCAGAAGGAAGCCAATTCCTCAGCTTTAAGCCCTGACCTTACCGAGTTCTCTGTTACACGATTCAAGTACCTCCTTGTCTTTTCAGTTGAAAGAGACTGGTGTGTTGTTACAAAAACTCTTCTTGACATGCTCGTGAAAATGAGCTCAGAAAATGAGACTCTTGCACAAGAGTCACTTGAAACTGTTGGGGAGATACACTTGCTGAACAGAGCTGTAAGAAGAAAGTGTAGGAAAATGGTTGACATGCTTCTCCATTTCTCTGTACCTCTAAATAATGATGGTACCGACAACAACAACAATGTTAGCAAAGAGACAAGTATTTTCCCCTTCATACCAAGTTTGCCTGGGCCCAATGGGTGGACACCGCTGCATTTGGCTGCCAGCTCTGATGCTGCTGATGAGATCATTGATGCCCTTACTGAAGACCCTCAACAGGTAGATATTATTAATCATATTTTTATTTTCCCCCATCACATGCGTCATTGGGTCATCTGATTGATTCAGTTTTCTAACATCTAGATTGGATTGAGTTGCTGGGACACATTGTTGGATGAAAGCAAACAAACCCCACAAATGTATGCAATGGCGCGAGACAAACACTCCTACAATGAGTTGGTGGCGCAAAAGCGCATCGACAGAAAAAATGGCCAGGTGTCAATTTCCATAGGTGAAGGTGAGGATGGAATCTCCATGGACAAGTCAGTTGCAGGTGACAGGTCTCACCATCCTTGCGCATTCCAAATTAAAGCATCACCGCCAACCAGTTGCACACAGTGCGCACTGATGGAGGCAGCCCCGTGTATACGGCCCACTGTCAGAGGCGGGCTACTTGCCCGGCCCTATGTCGTTTCCATGCTTGGTATAGCAGCAGTGTGCGTCTGTGTTTGTCTTTTCATGCGGGGCCGATTGCGAATCAATTATGGACGCTCCTTTAAGTGGGAGAATCTAGATTATGGTGCATTCTAGTGCTAATGGCTCTGGGGTAACACTCTTAGCATTTGAGTCTTTTTCGGAGTTTTTTCTATCGCAAACTGGGACATGGCAATGACGATGAAATTTTGGAGTCTGGTCCGAGGAACATATCCCAAGCAGCAGTCCTGCTTCACCACATAAAATAAGGTTGATTAAAATTTCATAGGAAAGTGTGAATTACAATTGCTATATCGTATGTTTAAGGTATATCCCTTCTAATTATTTTAATTATTTTTTATGTTTTTTTTTTGTTTGTGTTGTTTCGTTGTCGAATATACGAGGCTATGTAATATGGAAGGTGTAAGGTTGGTTATATCATGTGTTATGGCCCCATTTTTTGGGGCTTGTGTGGGTGGGTGGGTTGGGGGGGGGGGGGGGGGGGGGGGGGTTGTTGACTTCCAGGTGTTTATTTATTGTAGCCATACGGAGACCCATATAGCTGATAGTTATGACCCTGAGTATATCTAGCAATTATTACTTTTTTGTATTACTTGTATCACCTGACTGTTTTATCTTGTTCAAGTTTTTTGTCAGCTTAAACCTTGTTTTCTATGTACAGTTTTTATCATTGTTGCTGCAAATTTTGGTGGTGTGGGGATAGACCAATCTTGTATCGCCTTGTAAGGGTTTGATTCTGTTGTTGTTCTTGATTTGATAGCAGTTGCTTTTTGGGTTCTTCAGATCTAACATAAACGAATAGGGTCCAACATTTAAAAGATTCCCATAACTATGACAAATCAGTGATATGAATTTGTTATGTTCGTTTTACCACGAGCTTGTTCGATAGGAAAAGCAGCATGTTAGTTTTGCAATGTCCATTTACAGTGGACAACGTAGTGAATACTGTTGGGACATTGTGAATAAAGTCGGAAAGGAGTGTTTCTGGTTGGAATCCACTTCTTATATTTAAAGAAATATCTTGGTTGCTTTCATAATGGAATGTGATATCTTGTTGTAAAAGCATTTTTATGATAAATGTGCGAATGTCTACTCGGTTGATTTGTGGTATATATGACTCTATGGGGTGCAGCGTTTCATTAAAACAGGGGACATGTACGGTGGTTTTTGCAAGTGGACTTTGAAATGACGTGTGCTTGTCTTTCTTTTTTTGATCCAAATCTCTTTCAAGGATTCCTAATGTGAACATAAAATAGAGTTGGGATGAATGATTGAATATCAAAGTAAAAAAGGATAAGTGACAGTGACTCTTGATCTTATCCGATTGCTGTAGACGTGACAATTGTCAACCCCTTATTGCTATCATTTTACACAAATACATGCATCCTATGTAAAAACAAGTGATAACTTGTGATATGGCAAAAAATTTGGAGGGGTTTGTTTGTAATTTTGTAGGTATTGCATGTGGTACTGTGATACCTGTTTGAGTACAAGTGAATATTTTATAGGTTTCTGATGGGAATATGAGAAACAGGTAAGAGTTGATATGCCGCCGAATGCTACATTAATATAGCCGAGTGGATAAAGCCTCAGTGGGTACAGAAAATGAGGTTTGAATATATGTTTTGTTTGTAAACAGCATTTATGAGAATGGAAACAGGTGGTATGTATGCATTACTCTTTTTTCTTTAAAAAAGGAGAAAACATTTCTGTACCGGGATATTTTTCTTCCTTTTGAAGGATTTACTTTGAAATGTGTGGTGTATTGCGACCTCAATGTCTTTGCTTTAATTGAACAAAAGTCGAAAAACAGGCAGCACAGATGTGTGGCAGAGAAGGGTGGAGGTGTATGGAAGCTCATTTTCGGATGTATTCTTAGCAATTGAAACCAAATGCTTTTGCAATACTCAGTTTACCACCTTCATACGGGTTAAATGAGTAGCATAGGTCTGTGCTTTAATAATTAATGTGAAGTGTCGAGTAGGTTGTTACACTTGCACATTGGGAAAGATATTTAAGAATATAAAAGGTAGTAGGAATGAGATGATTACATTGACATATTTAAAAAGTAATATAGTCAAATTTATAATTATACCTTATGATAAAATATTTACTTGTAATTAAATATACAAAATTAATTAAGATTCAATTTCTTCCTTAACTTTTTCTTCTCTAAAATAAAGAAAGTAACCACCTCTTCAGAATGACCGAAAACACAACTAAATTTGGAGGCATTGTTGTTGCCACACGAGGACTTGTGTTCTCAGTGCAGAAGACAACACTGTTTAATTGCCCTTTTATTTTTCTTATCACACAGCATACCTCTCATTTTATCTTTCATTTTTTTTTTTTTTTGACACAAACCCCTTGGGGTGAACAACATATATAGAGCCCCTTCCTCTTTTATTTTTTTTATAGAACGAACAGCCGAACAACATATAGCTCTGTTTGCATGTTCTGTTGGCACATGCAAAAGAGTGGATGTGCTACAAAAAAGGTACACAACAGATAGACGTGCATATCGGAACCTTCCCCCATACCTAAAGCTAGACAACCAAAACAGAGGACGAACTCCAACTTGGAAAGCATGTGGAATTGTGGATGCAAGTGAGGCTGGGTCCCACTATCCACACCACGTTGATGTGTGGGGCCCCAAGTTCGAACTGTCTGTTAAAGCATCCTCATTTTCCCTGCACCTGGTCCTCATTTTTTTTTCCCAGTAACAAATGAGTTCAATTTTTTTTAACTTAAAATATATATTTGAATTTTAAATTTACAATCATCTCATCTCCAATGTTCCATTACAAAAAGGATAAAAGAAAAATAAATAAATAATGTGTATATAGTGTTGTATGCATCCAAGTGAAATAATATTACATGTATACAGGAGAAACGTAACATTATTATGAATATTATTTCTTTTATCGAGTATACATGCATGGTAATTTAAATAGATAAATGATAGCCGTATCATTACCATCATCGAAGTTCGGGAATAAAAAATCTATCCAATTATTATAAATCAATTAATTTAAATGAATTGCTTTTTATTTCATTGAAAGATAATTTTTTTTATCGAGTATCCATTTTTTTTCCTCCATCATACTTTTATTTTTAAAAATTTTAATAACTCAAAATTAAGCTTAAAAGTCAAATTAAAACCGTTGGATATGATCTATATTATTTTATCTATGCATGTGTAAAAAATTGCAATATTTTAACTTTATTTTAGTTGTCATCAAGAGCTTGTAAAAACGTACTTATATAGATATTTCTAGATGTCGATTTTTCAAATAATTCATTTACATAAAAACAAAATTGAAATGTGATATTTTTTATAAGCACACAGAGGAAATAGCATAGATCATATCTAACGGTTTTATTTTGACATTTATGATTTAAATTTTGATTATTAATGTTTTTAAAAATAAAGAATTGATGGAGACACAAAAAATGAAGGCATTTGAACTCTCCTCATATAAATTACTTAATTCATTACGGTGTTTTCTAATTATTCTACTAGCCGTTAGAACTTTATATTACACAAAATCTAATCAACAAATTGATTCTAATTGATTATATAATCTTGAAAGCTAATATCGATAAAATTGCATATAGCATATGTTGCTAAGTGTCTCCGAACCTTACATAATTTTGAATGAGCAAGAACGGTGCACATGAGAATCAACCTTTGATCTATATATTAATGTGATTTTCTATATTCTTGAAAGCTAATATCGATAAAATTGCATATAATATATATTGCTAAGTGTCTCCAGCTATTGTGTCTCCGAATCTTACATAATTTTGAACGAGTACGAACGGTGCACATAAAAATATGTTGGCTTTTGGGAGCCCTCGACTTATCTGTTTGATTAGATTTACAAAACATACATAATTGCATTTTACAGTTTTTCTTTTAAGTATCTGTGAAGGTTTATAATAAGTAAAAGACTAGTAATTACACATCAATGATGAATTAATACACTACAATACAACATCATGAATATGGTCATAAAGGCATAAGACACTGGATAGCTAAAGCATTAACTTAAGATTAATGATAACATATATGTAAGATTGATAAAATAAGATTGAGATTGACCTAAGTGAAGTCTACCGTTGTCACGGTTCAGTGACCATGATAACGTAATAAATAAATCCCATACAAATTCCGTGACGCTTAAATAGTTTTAGCGTCACCGAACGCTAACTCTTCCAAAGGATTTTCGTGGTGGGAACCATTGTCACGGTCATCTACCGTGATCAACAGTCATCACTGTTATACTCCAAACCACTCCGATTGACCTACTGTTGTGACGGTCCCCTATATTGTTACAACGGTTAGCACCACTTACTTCCTTTTTATTAACTCTCTATAAATAAAATATATACCAAGGTTTGGAGTATCACTCTAGTCGCCTCTAACTTTAATATTTCGTATTTACAGATTTAGAGAAAGCCATTGTTTCTTGTGCACTCCAACTTTAATATACACAATCAATCAACCAACTTCTAGAGTGATCCTGTGTGATCGAATCATTTACTACTTCGAGCTTTGTGCTCACCTTGCAATCCTTAAAGTCCTTGTGACTTGGATTGTGTTGTTATGGCCGTGTGACTTCTCAGAAGAATTGTATGTTGGGGTTTTGACAGTTCAAACCCATTAATTTAGCTTAACAGCGGAAGTGTGTAAAAACAAAATTTTACGGTTAAGTTAAGCTAAAAATTAAACGAGGTATGTCAGGAAACCTTCCAAGGCGGTCCACCTTCAGTATTCCTTTGGCATCAAAACCTCATTTAATTCATTTACAGATCTACTCCATAATTGATTTCTAAAAGCTTTAAATCTATTTACAAATTAAATAGATTAATATAACATGATTTATACCTTGTTTCCAAATCACAGTTGGAATGTAGAATAAGCGAGAAGAGCTACACTAAGGAAGGAATCGACTCGCAGTATCACACGTGTGATACCTCTATTGGTTATCCACCAGGACTAACCGGAGAGCGGTTTATTTGTTCTACCAGAAATACCGTAAACCGCGGAATTCTGCAAAAACACTATTCACCGAGAAAAGGACGAAATAAATATATTTGTGTCCTGAGGTTACTTGGTATCGCTTAAAAGCTAAACCGCAGGATTTCGCAAAATATATTATTTTCCTAATCTCGAAATAACCGAAATCAAGGAAGAGAGAAAAACCGATTAACGAAGTAATCAGATTAACACGTGAATTAGTAAGTCTTTCTCTCTACCCCTACCCCTCTATTTATAGACTTTTGAGGAGGTTTGCAAAAGACCAAAATACCCCTCAAAACAAATCTATTTACCAAAAGTCCTTGACACCTCATCCTTTTATCATATGAAATGACCAAAATACCCTTTCCACCTCACATGACACATGTTAACACATGGGAAGTCGGCACCAAGGGAAAAAGACCATTTTGCCCTTGGCCCATTAAGGCATGAATAGTGTTGGGCTTTGATTTTGGGCTTTGACTTTGGGCCTTTAATTTAAATTAAGGCTTTGATTATTTTGAGCTTTTAAATCCATAATTCAAACCCATAATTAACAATTAAAATTCCAAATCATATATATATAATTGTCATGTACAGTTATATTTCTTTTCGGTTATTGTTCGGTAACTTTTATACAACGTAACGTGTACGTTTATAAATTAACCGTTGTTTCTGCTTGTCATTCTTAATGACATTTATAATTTAATTATATCACGTATAATTAATTATAACCATCTTAATATTAATTATAATCAATTTATAATTAATCAATAAGATTCTCCGAGTAGCTCCTATATGGTGTGATCCAATAGGATCTGTGTTATGTTGGTAAACAGAGTTAAAACTGTTTTAAGTTCTGTTAGTCATGGGTGGCATCTGGCAACACATCATGACCATCCAATTACATAGATGATGCTGTACTGTACAATATCACGATCCAGTAAACAATTTTCTTGTGTCAGTTCTTCTGTCTCATAGCTATCAGATCAGTTTTAAGGTAGATATGTGTCATCCTTGTTAACTGTATCTTTTCTTGATCTTGAGTAGATTATCAAATATAATTACTCTTGTAATTATGCATGCAGATAATCTAACTCTACCAAGGGGCCCAGTGATGCTATAGCTCGTATAGAGATACGAGGGACAAGTAGTATTCTTGGTAGACTATCACTTCCTCAGCTAAGTTATACATATGGAAATGCTACCGTTATGGTTGCTTTTTACGGACAGCGTTAGATAACACTCACTCATATATATTTCTTAGTGGGAACGATAAATACCTCATACTGTAGAACTTTGACACTGAATGAAAACATAAATGACACGAACACAATTCTATTTAATGTTTCATTCGGGGTCTGTCAAATACCATGTTCCTAGAACATGTATCTATGTGATTAAAATGACATCTCGTGTCAGGTGGTTTGTAAAACTTAACCATCTTTTAATCCACATACTAACCTTATAGCGGTAATTAGTGTTCCTGCTAATTACCTTGGTCAGTTACCTTTTAAGAGTATATATTATCTATATTATGGAGTTCCACAATTTCAGTCATGAACTCGAAATGATCCACAAATGCAATAATACTCAAGGCAACAAAATGATATATAAATAAACATTCAATTCATGAACAAAGTTTTATGATTAACTTATCGTATTATTGACTTCTAGATTATTACAAACTAACATTGTAAGGGCTCACCGGTTCCATCTTGTACTCCTTTCTCATTGGGTAAAGAAAGGCGTGCCATTTAGAAGGTCGTGAGTCCCGGAGACATAAGCGTTAGTACAAAACTCCATAAACAACTCTCATGTTAACTGTCTCTAAACTCTACTACTTACTTTATTTACTTTACATTTAGTTTATGACAAAATTATTCTAATTTTCACCGAGAATAACTTATAGACACGCTAGAATATTATAACTTAGATAAAAAAATATAAAAAGACCTATTCACCCTCTCTTTAGGTACCTTTGCGATCAACAAAATCAACTTTTAATTTACTGATTAAGACAATACTATTTATATAGAAAATCATATGTTCTAAACTGATAAAAAAATCTCTTATAAATATTAAATAGTTGAATTACTTAATCTCCAAACTTTATAATAATAATAATAATAATAATAATAATGGTGCACAGTCACATATGTTAGATACATGACCTCCATGAGAAAAACTGTGCAGAGGATGGGTTTGGGTACCCGAATCGACACTCCCAGCGAGGTTTGGGCTTCTGGTGCCTGTAGGTTGTGGCGTGACCGCTTTCCCTTTTGTAATCTAGTGGTTTCGTGCAACAGCAACATCCTTCCTGGCTGGGTTACACAGGTCAGGTACGACGCCAAGATGGTCCAGATAGATGCCAAAATCTCATCCTGCCATGGAAAGTTGGAAACCATGCCTAGCAGTTCCAACAAGTTATCTTACATTCACCGGTATTTTTAAGAAAGTTAAGCCTATTTTACCGAATTTGATTACCGACAAACAGTGTTGATCTGAACCTGATTTATTTGATGGTCCGTAGTATAATACCATGATTTGTCATTTCTATTATACCTCACCAAAAAAAAAAAAAAATTCCGTCAATTACAAAATGGTTTTTCTTTTAGTATGAAATGAATGTTAAAGTTCTCAATTTACCTCAATATAAATATTGAAAGATTTAAAATATATTTTACAAAACCTTTTCTTTTCCATTTTCCCTGGGCTGACATAATTTTTAACGAAATCCTTTCATAATCATTACATGTGATTAAAAGAACTTTACTCCATTCTCTCTCTAAAAAAAAAAAACTTTACTGTAAATATTTCCACCTGACAATCAAATAATATATCTCGCACAAACTTGTAGGTAAGTTTCAGTGCCTATAATTTCTTGTAGATTGATTTTTGAATCACATTCCTGATTGTACTTACGAAATTTTACATTGATATATAAATTCCAGCAGGTTGAACATTCTTAAATCTTGACACGACACCCTAACCAACTAATGTGACTTGTGAGTTTAACAATCGCATTTTCAAAACAAAATTACCAACAAAATAATTCATTACGAGGGATGGTCAAAATGATTTTGTCAAACTATAAATTCGATACTAATTTTTTTTTTCCGACTGCACAGGTGTTTTTTCTTTTTTAAGCAAAATTAGTTATCAAACTATTTAATATTTATATCTAGATTTCGAGCATGCAACCTTCTATATAAAGATTATTGTCTTTGTCACTAAATAAAATGCTGATTTTCAACTGCACAAGTATAAAATTAAAAGTAAAAGTAAATACTTTTTTTTAAAAATAGCGAAAATCTATAATACAATAATTAAAAGTTGGAGACAGAAAAACCTTTACAAATACAAAATGACTGAAACGGTGAATCCAAAATTGATCTCGTAATTTTTCTGTTTGAGATGTAATTACTACGGAACAAAAAGTCAACATAAACTGAACATTTCAACATCTAAACTCTAAAAAGTTAAAAAAGAACATTAATTAATGACCCAACGTGAATGTTCCAAATGCTTAAACCAAATTGTAATTGCTACGGAACAAAATGTCGATATGATCTGAACATTTCAATATCTAAACTCTAAAAAGTTAAAAACAAATATTAATGACCCGCCGTGAATGCTCCAAATGCTTAAATCAAATTGGTCCAAGTGAACCAAGTGTATACCCGATTCGGTTCACACATGAACAACCAAAATGAGCGTGTGCTGATCTATCCAAATCCACACTACGCTAAGCACGGTGTAAGCTGTAAGCACACTACACACGTGCACCGTGCACGCCAAGCAAGAGCAGCGTGGCCCTTTATCTAACGGTGGGCGCTGGCTGTTTCTAGGGATTTAATGGTTTCTTTCTTACTGCCAAGCAATTTAAAAAAAAAAAAAAAAATTGAATGGTTTCTTTCTTTTAATTTTTTTCAGAAAAGAATAAGCAATAAAAGAACCGGACTATCTTATGACTTGTGTTTCCGTGAGAGTGAAATATTGTGTGAGCGCACTGATTTTCACAAGTTGTAGTATCTGCTTTCAAAACTGATCCAGAATATTATTGAGATTAAGAAATGAATAAATAAGTATATTGGAATTTTATTTTAAGCAGCCCAATCAATTAGTGACAACAAATTTTCTCTTTTATTATGATGATTAATTAATAATTATACAACCAAGAGGTTGATGAAAGTATCCTTTAATAAGTAGGGAATATTTTTTTTCCCGCTCCAATCAATTTTTCTAGCAAAGAATAGCCGAGAGCCCGAGATACGAGAATAAAATATTGGGCCGAATAATTTGAAAACAGGTTGGAGCCGTTACTCCCGGCCCATAAAAAAATTAAATCCATAATAGAGCAGTATAGGCCACTGACACTGAGGCCTCAGTCTTTGTAAGATCATTATTTTACTAGCACGGATTCCTGTGGAAGTGTGGAGCATAAAGAAGAAAAATCCGTTTAAAATTTTCTGTGTTGGATGTGTTTAGGAACTTTTAAGTAGAAAATTGGAAGAACCATTCTTTTATTCTCTTTTATCCAAAGGAAAATAAAAGTAAAAAGCTAAAGAAGGGATCAGCAAAAGAAACACCTTCATTCTCACTCAATCCTTGAAATTTATCCGGAAATTGCAATTTATTAGTGCAGAGTAGCTAGGTTTACAACTAGGTATGATGGTCTCTTGACTTGAGAACCCTAAATTAATTGGTCTCCTGTTGCTCTTTAGAATTGATTCTGATTTGCTTTGGTGATAATCCAATGAAAGTTCTCTTAATTTATTACTTCTACCACTCTACCAGCCTCCCTCTAAGTTATTCTCTTGTGTTGCCACAAGCAAAGAAGATGCCATTGCATTATTTAACTAGAGAATTTTCCCTTCTACCAATTATATTATTCCTCACATCACATGCAACACATGTACATAACACCACACAACACAACCAAGGTTGTGCAAAGACACACATAATGAAGATAGACAAGGAGTTCATTCATCCCAGCCACCCCAATCACAAGCTAAAGATGGAGTACTCAGAGACACCCTTCTGTTGTGATGGATGCCGGGAGGCTGGTATAGGCCTCAAATACCGGTGCGACATATGTGATTTTGACCTCCACAAGGTATGTGCCATGGCACCAAATTCAATAGCCCATGCCTTCTACAAAAAATGTGAGTTTCGTTTCTACTACAAAGCTCCTGGTCCATACAAGAGGGCTTGTGATGCATGTCGGAAGGAAGTGCAAGGGTTTGTGTACCACTGTACAAGTTGCGGGTTTGACCTCCACCCTTGTTGCGCCAATTTGCCTCTACGCCTAGATGACAATGAACAACACAATTTTTATCTATGTGAAAAGTTATCAAGCGCTTGTCACCGGTGTGGCAACAAGGGTTTAGGATGGTCGTATCGGTCAGAATGTAAGAACTATAGTTTGCATGTATCATGTGTTAAAGAAATGCTTGTTGAGAGCTGGCAAACAGTATACCTCAATCGAAACAAGAATGGTAAACATATTAGAGAAGCTCAAATGAGTGTGATGGTCCCGAGCTTAAAAGGCACACTGCAGAGCCACCACAAGGGGAGGGTTGGAAAAGCGAAACGATGCTGCCAGATGGCGAGCAGTGCATTACGCGTTATTATATCGGCAATTCTTGGAGACCCAACAGCTATAATTGCTGCAGTAATAGGTGTGCTCCTTTCAAAGTAAGAGATGCAGCATGATCAGATGTAATTAATTAACTATTTCCAGCAGCTGTTATGTACTATATACATGTGTTAGGGGTCTGGATTAAAATGGGTAATATGTGAAGGCCACAAGACTAGGTAAACCGAAAAACTTATTCTGTTTATGTGGAATATGTGTGTAGTCAAATAGTCAATACAGTTTCTTAAGTATTTGAACTTGGTAATATCACAGTACTCAATTTCCATAATTTATTTATACCAATTTTTTTTTGTTGGCACATGCAAAGTATTCATAGTACAATTGATTTATCTGTCAAATACATAAAAAAAGAAAGAAATTGCAATATATTCCAAGTAAGAAGATCATTTTTGACTCATGCAACAAGTTGGGCAAATGTAACATCTAAGAAGTTCTAGTACAATGCGAACTTGGATTCTAATTTTGATGATAGAGGGTAAAAAGTTATTTTTTTTCTACTGGAAAGGAAACAGGAATAGGATTCAAATAGCCTACATGATTCAAATTCATTAACTATCGGATACTAGATAAAAATCAATCAAAATAATAGAAAACAATATAAATAACATACTCTTACATAATAAAAATAACAAAATAATATCATTTTACATATTAAAAATCAACAAAGTTAGTTCGGACTCGTAAATTTCTATAAAAAAATATATGAAAACAATATAAATTTTCATTAACAATGCTTTTGAACTGGCCTGGCGAGATTTTCAATTCTAAAAAGAGGCAAAAGAATTTCCAGAGAGATACAAAGTGATACCAAACTCATATTTTTCACCGAATTTCAAAATCCAAAAAAAGTCGGTTACCCCCGAACCCAAATCCCAGTACCATAAATACCATAATAAAAGTCCAGATTACTTCTCAACCAGTGCCTATTCGGGATAAAAAAAAGTGTAGGAAGCAGTATTATTTGTGCTTTGAAATTCGTGCAAACTTAAATGAACGGTCTGGATCAACTACTTGTAAAAGATTCCATTTTGCGATACCGGGGAGGATCTGAATTTGCTCAAAAGATAGTATTAATCTAGATATAGGGTGATCCGTTATAAGATTCGTGTCAAATTAAAACTGACTCCTCAATCTCATTTTACTCGGTCAGGTATTTATTATTTTTTTCCACCGTCCCATTTAGAGTCAGATCCAATAGCGATTTTGTTGTTGATCGAATGGTCATTTATAAACAATAGATCTCGCTTCCTCAGATGAAATAACAGGTAAAGCGCGCGAACATACCTCTTTTATTTTTTATAGTAGATATAATACAAAGTCTTGCATTACTCGGGTTATATTTAAGATGATAATTCAATACAAAGAAACATGATAATAGTCCTAAGCAAAATCCTCTAGAAATCTCTCAAAACTCTAATTATTTCATCGAGACCACTTTATAAAATGTCACCAATGAATTGAAAATCGATGCGTGCAAATGTTGATATATAACATATCAACTTTTTGTGAAAAAACTAGGGAAATAATCGGCTGTTATTCTCAAGTAATAACATGAACCTGTTATTTAGATTTCAACCGTTCAAATTTTTCTATACACAAATCTCAAAGAAGTAAGTTTTACATACACGAATCTCAATGAAGATTAACAGTTAGAATCGCAATAACATGTTTCTTTTTATTCCTCGAGAATAACAACATATTTATTTCCAAAAACTAGACATAAATGCTTATTTTGAGCTTCATCTGGGACGGAACCGAATCCTTTGCCCCCATGTGGATTTGGCCGTTTGATCTGCTTTTGGATTCGTGCTGGGATGAAGCGCTTGATGAAACGGAAAAAATGAAAAGGTTCCGTTAGCTGACTTAGCTCTCTTGTCCCTGGTCTGATCGCTCCTTTCCTCTTCCCTCTGCTGACCACCTATTTTTCTCTACCCTCCCTCTCACCACCTCTTCTCCCTCCAACCTATGCTTCTTCTTCTCGACTCTCTTTCGTCCAACAGAGAACGAATCTGCTTCACCCCCTTCTGTTCTTCTCATTCCTTCCATCAACTCTTCTCCGAAAAGAACTTTGTTCGGTCCCTAACAGTTTTATGCAAGTAGTTTTTACAAGCATCAAATTTCTACTACTAACACTTTTGTAAATTTGTAAAAATTAGTTGATTACATAATAAATGGGTTTGGTGTTTCGTGCCATGTTTTAGTATTTCCATTTGAAATATTTTAAATGTAATTTGCAACTATTCACCTCTGAATCTTGATTATGATTCCATTTCCTTGGTTTTGCTCATTAACCTGTTTTGAGAATTTCCTTGATGTAGAAAGAAACTAGCTGTACAAGTGTACTAATTGGTACCAGGCCTAAATGATAGCTTCCTTTATTAATTTGGAGTTGTGCAAGTATAAATGTTTGCTGGTAAATGGAAAAAAAAGTTTAGAGACCAATCAAGGGATTTGCATATACTAGTAAATGAAGTTCAGTTACAGTGGAAATATATGAACCAATCTACATAGATTGAGTCTGAGGAGTTTAATTTTCTTTCTGACGACGCAAGATGATAATCTCATACAATTTGTAGTAGCCATCTTGTCGTTGAAAATGAGGATTTTAGTTATCACCTTTTATATATTTCTTTCTATTAGCTTTTTTACTTGTATGTTTTTGTAAATTTTGCATACTTGGAATTAATGAATATGTTTGTTAATTAAGTGCTTGTTGTAGCTGTTTGATCTATATATTTTTGTAACTTTCTATCAGTGCTTGTTGAAAATCTAAACTTGTTGGCCTTATTAATTATTTTGTTAGTTCTATGATAAAAATGTACTTTGTAATGCCGAGTACTGATGGATGTCATCTTTTCCTATTTTTTTTTTTGTTAATCTCAAAATGTAGACAGGTTGATAGAAATGACATTAATTTAATAATTGGAGCATGGGTAATACTACTATACATAGTAATGCTTAGTTTAACAATTTTTCCAGCAAAAATTATGGCTTTTTTTTTTCAGATTTGTTCTTGACCAAATTAAAATATTTCAAATTTTTTAAAAACAATGACCAAAATCAAATTATGTTTTAAAAATATAAATTACCAATGGAAATTTGAAGTAATTCAATTAGAATGCTTAGTAGTTGATGCTATGTTGCCTGATATTATTCTTACTGGTACAGATGGAATGCACACATCACCAATGAAAAGCAATATCATATTGAAAATTGATTCAAGCCAATAACCCAGAATGTCAATTTTGGAACCATCACATGACAGAAAGATGAAGACTAAGACCTGGCGGGTTTGGTTTTAATGTAAAATATGGATGATTTTGGAAGCAGTGCGATGAGCAGGTGTTTGGGGGCAGAGCAATAACAACGTACCGGTTGGTAGAAACAATAAAGCATGAAGTAAAGCTATGGATGAATTTCTGCTGACGAAAGACCTGACTGAGGATTTGAATTGAATTTTGTAGCGATTAATGATGTACAACTTTGTAATGATGTTTTTTTGGTTGCTAGAATACAAATATAAAAGTAAGCAGGGAGTAATTGCTAAATAGTTTATTGGTTTAGATGTCAGTCGATGAATCTATTTGGGGAATGAATCAATTGTAGAACATTTCAATTTAATACAAAGTAGCAGCATCTGCTACCATTCTAAAAAAGAAGCAATATAGATTCTTTAATTGTTTTCAATTCAAGCACAATAAGGTAAACAAAAGAAAAAAATTCTATCTAATCGAACTCAGTTCTCCATTAAAACAAAATAAAATGCAAAAGAACAACCATCCCACTTAATTATAAAAGACTAATTTATTGATGATGTGAAGAGTTGATGGAAGGATAAGAAGATAAAATTAGAAGGTGGTGAAGCAAATTTGTGAGGAGAAGAAGCATAGGTCATGAGCAACAAGAGGTGGTGAGCGGGAGGGGAAAGGAAAAGAGGTGGTCAGCGGAGGGGAGAGGAAAGGAACGATCAGACAGAGACCCAGGAACAAGACTGAAATAACGGAGCCCTTTTTTTTCCGTTTCATCAAGCACTTCATGCCTTCATCTCAGCGCGGACCCAAAAGCAAATCAAACGGCCAAATCCAATGGGGGCAGGATTTTCCTGCCCGGGGCATAGGATTCGGTTCCATCTGGGACTGTTTTTCTTACCTTTTGATATCCTCTCTTATGTATAAGAACAATTATCAATAAATTAGAGGCTAGACCTCTATTTCATTAAAAAATAAAAAATAGGCATATACTAACTCTTTTTCTCACCATCCATTTATTTTTACACATTTTTAGAAGTGATTTTTTTTTTAATTTCGCCATTCAATCTTGTTCATATTTATAATGACATGTGATAAATTTTGCAAAATTTCAAATAATATGACAAAGTGCAAAATTCTATAATATACAACAAACGAAAAAATTATAGTTAACCAAACTACTTTTAGCGAAATTTCTTAACAAAAAAAATACATGAAGCAATTGAATCAATAAGCTTCTAAGTTCTAACAGGAAAAGTTTACAAAATGAAGAATATCGTTCTAATATTTTCTAAAGTTTATCTCATAATAAATATCAATGGTTTAAATAGCATTTATCGCGAAATAGCGTACGAGTTAAAAAAATTGTGCTATGCTCAAATAGCGGTGCTATTTGAGCATAGCGTCATAGCTTTTTTGGTCGAAAAACGCTATAGCGCGCTATTTAAAACACTGCTAAATATATATCAGCACTTCTTTTTTCTTTCTCTCAGCACCCATTCATTTTTTATACATTTTTAGAAGTGAGTTATTTGTTTCTCCATTCAATCTCGCTAGGGCTGGCAAAAAAATTCGTAGTTTGTAATTCGATTCGGGTTTGATTCGAGTTTAATTCGATTCGAAATGGGATCGAATTGAAATGAATCGAACCAGATTCGGTTCGAAATTAATTCAAACCAAACTCAAATCTAGCCTGGTTCGATCGAAATTGATTCGGTTACTTTTATGGTTCGAATCTCATAATAACATTGACCGTCCATTTACCTGATGAAATTAAAATCTAAGATAGAGAGTCATAATTTAACTTAGTCGACACTCCCTCGCTCTCAAATCTTAATAACTTAGTTCTCTCTCCACCTCTCCCTAACTCACTCTCTCTAACTCTAAAATCTAGCCAACGCTCTCGGCGATTGGCTATCTCTTCGGCTGTCACTCCTCTCTCCGGCCTAGATGACCGTCTCTCCTATCTCTTCAGTCGCCTCTCATAGTTCATACCAGGAAAGCCGTCTCTGATGTATTTTTTCATGAATAATTTTTCAACTTAAAAACACTCATTTCATAGTTCATATAGGTAAAAGGAAGTCATGTGAATTTTGTCCCGTGAGAAAAAATTAATGTATAAACTACCGGTATAACTAGGGCTGCTAAAAAATAATTTAGTTCGTGATTCGATTTGGGTTCGATTCGAAAAATGTGTAGTTCGCAATTAATTCGATTTGAAATGGGTTCTGTTTGAAACGAATCAAACCAGGTTTGGTTCAAAATTAATTCAAACCAAACTCAAACCTAGAGTAAGTTTAGTTCGATTCGATTCGTTGCCACCCCTAAATCTCGCTCATATTTCAAATCAACTGTGACAAAATTTCAAATGAAATGACAGAGTGCAAAATTCTATAATGTTGTTTATAGTTAATTAAACTATTTTTAGCGAAATTTCTTAACAAAAATACATGAAGCAATTTATCAATAAACTTCTAACAGGAAAAGTTCACAAACTGAAAAGAATAACGTCCAATATTTTCTAAAGTTTATCTCATACTATAACCTAGCTAATTCTGTATCTTAAATATAACAAATAAAACCGTATACACTATTTCTAACTTTAAATCCTGAAAAAATAATGTATATATATATTTAAATGATGTTAAGAAACTACTAATTTTAATTTTTTTTAAATTAATAAATAATGAAAATAATAATATGATTCTTATATTCAATTTATGATAATTTTATATATTTCTTAGGACCAAATGACTCGAAAAAAGATAACTATAAAAATGATGGCAAAACCTATTTAATATTGGACTTGTTCAAAACAAAAATGAGAGGAACGTTTTGGAAAAAAAAAAAAAATCTCAAACAGATATATACATAAAACACTGAGAAATATAAAAATACAGATTTAATAGAAATTTTGATTTTTATAGTTTGAAGGGCCCATGCAAAATATGTTGTTAAAAGCTGGGCCGACCCCACCCTGAGTCTTAAATATAACAAATAAAATTTAGCAAAAATTCGAAAAATAAATCGAGTAAAGCTAATATACACTTAAGTGTACCAATGAACTCATACACTTAATCCTAGGACCGTACGATTAGCTTTGAGATTCGTGTATACACGAATCTCAAAGCTAATCGTACGGTCCTAGAATTAAGTGTATGAGTTCATTGGTACACTTAAGTGTATATTAGCTTTACTCAAATCAATCAGAGAATAATTCCCAAACCACTGTCCACACTCCACAGTCCAAAGTCGCCACTCATCGATCGGTCTCGCTCTGCTCCCGCTGTACGCTCAATCCGGAGAGAGATATCTTGATCCCATTGGATACGCGCGTTGCATCCTCTCTCTTACCATTCCGTTGAGCTCCTGACATTCTCTTTCCCTCAAAACTCTTGTGTAAGTGCAGTATTTGCTCCTTTTCCCTCCCTCCTGTTTCGGCCTTAGGCGGAGACCGCCATTAATGGCGAGTCTTCCTTCATTGCTTGAATTTGTTCGATTATATCGTGGTATAAATGTCTAGATGATGAAATTTTGCTGGAAACTTAGTTTAATTCAAGGTTTTGGATGAACCCTAGCCGGTACCTTTGTTATCTGTCCTAAACCGTGGTCTTAGACCAACGACACTGAAAATCAACTTGTGATAATGATCTCAGTTTGGTCTGGTGTGGGTACAGTTCTATACCTGATCTTGGTAATTGGGGGGGGGTTGTTATTTTTGTTGCGATACATAATATTATGCAAATTTCTTCAATATCCTCTTTTAATTCTTATAAAGAAATACTAGAATTTGAATTGAATGCGGTGTTCATGATACCATAGAATTTGCATATGTTGCTAATTAATTAATTTCATGAAACAAAGTTGGTGTGCATCTCTGGGGTACGGCCATGGCTATTGTTTCATTTATCGTGATAATTGCTGATTGAGTTATGGAAAGTTCATTGAATTACAGACATGTTAACTTCATAGTTAACACATAATCAAAATCTTTTAATTCCATTAATCTTACCTATAGTTGCTATAATAAAGATATTTTTGATGTTTACCATTATAAGGATAATTAGTTTTGTTAACTATTTTAATTTTGGTTTGAAATTTATACTAGAATAGCACTATCTCTTGCCATTTTGAGTGAATATATGCCAGGAAGTGACATGACCTCATTAAATCATTAGAGAATCACCTTATCTTACTTGTTTAATATAACATCGTTACCACCCAATTTGATTAAAGAAAGTGTAAATTTGCAGCATTATAATGAGCATATATAACCAACCACAAGTTAGAACTTTATACCATCTCGTCCTGGTACACTGCATAATAATCTCATATTATTTTGGAGTTCAACTGATTATTGTCAGAGAACTCGGACACTATGTCAAATCTTGCTTTAATAAATGCAATACATTCTAACCAGATTACCAAAATATTACTTATTTTTTATGCTTCTGTTTCTAATCCCCTTCCCTATGCCCCCAACAAGGGACTCACCTATCCCTTCTCCTATTCCTTCTATCAACCCTCCAATAACCTCTGATACCAAATCTAATGCAACTCTAATTATTTTAGCAATTGAGCCCTTCTTTTCTGGGGGCAACACTCCCTGCACATAAAGCCCATTAACAAAATCTTTTGCACAAACTGCATGCAAATAATACCTGCAAGCTTTGCATTGGTAAACTTGGCCCGGTCGTTTTCTCTTACATATTTGGCACACAAAGCTCGGCTCACCATTCAAATAAGAAAGATGTAATGCATGTTGGTGAGTTGGGAAGTTCATTTGCGGATACATGGTAGCACAACATGGGTGCATTTCAAATCCGCATGTGTTGCATTGAAAACTGTAGCCTTTGGCAGTTTTACCACAAATGTCACACTTTGTATGTTGAGATCCACCTAGATATTGAGTAAGAGAGTTAGAATATCAAAAATAATGATACCGACTATTTCGTATGTTTGTTTCCAAATTGGGATTACCGCGTCACCTGGTGCAGATATACTAAAACTGCAAGACAATATTTTTAATATTTAGGTGTCAATCAAACCTTAACTAGCCTTGATAGACCCTAAACTTTTATTATTCATAATGGAGCCAATATTAAATTCACATGGCTAATGTTCCAAAAGCATGAGAGCCAGGCTTTTGGTATCTCGCATGCATGGTAGTTACTTTTTAGTTGTAGTCATTTTACCTCTCTTTACAGAGAAATCAAGTTGGTGCTCTAGGTGGAAAGGATGATTGTAAAGTGAGCAAGGTGCCAATGCACAATACTCGTGCATATCAAAACCGCAAGTTTGACATATGAACCTTTTCCCGGCACCAGTTTCCTTGCATGCCATGCACGTGTACACATAAGGTGCATTAAATGGGATCAGATTGTGCTCTGGATGGCTAAAGTGAACGAGTTCTCCATTGTTTGAATTTTGGTCTGATGGGGCATCCATTGATGGTGACTTGAACTGTATCTTTCTTGGCCTGTTTAAAGAGAACAGCTTGTTCATGTTGCCTTCTTGGAAGAACTTTGTTGATAGCAATCAAGACTTGGTAATATGAAAAGTTGAAAGAAAGATATGAGGTTAAAACATGTAAAAGGGAGATGGTTCAAAATAAGCACCATATGTAGCAGGAGGCTAGTGATTTGTATGCTGGCTAAGGTGATAACAAAAGATGCCAATTGTAATGGACAAGCATATCTGGTTTTCTTAAAGGCAACAGGATCAGGTACAACCGTCCAAGTAATCTCTTTCTTTATAGCACCCAATGCCTTCAAAGTTTCCTACCATGCGAACCAATGGGTATTTAAACTGAAAAATTGCAGTTGATATTTATAATCTTTTTCCAGAATAATTGAACATTGCTCGTATCATTATTTAAATGGAAACTGGGATTCTAATAATTTGTTAACGTTTGACGTGCTTAATAGCTCAAAAAAACTTTACGCGTACCTAAAAATTTAGTTATAGCCATATATTGAAGAATTAAATGGCCTATATTCAGTTATATGATTTTTAGGCCGTCTTTTCATAAATTGTGTCGATGCATTCTGTTTTCATTTGAATTAGCTATAGAAATGTAGTTAGCTAAACACTGAACCTTCAAATATAAGCAAACTGAAAAAATATGCTTGCCTTCAGTTTAACTAGGAAGGAGCAGGACCTGATGATAAAGTTATCCTCCTTTCAACAAAAAGTGAGGATAAGTTGTGTTGATCTTCCATTCCTACATACCAATGAAAATAGCGTCATTACTGTTTCTGTTTGTGGTAATTATGCTACGAATCAGATCTTCTATTCTTAATCTGATAAGGAGCCAAAATGTAGCAATGATCAGTCAAAAGATCCAAGTACTAGTGTACTATACTTTTGTAATTGTCTTAAAAAAGAGTAAAAAAATTGCAAAAAATATAAAATTTGGTCTTCAAGTATATTTTCATATGATAATAATGTTGAGCAGTTTGAATAAATCATTTAGACTTAGAAAAGAGAGATATGGATCCCATGCTGGAACAATCTGCGAATTGCAAAATACTGTAGCGTCACTCGAAAATAAAAGAGGTATGTTTGCGCGCTTTTCCTGTTATTTCATCTGAGGAAGTGAGATCTATTGTTTATAAATGACCATTCGATCAACAACAAAATCGCTATTGGATCTGACTCTAAATAGGACGGTGGAAAAAAATAATAATAAATACCTGACCGAGTAGAATGAGATTGAGTAGTCAGTTTTAATTTGGCACGAATCTCAAAACGGACCACCCTATATCTAAATTAATACCATTTTTTGAGCGAATTCAGATCCTTCCCTTAACCGCAAAAAGAAATTTGTTCATTTCACTAAGTATCATCCAACATGTCCATGCCAATGTATACAATTTCTAGATGCAAAAGATAATGAAAGCTTACCATACTTTTTTTAGAAGAAAAATTTACCATGCTAAACACAACTAACTCTTAATCTCAAATTCACTGAACTTTCCCTTAGATGCATTAATTATATTTCACTAACCAAACTGCATTTATCTAATTATATAACCCAATATGTCGATGCTAATATATCAACATGGAAAAGGTGTTGAAAATTATTAATACATCCATCTCATTACAAATCATCTATTGCATTATTAATACAAATCATCAACAACAGTTCTGAAAATTTTCTAGTATCATCTTGAGAACGAATTAGTTTAACAATCTTGACAACAAAGATAATAAATTTCCTCAAAAGAATCTTGACAACAAAGAAGATAAAATTTGATGCCAATCTCAATGTTTATCAAATGACATAAAATTTGTAATATTCATATTTGTAATTGATGACGTTCATAGATGTATGTTTACAAACGCTTATAAGGTTTGTGGGGGCACTACTACGCTTAGTGTTTTAAAACACGGTTTTATTCATGCATGCGGAAGGCCATTGCATACCACATATGCTGATTTGTACGCGGAAGTACATAGTATGCCGCATATGCGAATTTGTACGCAGAAGTACATATGCGATTTTACTATATTTTGTTAAAGGAATATAAATAAAATAAAACTAATTTATATCTAAAGACTTATTTAGTTTAGTGGTTTATGCTCTTTACCATATTATAAAGGTTATAGATTCTAATCTCCTTCACCGCAAAATAATTTTTAGGCTTTTTTCAAGTCCGTATGGACCGTATAAGTATCCGTATATTCAAAACCGCATGAACTTGACTACATGAGATTTTATATGTGGAAGACCACTGCATAAGTATATGTGGCCGTATTTTAAAACAATGGTCTATGCTGGTACAACTTATCTCAAAAGTTTGTCTTATTTAGAACAAAAATGGGAATAGGATTTATTTTAGAGACTTGAAAGACAGAAGCAAAATAGAAGTTGGACGAGCTCTTGGGTAACATTTGCGAAGAATACAGTTTTACTTTCTTTGGGTATTGAAAGGCCCATGGGCCAATAGCGAAACAGTGGAATAGAACCCCCTGAATATCACTTTTTATGTTGTAAAATTGTTCGCGAACAGTATTAAATAATTTTTCAAAATAGACAGGAAAAAGACTCTTTCCCTTCGTAATCTCCTGCCAGGGCAATCTGCGTCGGAGGAACAAATTTTAGACGAATATGACCTTGTAATTCCCTCCCTGCTAAAATAGAATTATTTCTCCTTTCCGCATTTCTTCTACAATAAAATCCGAGGAAATAAATATTGGTTCGCGCCATCAGACATAGCAAAGTTTTGCTTGACCTCCGACGAGTCCCTCAGGCAACATCAGAGAATCACCCACTGCTCTCCCAATATCGACGCAGTTTTCTTTCTACAAGGCTCCGCCTTTTCTTCTCCGTCAGAACTACAAGCGGCATAGAAATTCTTTAAATCAACTTGTATGGGTTCTCTTTTAATTGTCTTAATACTTGCACTTTGTTGGAGTTTTCAATTGGTACTATCTCTTCTATTATCTAGTCGATCCTTACAATAACTTCAGTTATTCAGAAATTTCAATTTTGGCGATTTATGGCAAACAAAATTTATCAATTGATCCAGTAAACAATTTTTTTTTGGAAATATGAGGCCTTACCCATTAGGTAACGTTTCAGCAAAGAAACTTATAATTCAGAGCAACATAGATACAAGTTTGCATGTAATAACTTTGGTTAGGTTTTCTTGTATTATTTGAATAAAGAGAGCAAGGCAAAGAGAAAGACAAGGAATGAAATTGACTTTCTTTCATTTGGTAGAATTCATAATTACGAACCCGCATAAAAGAAACACATAGACAGGAACAATTGAATAAATTTGCACCTCTCAAATCGTAAATATTATAGATGATGAAATATAGGGCACTGCATATTAATTCTTATTGTTTAAGTTAATGTATTGCGTCTTCCATGCATTTATCTTGTACTTATCTTTTTGTACTAAATTCTGATTTTCCCCTATTTGAATTTAATCCAGTCAAGGCATAATCTCCAATGGCACCTACAAGGAACACAAGAAAGGTGAATAAAAAGTTTGTTAATGTCAATGAAGAGTGGCCCAACAAGGAAGGGCCTAGTGCGTCTGACAAAAGCAAAACTAAGGTAAAGTTAAATTATTTTCCACCAAGCTCGTAATTTGTTCCCCACATAGAATTTTGGTTCTTTTGGTGTCTAACATTCTTAGCAAATAACCTATAGCAAAGTTTTTTATTTGTCTGGAACATGAATTTGATCATCGATTCATTCTAACTAAGTGATGTGTTGTGAAGGGGAGTGATATGTTGACAACCAAGCTTATTTTGACAACCGTTCAACTGACAAAATGATTATGTTGTAATAAATACGGTACACATTAAATTGTTTGGTCACTGGACACCGATCGAGAGCCGATAAATATTTTCAAATCATTTGATAATGACCAATTGACTTTCAAATTGCACCGAATTCAAACCTCTCTAAACTGTAGATAATACATCTACAGATTCTTTTTAGTTTGATAACTGTTTTATCAGTTTTTACGGTTGTCAAATGAACTTGTCCTCAATCTAACCTGTCCTTATTTTGAAAATGGACAGTCTTATTATGCATGGTCAGTATCACTTCTGTAAGAGTGTGTATATATTTTACACTTTATTTCAGGTTTATCAATCCCATTTAAGCAATGCAATTTAGAAATAGTTTGCTTTTGCTTTTAATATCAACCTTTTTCTTAATCAGGCCACTTATTCCAAGAATTTTTTTATTATTATAATCTTAAAATATGCTTAACATGATCATACACATTATAAACTTGAGATTAATTGCATCATTTATTTAATTATTGTGTTGTGGTATAACAATTGCAGAAAAGGAAATTGGTTGACCTGATAGGTCCCCAGTGGACCAGAGAAGAGCTAGAGAGATTTTATGATTCCTTCCGTAAAAATGGAAAAGACTGGAGAAAGGTCCTTATATTTTTTATCATCATATTTATTTTTACCTATTCATTTTGTTTATAATCTTCAGTTACACTTTTTCTTCAGGAGATATATTAAGAGTGTTGATTGATGGATTCATTATTATTATTTTTGAATTGTTAGGTGTCTGGTACGGTACGCAACAGAACATGTGATATGGTGGAGGCTCTTTACAACATGAATAAAGTAAGTTTTTCCAGAAAAAAAGAAGAAGCAACATTTGCTTAACTCAATATGTGATTGCAATGATGATGGGGCATTTTACAGGCATATCTTTCTCTCCCGGAAGGGGCAGCTACAGCAGCTGGATTAATTGCAATGATGACTGATTACTACAGTAATTTGGTAGGTATTCACTCGTATTCTCATTTTCCCACATGTTAGCCATCTTGTTTAGCAGAAAAGATATAAATCAAAAGAAATTTATCTCGACTTTACAGGAAGGGAGCAATAGTGAAAACAAAAGTGATGAGACGCCTAAGAAGACACCTAGCAAGCCACCACCAAAGCGAGGGAAAGGTAAACAAAGGACAGAATCTAAGGCTTCGAAAGGACATATTCTTGACCTACTTTCCTATCAGTCCGCTTCATCTAGCTTTGCTACTCTTTCAGTAGTAAAGAAGAAACGCTCGGGAGGTGAATACTTTTTGTGTTTTTTTTTTCTCTATATGTTGTCTTTTCCTTTCCTATTCCTACTGATGTTGCTTCTGCAAAGGACGGACAATCTTTCATCTTATTTGTGAAGAAAATCCAGCATTTCTGATATTACAACCAGCAACCAGCATATTGGAGGTGCTTGCAGCTATCACCTTTCTTTTAGATTAGTGTGATGGTGCAGGCATTTTCAATTAAATTTTACTCCTTGATCTCGGAAATTTGTAAATGTGGTCAAATATCGAGTGTAATTTACCAAAAAAAAAATATTTTTAATTAGCAAGATTGCAAAAACTTCTAAGTTCCTGTTTTATAATGGGGGTAAAACCTACTTGCAGCCACCACACCTCGAGCTGTTGGAAAAAGGACCCCTAGGGTTCCTGTTGCGAGAATCCAGAAAAGGGATAACATGAAGCTTGGGTCCCCTAATACAACAGTGAGGCAGGAGGATTACGAAGGAGCCCACTCAGCAGCGATGGCTCTGGCAGATGTTTTCCAGAGAGGTGGTTCTGCACGAGTTTCTTATTCGCCCTCCTCTTCTGATGTTGCTACTGTTAAGGTTGTTGCTAAAAAATGAAGTGTGCTTTCTTTATAAATTTTCTTGCTGTATGGGCTCTAGTTTCTATACCAAATTTAAGTATTCTGATCAGTCAGTTTTCTTCTGGGCTTTGAGAAATTTGGGCATATTATTGGGCCACGGGATTGCTGAAGTAGTAGTTTGTGGTAGATAGAGAGCGCATACTACTCACGAATTCAGATCCAGTTGGGTACCCTATCATGTAGAATGAGGGATCTGCACTGTCCGTACTAACCTGGCACGAATCTTAAAGATCCCCGTGCATCTAAGGCTGGCCCCCAAAAAAATCACTCGGCTGGGATTGTGTAGAGTGAATGCTGTAGCCCAGAGGATACTCTTCCTACTGTTGACTATCCTTTGTTCATGTTGTTTTCTTGGTGTACCATTTCTGCTTTATCAAAACCTTGTTTGGGTGGGCTTATTTTTGTCTATCACTCTATTAAATTCTGTTTTAAAGTTCTGATAGTATATTTGTTTGGGGTAAAATTATACATTTAAGGTTCATATACAATGACAATCCCTTTGTGTGGGGAACAGATCAGGTTCTGCACTTAATATTTTTCTATTGGACTGTTCATGCAAATCATTCTCTCTTAATCTTATTAATCTTTTCGTGAGGTAATTTGTTTTGAATTAAATAATTCAGAATTCCAAATCAGAGATGAACGTCTCAAAAGCAGTCATATTTCATGACGAGAGAGAAGGTACCCCCAGAAGCATAGAGGCTGAAAACAAAAATCCCCCTAATGGCCCTTCTTACACTCAAGAGGACCTGGTTGCTGTAGGTGGTAAAACTGGTCCAAAGTCCAAGAATTCTAACAAGAAAATACAGAAGGGCGGAACTACAAACAAATCTGACGATGATCAGCAGGCATGCAGGGGCAGTGAAGGGCATGATAGTAGTAACAGGAAGGGCCTCGAGGATGATGGGGATGCTAATAGAAGGCGGCAGCTCTTTTTTGGAGGTACCTTCTGTTTTACCATGAAAATGACAAACATGCCTCAACATCTTCCTTTTTCGCAAATCATTTTGTGGTTTTTGCAGTGCTTATTATTTGCTTCATTGAGTGCGAAAGTATTTAGTAGCTATTATTTTATATCTTAAGTGAAACACTGAATATTTTATCCTGGCATATCAATAACTTAAATATCCCCATATATCTTGTTTACCTTAATAAAGGATGATTTAGTTTAACACAGATCAATGAGCTATTCTGCTTATTAAGTGAAAATTGAAATCCCGAATTTTTTGTCTTAATATTGCTGCTGTTTTGGTTCTGTTGCACATGCATTGTTCTTTATATGTTACAATTTAATTTTCAGATGATGAAAGTGATGCATTGTCTGCCCTCAATACATTAGCAGATCTCTCCGTGAACTTTTTGCCACCAACTATTGCTGAATCAGGTTTGCTTGCTGTTATGCTTTTAAAAATATATTTTATGGCAATAAACAATCATACTCGGTGTTTCCTTTTACTATCTAGAGTTGCCCAAGGTTAAGGATGATTACATGGAAACAGATTCCAATAAAACACCATCTAAACCTAAAACCTTGGGGAAGAAGGATAAAAGGAAGGTTGACAGTTTGGATCCTGATGGCGGTTCTCGTAAAAGGACCAAAACTGCTAAGGACAATGCTACCGTTGAAGCTAACGATAGGAATCCAAAGCCCAAGAAAGGAAAGAAACATAAGCCCACTCCTTCGAAGGTATTGTCTTGTAAGGTATTACTGATTTTGTTTTATGTGACATGAATTTTCCTTATTAGGCTAAACTATATTTGTGTTTTTTTTTTGTATTTATTTCTTATATCACAAAATTTGAAGCTAAGAGCAATATGGTTAGACATGAAGTTGATAAGGGTTTTTTGAATTTTCTTGTCTTTTTCTATTTGTTGGAAAATGTACCTAGGTATAAGCCTGCTAGTCTGCCTCTATTACTGGTAGTGTTTTGTGAAGGATATGTTCATTCTGTAGAAAAGCATATGATGCTTACTAATATTATTTATAGGCTGCCAAACTTTATAAATTTTTTTTCTTAATTGAATATTAAATATGCTTTGTACAAAATTTTCTGATGACTTTCCAGGTTCCTATGGAAGAAGAGAAGGTGACATCTAGTAAAGTTAATTGTGCAAACCAGTCTAGTCCAGTATCCAGACCAGCAGGCAAATTTGTTAATCCAGTTGAGCTCTCCCCTTCTGTGACTAGCCCAACAGGAGTTGTCATAGATGTAAGTAAGATTTTGGCTACATGCAATGCGGTTGAGTTGCAAACCAAGAGCAGCAGCTGCAGGAAGTCTGGTATAGTAAAGGCATTCTCTAAGAGGGAGAGCTGGTACAGTGAGACTACTTCTGATAAGAGGCCATCTTGTTATCCTCCTAACTCTGCTCTTGATCATAAGGTACCATTCTTCGATTCCACTGTCCACTACTTAGTCTAATTAGCACTAAGAATATTGGCAATTTCGTAGCATTTGATCCTTTAGTGCGTAACTTTTGTTCTTTTTATGCTTTCTATATAGGAGAAGCTATCTCATACCTTATCAAATAGTCTGTTCCGGAGGTGGTGCCGGTGTGAGTGGTTCTACAGTGCCATTGATTACCCATGGTTTGTCCAAAATGAGTTTGTGGAATACTTGAATCACGTCAAACTTGGCCACATCCCCAGACTCACACGCAACGAGTGGGGTTTCATCAAGAGGTATGTGTCTAATTCCTTGTTCTTCCCTATTTGACATTTTTGGCTTGGCCTTGATTTGCCCTTAATTATTAGAATGTTGCTATTATATCTGCAGCTGTTTAGGTAAGCCACGTCGACTGTCAGCCCAATTTCTGAAGGATGAGAGGTATAAGCTGGCCACGTACCGAAAGTTGGTTAGGGAGCATTACTCAGCTTTGCTGACTGGTAAATTGGAGGGACTCCCGACTGATCTTGCCCGTCCCCTGGTTGTGGGTCAACGCGTTGTTGCTTACCATCCCAAATTCAGAGAACTGCATGATGGCAACATTCTCACTGTTGACAGCAACCGCTGTAGAGTGCAGTTTGACCGCCCTGAATTGGGGGTAGAATTTGTCTTGGTATTTTTCTTCCTCCCCTTATAGCAAGTCGTATCTTTCTGGATCATGGGCTAACTACTATTGGATCAGCACGATATAAACAATAAAGAACTGAATTGGGCGTAAAGTTGTATACCCATCAAAAGCATCTGTAATTGGTATATTCCCCATTCAAACTTTAAAATTAGCTATATCCCCATAAAAAAAATTATGGCTCTCCCACTTTATATTTCATTAATTATCAAGATGACCAATTCACCCTCAGTGATAGAAGAGTTGCAAACATACCAAGAATTTTCCTTTTGGAAAAATTTTGCAACAAAAAAAAAAAAAAAGATGCTTTAATTTTCACAATGCTCTTTACATGCCTTGCTCTCTTCACGAATGAAGTTGCAATGTCTCTCCCTTGGTCTTTGGTTGAAGCAACCTGTCTATTATTTAAGTCCTGTACTGTGTCCTTATTTAGGTTTGATTTGTTGCCAAATACTGAACCGCTTATATAGATGGACTACGGTATTAAACTAGCATTACTCTAATCAAGTTGATAGAGATGAGCATCATAATGAGGCACTCATAGGTTACTGCTCTTTCTATTAGTAACGTGCAAACTAACCTAGTTTTATAAAGATCTAAAAGGCTCATTGGGTTGAATCGTTTTTGAAGAGAGTATTTCATTCATGTGTCACAAATCATCTGCTAATTTCTCCTTCAATCTTTTTACTATAGCAGAGTTGTTCATTGCGAGAAGTTTTGGAAAGAAACTTAACAAACACCTTGTAGGCAATAGATATAGAGAAATAAGTGTGAAGTACAAATCAAGAGTGAAAAATGGAAGTAGAGAGGAAGATCTGATAGAGACAAAATGAAAGTCATAGAAACTAGGAAAAGCTTAGTGGGCCAGAAAAGTACATTGGATGGAGTAAAATGGTCCTTTTGATTTATGACGAAAAGTTCGATAGAAGTTGTTTTGTTTCTAGCTAAAATTAATCTATTTAAATTATCAAATGAATAAATAAGGAAAAATAAAAACATTTGATGGGAATATAACTAAATTTAAAGTTTGAATGGGATGTATCCAATTAGAGAAGCTTTTATGGGTACACACCCTATTTTTCCTAGACAATATTTTGACAGTATGCTGTTTATTGTTTTTGCCAAATGCAGGATATAAACTGCATGCCACTGAATCCAGTGCAAAATATGCCTGAGGGTCTTAGAATGCAAAATGCTTATGCGAGCAAATTTGGTGTTCAAGATAATGATTGGAGAACTGGGGCTTCTCCTAGAGTCCCACCAACTCGGAGTTTGGAGTACGCAAGTGGACCCTTTCACACTGCCACTTATCCAAACAACACTCTTTTGAAGCAAGTTAAGGTCATATTCTGTTTTCACCTTATTACATGTTCAATTTCTTTCATTCTCAAGTTAAAAGCATGACATTAGATAAATATTAACCTTGGAGAAAACTGTCAGCATCAGGACAGCATTTATTCAGTTGCGCACACAAAAGCTGCCAGAGTTGCTCGACAGGGTTTGTACAAACATCCTTGCACTTTGTCAGAGATACAGGAAAGGGAGGCTGACATAAGAGCTCTTGCTGAGCTGTCTCGTGCTCTCAAGAAAAAGGTACTTAATATTTGATCTCTGAGAATTATTAGCCTTGAGCATTAGTTCGTAAGATCTGGAACTGTGGTTTTTTAAGAAAAATGAATTGTATTTCTTTCTTTGTTCTCATACAAGCCTATATAGGCGTTACATCTTTCATTCAAGTCCCTAAACTATTATATAATCCTTTTTTATCAAAAGGATCCTACAAAACCCAAAATACCGAAAACACACATAAATCTCAACAGGAACTAAAAGCGGGTATGTCATGGGAAATGCAGGAGACCTGGTTAATGGAGTTGAGGAACATGCATGAAGAATTCTCAGGAAAGCAGAAGGAGATTGATAGCATTTCTGATTCCAAGCATTTTAAGGACCAGTATACCATGGTGCTTGGCCAACTCCGAGAGGCTAATGATCAGGTGCATGATTTTTGAGGTTTCATTCTCGTATTTACTATATAAAATTAAGAAATGATATATTTTTAAAACGCTGAGTGCAATTGCATTTTTGATCTGAATATAAATAGTTTTTACTAATAAGTCTAACTGAGTGATTTTTCTGTAGCTTGCTTCTGCATTGCTCACTCTGAGACAGCGCAACACCTACAAGGGGGATCCACCAAATCCGTCATCCAGGTTTACAGAAACTTGTGGAGAGCCTTCAAATTTGTTAAACAGCTTGGGATCTAATAACAACCATAGTGCAGGTCCTCAAGTGGCAGAGTTCATGGAGAAGTCAAGACGGAAAGCCAAAATAATGGTTGATGCTGCTATCCAGGTATCACTTCCATTTGAAAGGTTAAGGTGTATATATGAGATATAGTTGGTCTAGACCCATGCCTTGATTATAGCCTTATAGGTTACAACCAAAGTACCAAACCAAAGAACCTGTAGTTATGCTTCCTACTCACACCATGTTTGGTTCACACAAGGTGAAAGGGAAGGGAGGTGAAGTGCAGGAGGGGAGGGAACGGAACAGAAAGGAGTTATTGTATTTTACTGTAATTTAGAGATTAACAAAATAAAAGCTTTACGAGGTTAAATGAGGTTAAAATAGTAACATCCATTAACCTTACTCCCATTAAACATCCAACCAAACAAGAATTACTCACGGAATTTTCTCTCCCCTTCCCTCCCTCCCTCTACTCTCCGTCAAGGTGTCAAGTAAAATGACCAATGCTTGGATCCAGAGTACCAATGGTCACTGTTTTCCCTTTTAACAAAGTGAACCACCTCGTGTTTTTGAAAGCCTAGCACTGTGTTATTAATTTTTACCTTCTATCTTTTTCTTTTCTGGGTGGTGATTATAAAGTGATATCTTCTAATAGGCGATGTGCTCTACAAAGGAAGGTGAAGATTCTTTTGTCAAGATGAGAGATGTGCTGGATAGCTTGAGCAACTGCAACTCTGGATTTGGTTTCAGCATACTAGGGATAAGCCACATCCCTCCTGATTCAGGACATGCCAACTCCACTTACAAGCCGGAGGATCTGACTTCAGCCATGTTTAACCCGTCTTTTGTGAATGTAGAGAGCTCAACAATGCATGTTGGACTTGAAGGGGAGATCAGGCTTCCCTCTAAGCTGATCTCGTCATGCGTTTCCACTTTACTAATTATTCAGGTACACCTTATGTTTCGTGTATTATTCAGGGTTATAGCTGCATATATATATATATATTTGAATTCTCTGTTCATGAACATACATCGCAAAAAGAAAATAATATTTTATGTACTATTCTCTCCTTTTGCCTTGTATTTGCAAAACAGAAAAAAAATTAGCTGTTTATGGGTTAGGAATATTCTAGCAAAATATTAGTTGTTTTCTCTATGATCGTTTCTTTCTTCAAATTATTTACCCCTTCAAAATAATTTATAGAAAATAATAATTATTTTAATTATTTTCTTTATTCGAATTTGCTGTTCATTGGACATTTATCAGTGGATTATAAATTAGATGGGTGAGAAGGGGAAATGTGGAGTCATTTGATTGAAGGAGAGAACCACTTCTGTTTTCTGTAATTATAAATAATCTGGGTCAAAAGGTTATTAGTGAACTTTAGAACACTCTTTTGCCTGTATTAATAATGTTCTTTCTGCAATACTACATAACTATGGAGCCTTTCTTGCGAATACTAAGATACAGTGAATTTTTTCTTTCAGAAAAGTTTTATATCTATAATTACATGATCTTTTATTTGTGGCAGGGTTGTACTGAGAGGCAACATACTCCTGCCGAGGTGACGCATATTCTGGACTCAACACTCTCGAGCATTCAACCCTGTTGCCCCGAGAATGCAGGGTTGTATCGAGAGATAGAGTTCTGGATGAGCATCATCAAGAACCAGATGCTTGCTCTCATTCCCCATCGGTCCCCCCATTCTCCCCCTGAGCTCCCGCCTATCTAGTTGTATTGGGCATTTTATTTTCTCTGTTCAAACAGTAGTTAAGCATTTTTGAAGTGCATGTTATATATATATATATATATATAGAGAGAGAGAGAGATAGGCTAATGTGCATTCGAATGTATATGGTCTGAAGTGCTTACGGTCCAAATTTGAAATTTTAAAATCTAAACGGTCAATCCGAACTGTTCATCTTGTTCTCCATATTAATATGTGCTTGGAGGCTAAATTTTACATTTTTATAAATTTTTTACTATTTATTAAGCCACTTTGAAAATCGCTGATCCAACGATTTTACTGTTTTGTGGAGCCACTGTTGGATCAACGATTTTGTAAAATACTTAATGAATAGTAAAAAAATTCAGAAAAATGTAAAATTTTGTCTCCAAGCATATATTAATATAGAGAACAAGATGAACGGTTCGGATCGACCGTTTGGATTTTGAAATTTCAAATTTGGACCGTAAGCACTTCGGACCATATACATTCGAATGCACATTAGCCTATCTATCTATCTATCTATCTATCTATCTATCTATCTATCTATATATATATATATTGAGGAGGGATTGGACTACACCACTATTTTGGTGACATGGTGTGACAATGTCCATTTTTGAAATTTCAAAATCCAAATAGTCGATCCAAACCGTTCAATATGATGAATATATTAAGAGTAACTTGGAAATCAAATTTTACATTTTTCTGAATTTTTTTACTATTTATTAAGTATTTAACAAAATCGCTATATTCAGACCGTTGAATTTTTGAATCCCTCTAAATAAACCAAGAAAAAATTCAGAAAAATGTAAAATTTGATCTGTAAGCACATTTTAACATATCCATCAAGTTGAACGGTTTGAATCAACTGTTTGAACTTTGAAAATGGACGGTGTCATTCCATGTCATCAAAAAATGATGTCATTTGATCCCTCATGTATATTTTAACCTTTTGTTAATATGCGTTGATTTTAGAGCTTGATATTTAAAGGCTGCCTTTAGTAACAGGGTAATGAAGAAAACTAGAGAGAGACATAGGATAGGAGTCTCCGAGTCTGTAGTCCAATCAATGTGCATAGTAGCTTTTACGGTACTGTATTAAAATTTGATTTTGGTATAGGATTTATTGATAATGAATTAATGTTTCGATAATATTTTTCAAGTTTTTTTTTTTGAAGATACAAGAAAAATTATAGATATGTTGTGGAAACTTATAAATTGGTTGTGTATTAATTTCATATAATTTGAATGGTATTTAATATTCCATCCAAGACCATCAAATTTTGTAGGCTTGGCAACTTACGGATGCCTCTTTTTATCTGTGCCGTGCACACAAAATACCGTCTCTACTCCACTATACAAACTCGATTAAAATAGCTGTTAACAACTATCAAACTAACATTGGAGTCTTTTGAAAAGTAAGTATTGACATTCGCTTGAACTGAAATGAACAAATGCTTACTCATTTTTGCTAAGAAAAATATTAGAAAAATGTGTGGAAAATATTTAAGAAATAAAGACTCTGCATTAACACCTTTTCTTAAGGACCTGCTTTTCACCGAAACAAAAAAATCACAACGGATTAATACTTAGGCAGTTGGTACTCAAAACGGCACAGTAAAATAAGGCTTATGAATCATGTCCGTCGGCGTCTAATAATAAATTCCGTGTTAAAGAATTTAGAACAAAAAAAAAATGAGGCCCAGATATAATACATAGTTGTAAACTTTTCTTAAAAAAGACATGTCATATTTGTGCATTTTTAATTTGTTCCCCCACCTTCCTCTCTCTCTCGTCGGGAAAAGAAGGAAAATAACAAACTAATGCATGATTACAATTAAACTTTCCTGTGGCCTGTGGGCCCCTTATTCACTTCTTCTGGGAGATTTCCCGGGCTTCCGAGCCTCAAAAGAGTATATTATATTTACAATCATTCCCTACTTGGGTTCTCCGGATGATTGGAGAAATTGTGCGTATTTTGAACCGCTAGCTTTTATTTCCTGCATGCTGTTTAGCGGTCACAGATTTAATTACGGCTTCAGTTTATATTTTCCATCCAAACCCAGTCCATCAAAGCAAATTTATGGGTTAAAATTTAAATGCTTACCAAATTGGCACCAATAATTATTAATTACAATGCCTTTTTTAGTACTGTCCCAAGTGATTGTTTAGTACTTCACTATATACAAATTTATGGGTTAAAACTCTCTGTAATTAGTTATTTTCAGATAATAAATTTATGTTAAAAGGGTCAGGTTGTCAACTTACAAGAAAATCACCATTGAGAACTACAAAGGAAAATAGATGATAAGAGAATATAAACCAAAATAAAAAAAGGAAAACCAAGCAGAAACATAATGTTTTAGCCTATTGTTTTCATTTAAACTGTATAAATAATTCTAGGGACGAAAATACTCTTGGGTGCCTATTTTTACAGCACCAAGTTCTTGGTATACAGCACAATAAAATTTTAGGAATGAAAATACCCCTGCCTTTATTTCCATAGCACAACCTTGCGCCCCTGTTTGTCTTTTGTGCCTTTTAACCCTATTGACCCATGACCCGTTTCTTCCCATTATGTCTTTTACCTTTTAACCTTTACCTTTTAAACTCCAGTGAAAATAAAGGGAATCAAGTTTTCTGTCGCTGTGAAGAATTGCTTCGTTAGAATCACACTGCCGCCCCCTTAGATGCCCTTGAGATTGTCTAAGCAAGGAAGAATATTATCCCACTCATAGAAGAATTGCTTCATTCCTTCCTTCCTTTGAAGTAGTAATTTGCTATACTTTGTTTTATACCATTTTTCTTTTGAAGTAGTAATTTGTTATCTTGATTCCCATTTTTCAATGGAAAAAGTAACTCAGATAGTCTAGCAGAGTTAAGCACTGTTAATTTTAATAGGACAAATAAACACTATTAATGGGGCACAGTCTAGTAGAGTTAATTTTAATGGCCCAAATAAACACTGTAAAGCACTAATGTTAAGCACTGTTAGGAGGCCGAATTTTTTTTTTTGTTTAATTATCTACTGTTCAGGGGCTGATATATATATATTTTAAGTAGCTACTGTTAACCACTTGAATTTATTAGCATTCTACTTTTTTGATTAATAGATGGCTGAGGAGATTGAATTAGAAACTGAAGAGCTTAAACTTCTCAACTCCAAGTTTTCAACTCGTGAAGATTTGCACAAAGGTGTTAGAGAATTTTACAAAATCCAAAGATATGCGTTAAGTGTGGATGGTTCAAGGCCAGATAAATTTGTGATTTTCAAATGTCATTGAGTTGGCAAATATTGTGATTCGTTGGGTATACCACTAAGTGAAAGACAAAGAAACGACCACTTGTAAGATCAACTATCCTTCCAAAATTAAGGGGAAAAAAAAAACATATGAGGGGTTGTGGGTTGTTCAAATATATGATTTGTCACACAATCATGCATCATCTGCCGATATCGATGCACACTCTTCTTTTCAACGGTTATCAGAAAAGGAAATGGAGAATGTAGACCACATGTCCTAAGCCGGAATACCACCGAGACAAATCCTATCTTCTTTACGACAAGACAACCCAGAAATGAGGGTTATAGTAGACACATTGTACCAAGCTAAGACAAAAATCCATTGAGAAAGACTAGGAGGTCGAACGATGATTTAAGTTTCATTTGAAGAATTGTGAAAATGTGGTTTTGAGTTCGACATTTCAACGGATGAAAATGGTAAAATTACACATCTTTTCTTCATACATCCCATGTCAAAGATCTTGGCTACGAACTTCTCGAACATATTTGTTATGGATTGTACGTACAGAACCAACCGGTACAAGATGCCTCTTCTCAACATTATTGGAGTATCATGCTTCAACACATCTTTTTATGCCGGGTGTGCATTTTTGATGCACGAAAGGGAGGAAGATTTCCTATGGGCGTTGAGGTCGTTCAAAAATGCGATCGGTAGAGAAAACCGGCCTTCCGTTATAATGTCGGATAGGCAACAAGCATTGATAAATGCAGTCAATGCTATTTTTCCGGAAACTACCCATCTTCTTTGTGTGTGGCACATACAAAATAATGTGTTGACAAATTGCCGGAATGATTTTGATTCAAAAAATGCATTCGATATTTTTTTATCTTTTTGGACGAACATGGTGGTTTATTCTTCCACTGAAGAAGAATTTCAAAAGAATTGGTCGGACTTTCAAGTGTTTTATTCGGTCAAGAGAACTGCACTAGACTACATAACAAATGTATCGATCGATTCTTTATCTTATTTCATGTGTTTTATTACAGATAAAAATTGGGAGTACTAAAACATAAATATTTTGTAGAAATTGATGCCGGTGAAAGAAAAATTTATTGGAGCATGGATGTATAAATATTTGCATTTAGGTAATTGTGCATCTTCAAGAGCCGAAGGGAGACATGCGAAGTTGAAAAAATATCTTTTAGTCTCAGCAAGTGATTTTCAAAAGGTATGAATATACTTTGCTAATTTTGTTTGCATCTAAAACTTTGCCAATTAAGTAGCCTATAAGTAGCAAACTGTAGCAAATAGCAATCATTAAGTACTCAATTTATTCAAATTTATCCAGAGTCGAAAATGTGAAAATTTAACAGTATCCTATAATTATCAATCATTTGAGCCCATAACAGTAGCTAATAATTAGTATCAATAATTTATTCAGAGCCAAAATTGAAAAGCTAACAGTAGCTAATTTTGCTAATTTCACAGGTAAAAGATAACATATGCCAAGCAATTGAAAAAGAGTCCAACAAGATTATGGTGCAACTCGCTGCTCAAAAGGACCATGCTTTGCATAAGTGTCAAGGTGTTCCATTTTTCCTGGAACTAGTATCACATGTATTGCATCACGCTTTGATACAGTTGTACAAGCAATATGAAAAAGTCAAAAATGGAACAATGCATCAAGAATGCACAGGAAATTTTGAGGCGATGATGGGTCTTCCGTGCCCACATACCAAGATGAGATGGATACAAGGGACGTTGTCATTAAATCTAATTCATCAACAATGGAGAATCAACAGAACACTCTCACCAAGCGTGCCTAACTGAAGGATGTGTGTTTTGAAATTTATCTTTTAATAATAATTTATGTATTGTTTATGATTTTACTACGAATATTATTATTCTTGTTCCTTGAGATTTATATATTATATCTTTGGAAGTATTCAAAAAGATGTTATTGGTCTTGAATCATAGAACTCCTAAGATGAGAAACATTTAATCACTAAATAAGTTCATAATCGTGGTATTAAGTAGGAACATTAATTACCGAGGAAGATTGTCATGTAGATTAAAGTACATTGAAGTTCTATAAATGTTGATAAAGGATTATCATTTAATTACATGAATATATAAAATGTGTATTTTATATATTGAGCATGACCTAAATGAATGTAACATATGAATTGTGTTTTGTGTCATTAATGTTTCCATTGTGTCTTTAGAATCTTAGATATGAGATGTGTAGGTTTTTCACATGAGAAGCATATAATGTGATTGCTATTTAAATACTATCTTATGATAGGAATAAAATAGCAGTTCGTTGTGTACAACTTGTGCGGGAGAAATCTATATGTTAATATTATCATTGTCCCTCAATTTGAGTTATGATATTACTGAGCCCCTTGGTAAAGTGGAATTATATCGCATGCAATATAACTGATGTAGTTATAATTATAATTCACTTGAGAGACCAAGAAAACGAAGATAATGCAAAAATGACACGATCCTATTTTGCATATTATTCATAATATCATGTGACAATGATAGACACAAAATTAGTGGATTGAGTAAATGATTTACTATGTCGTTTGGATAACTATAATGTAATGATAGAACATTTTATAGTCAATAATATAAAGTTTTATATTATTGCCAAGATGACATAGATTCTCTATACGATCACACTAACTGAAGAGAAACAACAAGTATTTTACATTTCATAATGATGTATAAGATAAAATACATGTGATGAAATGCTAAAATAAAATGTCATAATATGACATGCTTAGACCATAAATAAATTTATGAAGTTATGCAAATATTATTTGGTATAATGTTTGAATACATTATAAGAATAATATAAATATTGTATAATAGAATAATATGAATAATATTATTTGTTCATAAATTAATTTATTGAACCAACCATAAGATGAGATTAAAGAGAGCATGAGATGGCTAAACAAGGCTAGTGGCATTTGTATAATTGATTCAAACCTTACACAAAGGGTTGCCCTAACCCTTGCCTATTTAAGGGGGCTCATTTTGGAGAAAAACAAGCTAATTTTCTGCCTATAACACTTGCCAAAATCAGCCCCTTTGAGCAGCCACGTTTTTCCTTTCTCCTTGACCAAAAGTTGAGAATGTTGCTCTCTCATCTTCTCTTGTTAGGTTTAGCCACCAAGAAATCAAATAGTTTGTTGATTTAAAGATCAAGAGGTGGTTGTATCTAAGCCTTGAACTTCACATCCATCTATCTAAGAGGTGTGATAGTTCGTTGTTTAGGTTCAAGGTGAACCAAGAGGTGCTTCCAAGAGAACGGCGGTTCCAAGAGATCTAGAAGAGAAATCAACTTCTCTCTAACAAGAGATTTGACAGTCTCTTTAGGTATAAATTATTATCTCCTCTTGTATAAGAAATAAATAAATTTATTTATTTTTATTTAGTACACATTAGGTGCTTAATGAAACTATTAAGAAGTTTCTTGTTTGCTATTGTCATATAAATAAAGTCCTTTGTGTATTGAGCCAAGTGGTGATTGGAAAATTTTTTAATTCTCACCATAGGCATACACATGAAATCCTTACACAAAAAATGTCAATGACGACGGAGTAGCGAGTTTATTTGATGAATGCAAAGCCAAATATCAAGAATGGCCTCATCACAAAAAAGATGCAGCTAGAAGAATGCTCGCCGAGCTTCTCGACCATTCTGAGATGCCTTGTGAACCAGAAATTCCACGTCTAAGAAGTAGAGTTCAACGCCAAAAAAGAAATATAGCAGCGAGTTCTACCCGACGAGACCCTTCTCAATTTGAATTTGTTGAGGCATTGCATAGGCGCTAGTCAAGCGGCACCAGTCGAGCCCGTCAAGAAAGAGTAGTCCTTACGCAAAATGATGAGTGCGATGATACAACTATGTTTAATTTTGAGGATTTAACTGAATTTGCCAATTGACCATAGTTGTACCGTTGTTTGGTTTTGAATTAAACAATGCTTGCTTTTTTGTAATGTGAATTAAACTATGCACTATGTTTACTAATTAACTACTCGTTTATTCTTCATATGTTGTTTTATTGGTAATTTTTAACAATATGAACTATGAATTGTGTCTGCTTAGTTCCTGTTGTTTCTATTTTGTCTTGTGTTCATGTAATTGTGCTCTTTAGTTCCTGCTGATTCACTTCATGTCTAAGATATCAATTCATTTTTCAAATTTTGTCAATTGTCTAAATCTAGCTAGCTGATTCACTTCAGACCTAAATCTCTTTCTAGACCACTCAAAAACTTATAGAGATTATCAGAAAAATAACACTTAACATCAAACAAATGATAACAACAAAATTTCTTTGACAAGGTTATGCAAATTTCTCAGAAAATCAGAGATTATCAGAAAAATTCAGTTCTCTGACAAGTATTCAAAACTTACAATTTCGTACTAGTAACAAAATTAAATCAAATTTGCCTCAAGAAGTCATCAAATTTCAAGTTTACCACAAGAAAATACAAGAGAAGTCATCAGATTTCAGCATACAAAAGTGCTTCATCAATTTAAATAAAATTAAGGAAAAATGTTTCATTCATCAAATTTCAGCATACAATACTAGTATCCTACGCCTTTGGATTTGAATACCAGTATCCTACTAGTTCTCAACCCACCCAAATTTGAATAAAATAAAACATGATTCATGACCATTTCCTTGTATCTACAAAAAACCCCAAACAAAATAAAACATGATTCAAGACCATTTCCTTGCATCTACAAAAAACCCCCCCAAAAAAAAAAAGGATGAAGCACCATTTCCATGCTTAAGGCCATGTGTTCCTCTCGGATAAAGAGGCAGAAGGTGGCGGCGGTGAAAGAGGCAAGAGGTGGCGGCGGCAAAAGAGGCAGAAGGTGACGGCGGTGAAAGAGGCAAGAGGTGGCGGCGGTGAAAGAGACAGGAGGTGGCAGCGGTGTGCTACCGTGAGAACAGGGGTTCTCTTTATTTTCACTGAACCAAGAGTTGAAAAGGTGAAGGTAAAAGGATTAATGGAAAAAAAAAAACGGGTTATGAGTCAGGAGGATTAGAAGGCACAAAAGGCAGATAGGGGTGCAGGGTTCTGCTGTGGAAATAAGGATATGGGCATTTTCGTCTCAAAATTTTTATTGTGCTGGATACCAAAGAGTTGATGCTGTAAAAATGAGGACCCCTGTTTTTCACCGAAACAAATTCTTGTTAAAAAAATCACAACGGATTAATACCTAGGCAGTTGGTACTCAAAACGGGCACAATAAAATAAGGCTTATGAATCATGTCCGTCGGCGTCTAATAATAAATATTCCGTGTTAAAGAATTTTTAGAACAAAAAAAAATGAGGCCCAGATATAATACATAGTTGTAAACTTTTCTTAAAAAAGACATGTCATATTTGTGCATTTTTAATTTGTTCCCCCACCTTCCTCTCTCTCTCGTCGGGAAAAGAAGGAAAATAACAAACTAATGCAAGATTACAATTAAACTTTCCTGTGGCCTGTGGGCCCCTTATTCACTTCTTCTGGGAGATTTCCCGGGCTTCCGAGCCTCAAAAGGGTATATTATATTTACAATCATTTCCTACTTGGGTTCTCTCTCCGGATGATTGGAGAAATTGTGCGTATTTTGAACCGCTAGTTTTTATTTCCTGTATGCTGTTTAGCGCTCACAGTTTTAAGAAAAGGGTTTAAATGTTTTTATTTTTTGTGTCTCTGTTATGTTTTTATTTTTAAAAATTTAAATAATTTAAAGTTTAAAACTTAAATATTAAAATAAAACCATTATATGTGATATATGTTATTTTCTTTATGTGCCCATAAAAAATTATCACATTTTGATTTTGTTTCTATATGAATTAAGAAGTTGAAAAATCAACGTCTAGAAATTATTCACTTTTGTATACATTTTTACAAGTTCAAGATGACAATCAAAATAAAGTTGAAATACCATAATTTTTCACATGTGCATAGATAAAATGATATAGTTCATATCCAATTATTTTATTTTGAATTTTAAGATTTAAATTTTGAATTATTAAAGTTTTTAAAAATGGAGGCATGATGGAGACACAAAAAATGGAGGCATTTGAACCCTCCTCCAGTTTTAATTACCGCTTCAGTTTATATTTTCCATTCAAACCCAGTCCATCAAAGCAAATTTATGGGTGATGATATTAAAACAACTTAATTTTATATTGACACAACATCATCAAAATATTTTACTATATAGACAATTTTACCCTTCATTAAGTATTTCCTTTAAAAACCAATTCTCTCTTATATATTAGTACATGATTGTTTTTCCTTAAAAGTTATGTTTTATAAAGGACATTACTTCATAAAAAATATGTTTTTTTTTAATCATATATTATTTTAAAATATGTTCCTTAAAAGTTACAATAAAATATGTTTATAAACTTTATGTTATCGTATAATAAGTATTCATTATTTATTTTAATCAAATGTTTAAGATTTTTTGAGAAAATTACAACAGTGAATTGATTTTATTATATTATTAAAATTTATAAACATTGTATATATCGATTTATTTTATACGACTTCACAAAAAAATATTTAATAATCTACTATAAAAAAATTGTCTATTAACATTTTATCTTCTTTTTTTATGCAATAACACTAAGAAAACAACATTATTATTTATATAAAAAACATATTGAATGCAAATTATCATGAATAATTTGACATTCAACTTATAATTAAATAATAAATTAAAAGTACAGCAAAAGACTACAAACTAACAAATTTATTTGGTTACAATCCGTAAATTGTTAGCATAGATAGCCTTTAGCACCATATAAATTACAAACAACACGAAGTATATCATCACGATTTTCAAACTTCAAATTAAGAAGTTGATTGCTTTCATTTGCATAATTCAAAACTTGATTTTCAAGGTTTTCTTCTAATAAGTTAGGGGATTGATAGATCTATTCAATTAACAAATATAAATTAATTACAAAACATCAATAAAAAAATTGCTAACAATTTTAATTAAAATAGACTAATAGATTATAAGTATCAAAATAAAGAAGAAAAAAATATATAATTTTTTTAAAAATATTTGAGTTGGAATATATCATATATTAAAGCAAGTGTATCTTAATATAAAAATAAATAAATTTACAAAAAAAAAAGTTAAATACGTACCATGAGTCATGAGAAAAAGGAAAGATCAACAAATTTATGTAGCTTTTGATTTTACATGCATGAATGCAAAATATAAAAAAAGAGAAACAAAATCTAGTAATTATGAAAACTAAATAATTTAATGATCACTATATTAATTACATTATGAATAAAATGGTAGTTAGAGAAACATTTAATGAGGGTTAAAATTGTCCATACATTAAATTTTTATAAAATTGTTGTGTTAATATAAACGTGTGTAGTGTCGATATGTCTACCCCAAATTTATGGGTTAAAATTTAAATGCTTACCAAATTGGCACCAATAATTATTAATTACAATGCCTTTTTTAGTACTGTCCCAAGTGATTTTTTAGTACTTCACCATATACAAATTTATGGGTTAAAACTCTCTGTAATTAGTTATTTTCAGATAATAAATTTATGTTAAAAGGGTCAGGTTGTCAACTTACAAGAAAATCACCATTGAGAACTACAAAGGAAAATAGATGATAAGAGAATATAAACCAAAATAAAAAAAGGAAAACCAAGCAGAAACATAATGTTTTAGCCTATTGTTTTCATTTAAACCGTATAAATAATTCTTAGTAAGAAAATTAGTATTGGTATCAAGTCTTTAGATTTTTTTTCATAAATTCGTATGATACAACTAAGCAATCATTTTTAAATATTTTAATAATTATATCTATGTTTAAGTTTGAATTCTCTTTAATTTGTGAGTTTGTCATCGTACATAATTTTATATTATAGTATTCCTCAAATATTAATAATTTGTCTAGAAAAAAAAGGTTTGCAAAGCTACCAGCCAGATATTTATCTCACATGACCTCAGTTCCAAGAAAATGCATGACGAATAGACGAGTAATTTACACTGTCACTTGTTTTTGTATTTGTGCCGAAGAGATTTGCTACATATTGACTATACATTTTGCCGCATGCAATCAAGTCAAACCACCAGGAATAAAATATTCTTATATAGGCATCAATGAACAATTCTTTTATGACGCAAGAATGACACAAATTCCAGTATATAGTATAGATAGCATAAGACTTTTCAGACTATTGTTTTAAAATATACCGTATAAATTTTAATCTAATTAACTCACTAAATTAATTATATAATAAATTTTTAGAACATAAATTTTTATTATTTTTGAATTTTTTAACTAGTTTTTATAATTTATGAAAGGTGGCAAAAAATAATTTTAAGTCATCTTTTGTCATCCTTCATAAATAATAAAAAATAGTAAAAATTAGTATTTTACAAGTTCAATATATAACTAATTTACTGAGATACTTAAATCACAATTCGAAGTTTATATAGCACGGAAAGCTTTATGCTATCCATAACACCTGAGCCTTACTCATATATAATTGGGTGATGATCTGGTGTGCCTTGCTAAATAAAAAAAAAATGGGTGAATTTCATATGGTATTAAACAAAATTTATATATAAAATATTGAACAAAGTTAGCATATAATGTACTTACTAAGATGGTTTGATGAGTATAACTTCAAAAATATATTGGTTTGATTTCAAACGATAAATTCAAACTGTTGAAATTGATATACTTCATGAGTGATGCTTGTACATATACAATTTTGAAATTCATTTAGTACAAAGTCAAGCGTTAGAGAAATGACGAAAATTGAAGGCGTTAAAATAATTTACAAAATAAGTAATAAAACTTCATTTGTTATTTTACTGTCTGATTTTGTACTAAATGAATTCGAAAATTTTACATGTACATACATTACTCGTGAATTATCAATTTCAATAATTTGGATTCGTCGTTTGAAGTCAATACACTAAATTTTTAAAGTTATGTTTGACAAATCCTATAGACAAATGATAGCTTAAAGTTATGTTTGACAAATCCTATGGACAAATGATAACTTTAAATATGTGATTGACAAATGATATGTTTAACATCTGGTCAGATCTGATCATATGTCGATTTAAGAACTGTTCAACCTTCTTATTTAGATTCATGAAATGCATGTTTTAACTAACAAGAGTCTAATTATATCACTTAATATGTGTTATATATCCGATGCTTTTCATTTTATCTCCGTCATTTATTTATTTTGAAGAGATCATCTCTGTCATTTATTGACATGTTAATTATATCATTTTGTCATTTTGTCAATACGTGCTATGTTTACTATATATAATGGAAGACTAAACATATACCACTTATCATATAACCGTTATATATGTCACTTTATTATAATTATTATTTTTGTCCATATTAACGTACGTATCAGCATGTTGTAGAGCGTATATAGTAAGTGGAACTGTGGCACCAGATAATATTCCTATATAATTATTATATATGGATATACATAATTATAACTTCAGCATGCGTATTAATTTGTTTTTTATTAGGTCGCTAACCCGTCCACCTCGCCAAATTAATAAACCACCGAAACCACGGGGCTAGTTTAGATGCATACATCTTTGAGTTGTTCCGAAGGTTCAATTTCACCATATTCTATTGTAATCTAAGATCAATAACTGACATCTTATTCCTAATTTATTACATGCATGTATGATGTATCCACGTACACATACACGCACTTCTTTTCAACAATTATTCGAGAGCTCCTTTGATGGTTTTCTTACACGCAACCTCAATCTCTGGCACCAATCAATAAGTTTGACAAATTTTAGTTGTTTCTTCCGATTTTGATAATTTTGTCTGTTGATTTTTAGGATTATTTATTTGTTACTGAAATATACGGAATAAGATCCGATTTTTTTTTAAATACCAATTTTTTATTTTATTTTATTAAAAATAACCAGGCTCCAACTGAAATTTTAAAAATATCCAGACCGTGGATTTTTATTCTGGGTCGCGGAAAAAATCCGCGCTCCGAATTTTTTTTTTTTCGATTTTTTATTCCGGGACGCGGATTTTTTCCGCAGCTTGAATTTTTTTAATTTTTATTTTTTTAGAGTTTAGAGAAAGAAAATATCCATGGTTTGATTTTTTTTTATAATATATGTATAATATATGTATATGTATCTATAATATAATATATGTATAATATAATTACATATAATTATATATAATTAAGATTTTTGTATAATTATATAATATAATATAATTATACAAAAACCTAAATTACTCTACATGCAAACTAAAAAATTCCACAATTAATAATTACACTACAAAAACCTTAATTATACTAAACAAAATACCAATCATTATAAATATTTATATATACATATATTATACATATATTATATTATATATACATATACATATACATATATTATAATTATATTATAAAAAAATGAGTTTATATAAAAAAGAGAGTTATACATATATAAATATATTACATACACTAGTGGAAAATAAGGAATCAGGATCGGTTATATAAGCCTATTAGTATCGAAATATAACCGATCTTGATGAAGGCGATACTGATACTATCAGGATCGGTTTTGTATTTTGTACCCAACCGATCTTAATAAGTACTTATCTAGATCGGTTATATCGGAGAACTGATCCTAACATTTTTTCCCCTGTTTTTTAATACCAATTAAAAAAACACAATCAGTATCGGATTTCATTAAAACCGATCCAGATGAGACTATCAGGATCGGTTCTACATAAAAACCGATCTTGATAGTTAAGTATCTGGATCGGTTTTTCTTGTAAAACCGATCTTGATATAATTCTCTAAAAAAAAGAAAATTTAGGATCGGTTATAAAAATAACCGATCCTAAAAGTTTTTTTTTTTTTAGAATTAGGATCGGTTATTGTAACAACCGATCCTAATAGTAGTAATCTTGATCGGTTGTTTAAAATAACCGATCCTGATATTTTATTGAAGCTAAATAAAATATTTTTATTTATTTAACTAGCTTCCATATATATTTTGCTAGCCAGCACCATAATTTTTTTTTGCACAATAAGAAGTAATAATCAAATATCATATACACATCCTAAATTAATTATCATACACATCTTAAACTATTACAAAAAAATCATGTTCATACAAAGTTTTGTGAAGCATTACATATTATAACAAGAAATTTAAATAAAAAAAATTAATTAACAAACATAAAAGTGACTAATTGGGCTATTTCTTCAATTAACACACATTTATGCAATTAATGTAAAGCACAACAATAAAAAAAAAATCAATAATTACCTCTTTTGCAATCACATCACTTGAGATTAAAAAAAACCCTAAAAACAAAAACAAAGGTAACAATTAGATGGAAAAACATTTTCCAATAAAAAATACAAAAAAATGTGTTTTAAAAGTATAATAATGAGAAAATTAGATAAAGCTAATACCATGATAGTTGATCGGCCGGATGATTAAGTAACTTGAGAGAGATGTTCTAAAGACTATAAAACAATATACAAACACAATTAATTAATTTTTGAAATAATAAAAAAAATTAGAAATTGACACAATTGAGTCGGAGGTGCGAGAGGCTCGGCTTTGAGAGGAAGAGACGTAGAGAAAGAGAGAGAGAGACAGAGATAAAGAGAGAGAGACGGAGACAGAGAGAGAGAGACAAAGAGTGCTGAGGAATTGAGAGGGAGATACGGAGACACAAAGACAGAAACGCTAAGTTGAAAATGAGAGGCACGAAATGAAAATAAGAAGAACCCTAGCAGGTTATATAGGGAGTTATCATTCGGATCGGTTGTTTATAAAAAACCGATCCTGATACTATTTTTTTACCAACTTTGAAAAAAATAGTATCATGATCGGTTGTTTATAAAAAACCGATCCTAATAGTATTTTTTTTTGCAAAACCAACTTTGAAAAAAAATAGTATCAGGGTCGATTTTTTATAAAAAACTGACCCTGATACTATTTTTTTTGTTGCAAAACCAACTTTGAAAAAAAAATAGTATCAGGATCGGTTTTTTATAAAAAACCGATCCTGATACTATTTTTTTGCCAAAGTTGGTTCTGCCAAAAAAAAATTAGTATCAAGATCAGTTTTTTTATAAAAAACCGATCCTAATACTATATATGAGAAAAATCACTGAGGTAAACCCCACTCATATTGATGGTCTATCAACCATCAAACGGCTACCATTTATTTTCTTTTCTGTTTGGTAATGCATGTACACGGATAAATATTAAAAAAATGTGAAAAATATAAAAAATATTTATTTGTGTTTGTATGGCCAAATCAACTCTACCATGATCAATTTTGTACAATTTTATTATTATTAATGGCATCAAATTGTTAAATGGAATGCAGACCGTTCATTTCTGCATGATCATCCAACGGTGGGTCTGTAATTAAATGACATGTAATAGTTTTTAAAATGATCAAGATATAACATGGAACATTAATAACGTAAAAGTGTCGAAGGCCCGACAACTGTAAGTCTTGATCCAACGTAAACTATTTATGGCCGTGCAATGTTGCTATATTGTTTTGCTTTGATGAACTAGTAAATGAATCCCGAATTGTATCAAATTTTATAATGGTGGAATTAATATGACATTGTTTCATTTTAACAGTTCCGATCGACCAAATGCTGATGTTCGTATCCGTTCCTTCACAACCTCACACAACAAGGGTTCAAGTTCTATGTATATTAGTATATGACACAAGTCATTGATGCATCATGCATGATTGTATAAAAAAATTCAATAGTCAAAATGACTTCAAAATGAAATATCAATGTCAAATAATTAATTATATTATCACATAAATTTTAATAATATAAATTACATTAATTTTCATAAAAAAAAATTAATGTGACAACTGATTGGTTATGCAAAAAAAAAAAGAATATAGACCACATACAGCACACCACATAAAGTTGGTTCTGCAAAAAAAAAAAAATAGTATCAGGATCAGTTTTTTATAAAAAATCGATCCTGATATAATTTTTTTTTGTAGAACCAACTTTGAAAAACAAAAAGTATCATGATCGGTTTTTTATAAAAAAATCGATCCTGATACTATTAAGATCGATTGTTTATATACTATTAGGATCGATTGTTTATAAACAACCGATCCTAATACTATTTTTTTTTTGCTTTGCAGAACCAACTTTGCAAAAAAAAGTATTAGGATCAGTTGTTTCAAATAATAGATCCTAATAGTATCAGGATCGGTTTTTTATAAACAACAAATCCTAATATATGCTAATTAGGATTGGATGTTTGTTAGAATTGATCTTGACACTATCAGGATCGATTTTTAATAAGAACCGATACTAAAAGTTCATAAACTAGGACCGGTTGACCAAAAAATCCGATCTTATTAGTTTTTAGGATCAGTTTTATTAATAAAAATGATCCAGATAGGTATTAGTATCGGTTGTATCTTATAGCCGATCCAGATAGGCTGATCTTAATTCCAGTTTTTCCACTAGTGATATACATATACATATACATATACATATACATATACATATACATATACATATACATATACATATACATATACATATACATATACATATACATATACATATACATATACATATACATATACATATACATATACATATACATATACATATACATATACATATACATATACATATACATATACATATACATATACATATACATATATTATACTATATATACATATACATATATGAGGAGCGATCGGATGACACCGTGCATTTTCAAAGTCCAAACAGTCGATCCAAACCGTTCAACTTCATGGATATGTTAAAATGTGCTTGCAGATCAAATTTTATATTTCTTTTACTATTTATTAAGATGGGTACAAAAATTCAACGGTCTGAATATAGTGATTTTGTTAAATACTTAATAAATAGTAAAACAATTCCAAAAAATGTAAAATTTGATATGCAAGCACATTTTAACATATCCATCAACTTGAAAATGCACGATGTTATCCGATGTTACCAAAAAACGGTGTCATCCGATCCCTCCTCTACATATACATATATATACATATACATATACATATATCATACATATATTATAAAAAAATGAGTTATACATATATAAATATATTACATATACATATACATATATTATAAAAAAATGAGTTTATAAAAAAGACCAAACCATGCATGGATATTTTCTTTCTTCAAACTCTTAAAAAAAAAAAAAAATTCGGGGCGCGGATTTTTTCTGCGGCCCGCAATAAAAATTTTGGGTCGTGGAAAAAATCCGCGGTTTGGCTATTTTTAAAATTTCAGTTGGACCCTGGTTATTTTTAATAAAATAATTTGTTTTTGGGTATTTTAAAAAATCAGGAATAAGATTTAATAGGATGACAATCTATGAGTACGGTACGCACATGATTAATCATGCACATGAATTGAAATGAGTGTTCAATTGTAATGTGGAATTAATTGCAAAAATCTTGATTTATTTTAAAAATATGTATTTCTATTTAGTTTTTTCATCTATTTAAAATAAGTTTTTTTTGTTAAATAATTAAACCAATAATGTGTTGTAAATTTTCTCATATATTTAAATTTTGAAAATTTGTAAAAAAAAATTATGTCTGGACGATTTAATAATTTCAAAACCGTAAATTAATTATATGAGAGGGCAACATAAAAAATTCAAAATCGATTATTTTTTGTATCGATCAAACTTCGTTATGCTTATACTAGGTTTTATAAAATATAATAATAGATCAATAGACGTATCTAAATATAATTCCTAAGCAATCTATGATAATTTCACTTGAATATAACATACATGTTGTATTTTTATATTGGATTTTATTAAGAATAAAAAAAAATTATGTCTGAATTATATAATATTATTATAAGAATGAGATAGTATCTGCGAGGGTATACTGACATAAAAATATTTTTTTTTTCTATTAATGACGGTAGCATCTGTGATGGTATACTGATAGTATCCCTCACATATACTGTTTCATTCTTGTAGTCCAAATTATTGTTTTGTTCCACAAGGAGTCTGAGGGGAGGAGAGCTCCTTATATATAGTATTTCCCATCTGTATGTGTGAAGCAAAATTTAATGAGGAGAAAGTTACTCAAAAAATGTAAGGCTCATGTGGATGGAGTCGGTAGACTGGGAAAAATGTTATGGTGGAGTCAATTTCGTGAAACAGTACAACACGCATGATGGTTATGTATTGTGACTCAACAACGTGACTCAACAACACTCGTTGTGTTTTGTGCCGCGATTATTTTTATAAAATTTGACACAGTACATCACGCAACAACACAATACATGGTCACACGAGTCACATATAATTAGAATAGTTAGATATTTATCAAATAGTGAAATCTTGAATAAACTATTCTAAATTATGATGAAATGGTCATGTGAGTCATGTTTAGGCATGGCGTGACTCACGTGCTGTGACTACCCTTTGATATTTTGATCACGGCACGGCACGGTACATAAAAAATTAACTTGATCATGGTAAGACACAAGATCAAAGTCACGGCATGTTAGTTACGACACGGCATGGCATAACATGTTTTTTCCACTCTAGGAGTCGGATTCGAGTTCAAAAAAGAATGAAAATTTTAGTCCAATTCCCTTTAAATCTCATCGAGGTTGTTCGGCAACAAGGGATTAAACTTCCTTAAGGTTTAATTTGCTTCCTTTAACTTTATTAGCCGCTTAATCCTGCTGAATACCAATTTCTTAGTGCAAATTAAAATCAACTCATTTAGTCTTCTTTTGTTTGAATCTTAATCATCTGCTTAAACTTTAAGACATCTCTATCTCTTCCTTTAATTTTCTTAGTTTTCACTTACATATTAAAACAATCAAATATTAATTCTTTTATACTCCTTCAACTTTTAAACTCTTAATTCTTCACTCTTAGGCCATGTTTGGTTGTGGAGTAAGAGGTGGATTAAACCCCTTACTCCACGCTTAAGGAGCCAAATGAGAAGTAATATAGGCGGTTTAAGATAGATTAAGATTTGAGCTAAACCGGAGTAACTTACACCACCTAGAGAGGTGGTTTAGCTTACTCCACCAAACATGATTAACTTACTCCGATTTAACTTGAAGTAAGAAATTTAATCCAGTTTAACTTTACTCCACAACCAAACATGATCTTAATCTTTTATCGCCGAGTAACTCTTTTATCTTATCAAGCATCCAAGACTGAAAGAGCAATGATAAATAGACTACATTATTGGAAACACAACTCGATACCAATGCAATATTTTTTTAATTAAAACGAAAGGCACCGTTCTGTTAATTTCTTTTTTAAATTCGGATAGTAATGAAATAATTAAAAATATATTGGCTAGATTGTGATAAATTATTCTTAAACGTAATCTATCGTTTAAAGTTCCTAAAATTTGCTACCAATATAATTTTAAATTAATTTCTCATGTACTCTTAAAAAAAATCTTTATTTCTTATTTATCTCTATACTCTATTATGTTTAATATGCCATCAACTTTTTTTTTCTTATTTACCTACAAAATTAATTATCCATAGTTAAGGGTAACTTTTTTAACAGAGCAGTTTTGGCTTCATGCAGCTCATAAACTATAGAATCAAAACAGGGCACGTATGGTTTGTGTGCTAGCTGCAGGAAGTTAAAACTGGTATGTTAAAATCTTTACTCATAGTTAACGAGTTATTTAAATATATTATTTCCAATAATATTCTTATTTTCTTCTTTTTTCTATATGTAACACCTAGCACCTCTAGCTATTTTGTTTTAATATAAAAACGAGATAAATGAGGTGCTTCTTAATTGTTTTTGTTAGTTCTTGTACGTCTTTCCCTAACGATCATAAAGATGAACTTGTCAGCAACGTCCTCTTGTAGGTCGTCTGCCTAGATGCAAGCCGGTTCTAGGCACGCAGACGCAGTTTCCTTCGGTGGAATTCGTATTCTCTCCATTAACTCGAAAAAAAAAATATATATTTTGAGTTAATGCATCTGAATTGTTCGATCTACTTTAAAATCCGTATAAATTAGATCTACATTAATATTAAAAGAATATCTGAATTATAGGTTGTAATCAGATTAGTTCCGTTTAAAATCAAACGGCTGAGATGCGTTAACTCAAAAAAAAAAATGCTCTCTTGAGTTAATGCAGATGATGTGGTTGTGGACTCCCAACTCGTTGATTAGATGTAGGAATTTCTCGAGCCGACATTGGCTGGGCACCGCTGCCACCATTTTGTTTTCATAATAAAAATAAATAGTTAGAGGTATTAAGTGCTACATATGGACAAAAATAAATGAAAGGGATAAAGAAGTAAATGGGAGTATTATTGAAAATAACAGATTTAAATGATTCATTAATTATTAATAATTATTTTTATACACAAATACGAAAAAAATGTAAAAATCAAGAGGCATATATTAAATATAATAAAGAGTATAGGAATAAATAAGATTTTTTTTAGGTTACATGAGAAATTAAGCTTTCATTTTTAGTTTCTAATTTCTGATTATACGATCAAGGAGTGACAACCTTCTTAAATATCTAGGACCGATCGAAATCCAATTGACAACACCAATGGAAATAAATTACTGTTCAAATCAATTAATTTTTCAATCCAATATCAATACTGGTAGAGGTTATTAAAAGAGAAATTAAATCAACCAAACTGCTGATCAAGGGGATACTTAGGCAAATAATATAGTATATTCTCCTTTTATTAACCGCTGAATAAGTAATTAAGAGAGAGATAGAGCGAGTGAAAGATCAGAAAATTAATCCGTGAGAAATAGAATATATCAGTGGCTAAAGGCCAATTGCCTCTTTTTTGTTTTCCTATAGACTCTGAATTCTCTGCTTCTTGGGTGTAGGAATTTTCTGCCCCTTTAGTCACTGCGTGTGAGGCCGATCACTGTTAAAGGAGTCCGATCACTTTTAATTTTTTAACTGAGGACCCACCTCGGATCCACACATAGTGACTCCGGGGAAAGAAAATTCTTGCCCCCAGAAGGTAGAGTTTAGCTCTTTCTTTTTAAACAATATGAAACCCGCCCAATGAGAAACCATAGAAGGCCATTTGAATATGTATATTTTTAGTTTAATCCTTATCCGATATTGTAAATCATTTGAAATATATATCATTTTAATTGAATAAAATGGGGGATAGTTAAGACATAATATAAATGCAATGATTTTTTTTTGTTTTTTAAATTTAACTTCCAACAGTTTCATTTACACTATGTTTGGATGGAGAGTAAAGGAATGAAGGAGAGGTGAATAATAGAAGAGAATGCAATGGAATAGAAAGGAAGAGTAATATATTTAACATCTTCGCGTTTTGATGATTAATGAGAAAAAATAAATTAACTTTTTTTTCCGTCTTATTTCTTGTTTGATTAATTAAAATTTAGAATGTTAATGAAAAATTTGGTGGCTATTGTAGGATTGCAACAATAAACTTGGATGAGAATTATATAGATAAGATATAAGATTGAGCATTTGTGTTATTTTTTTTCTAAAAACTAGTTAAGTGTCTGTGCGTTGTAACGGGATTGAAATATTATTTTGATTACTTTCTTTAGATGTAATTAATATTTATTTGATTTTGTCATAATGTATTAATCAATAATGAGAGAAACAAAAATCAATGAATTCAATGGAGGTGTTAATAGATGGAAACACAAACAACCACATCAAACAGGGCCACGGAAGATCTGGGAATGTATCCTCTGAGATATCCTAACTTTTGCGTATCCTCTGAGATATCCCAACTTTTGCGTGACGAGTGTCCGGTGCCTATTCGGGGTGCTATAGGGGGTCAGTATTATGTGTGTTTTGAGATTCGTGTGGAGCGTATTTAAATGGTTCGGATTTTCCATTATGTCACACAAAGTTTGAGATATCTCAAAGGATACGAATTCGTGTGAAGGGAATGCAATGGATTTTCCATTATGTCACTTCCATTACTCTTCACATCTGATATAATTTTATCAACTAAACACGATTTGATGAATTTTTTTTTTTTTTTTTCCATTCCCTCCCTTTCTCTGTTCTTCATCCGAACAAGGTGTTATAAACAAAGTTTTACATTATGATGGAACACTCAAAATCGCAAAGAAAATCTGACACGCAAACCCATGTCCTTAACAAATTATTAAAGTTTATGAGACATTGAGAACTAACTTTTGATCAAATGGCAAATGCAATGTTCTCTGTGTAAAAGATCATGTGTTTGAAATTCACATGAAGAATTCTTTGTGGATATCAAATAATTTGATAGTTAGACTCCGAAATTTTACTTTAAAAAAATCCACTTAACTTTATATTTATCCTGCTGTACCGGAATTTGGTACAAGAGAGCAGCAAAACCAGTGTTAAGATTAATTTCTGCACCCATTTTGCATCTGCAGGCCAGAAAGGTATCAGGAGTTCAGAACCCACTAAAGCTTTGTGCCAGAAATATTGGTATCAACTTTAATAACCTATTCAACTATTCAGCATTAAATCACTGTTTTTGTTCTATCTCATGCATTAAATCAACATAAAATCAAATTAAGCACACATTTTTGGCTGCCTTTTATTTTTCTATTTGCTTTTAGGCAGCTTCCACTGGTACCACTGGTACCACTGGTACCATATGACCTTCCATAGCTATCTGATCAACATGTGCCACCATTTGTATAGGCATTTCATCCAAGTCGACTGGCAGCCATTTTGCATCAAGACCCTTGTATTTGAACCAATTGCATCTGTCCAGAAATGAACAATATGACAAATATATAAATATTACCGAGTTCCTTTTATATTAGGTGTATTTCTAGAAAAACGCATAATGAAAGTGGGCCTAGATCTAAATATTCGTTTTTACTTTAAATTCAAATGAAATGTTTGAAATGCGTAACATATATAAGGGCAGCTGAAGGAAAAAAGAAATTTAACATTTAATTGATAATAGGGGATACAGAATACTAGTAGGCTCTTTGCCTATTAGTTTATTTCAAAATAAATTGATACTACACAAATATCTCAAAAGATGAAAAGATATAGAAAAACGATGTCACAGAAAGCTGCAATTGATTAGGATTAAAAAACCTAATATAGGAAGAAAGATATAAAAAATGAAAGGCAGCATCTAAATATTTGTAATACTGTATGGTAGGTCCCCTACTAGGTTAGGCAGAAAGAATATATTCATATTGCATCTAAATCATGGTTTATGTTACGCTAAGAAGCATCCGAATCAATGATTGAGTTCTGGTGCCATTATAATTATTATAAATGCAAGTATGCAACCCTTAATTAGCTCAGGCGTTAGCTAATAAACTAAAGAAAAATGCGCTTGTATTGTCTAATTGACCTATTATCAATAAAGTATAATTAGGTGTCCCAGTGTACATAACATATGCTAGAAGATGTTTAAATAATATATAGTTGAAGACAGTAATGTTGGTTGACTAGGCCTTTATTGGCTAAATAAAAAACAAAATTGGTTGGATTCAAATGATTTAATGATTTGTTGCAACAAATTAGAATCAGCAACTTAATTTTCTTGCCTGTGAAAGGAATCTTTCACTTGTTCCTGAGAAGTAATTAAGTGGTGTGCATTATTTCCAGATATAAGTTAGTTGTTACATGCTTACCTGGCAACATTTTTCTTTTCAACACAATACCTTGTTCCTTGTACAGAATTTATTAAATAAATGTTAAAAAACACATTGACCTTTTCATTTGTGAAGTCAAATTTTCTTCATGGCCAAGCTACTCAATATTTGAAAAGGTCCTTTCTTCTAAAAAAGTAAAAAAAAAATAAAAAAGATAGAAAAATTAGAATCTTTCGAATTTGTCAACATTATCGATTTAATATCCTTTTTCCGTATTTTGATTTATAAGGCACAAAGCCTACCAAAATGGTTCTCATTAGTTACCTTCTAGAGGAACGTTGTTGATTTGTCCAAGGATAGAATCAGTACTGTCAGATTTCCTGAACATATTAAAGGAGAAATTATTCCCAATATTTCCCAATCCAAGAACAACAGGTAGGTGGGCCTTGTTTTGTGAATTTTTCAACAAATTAAACAATGACCTAGATTTTGCATGAATTCCAGGCCAAACACAGATAATACCTCTTTCAAAAAGAAAAAAACAAAGATAATACACCGTTAATTTGAACTTGTGAATCTTTCCCAATAAAGATGGGACTTTTGGACTTTCCCAACAAAGAAAAGACTGTCGAAGTGCGGCGACTATTGGACGAAAATAAATCCAATCGTGGTGAGAATTAGAGAATGATGTATTAGGATGTTAAGAGTGTAAATAAATAGAATTAGATGGTGAGAGTAATTTAAATAGATTAATAAGAATAAACTAGTTTAGATTTAAGAATTTTAGAGTTATTTGACTCGTTGTAAATATATTTTTTATCAATAATTTGTTAGTTGACATTTAAAGCTACTAACCTCAAAAAAAAATTCTCATAAAATAAAAATAAAAATGAAAATGACCACATTGATCTTCCTAAAAACAAAAGAAAGAATTCTGTTTCCTTAATTTTACAGTTGCCAGCTTTCTATACAACTGACCATTTTTTTTCTCTTCATTTGTTTTCGAGAAAAGTAATTTTATCCAAAAATGAAATAAGAACTGCTAGGAGTTGGAGTTACTAAGAAATGTACATTTGTTTAATTCTTAATGTTTGTATTGAATACGGTGTCTTGATGCTCGTGCCAAAAGAACAGAGGCAATAATCGAACACTAGAGGATATGGTGTGCATGTATGTGGGTTAAGTTTGGATTTTAATTGACGATACATGGTCCAGTTTTGTACAGAATATTTAAATTTCTTTGTGGCAACTTTACTTGATTTCCATTTCAAGCAAAGTACAAGTAGATTTTTTACAATGTCATAGTTTTAAAGCCCACAATTTAATCAAATCGATCCGCTTTCTCGTACAATTTTATGGTCAAATATTATAGAATTCCTCGATATATACATTATGATGAATCCGCATCACCCCATGTACCTGCGGGGCAAGCGGTAAATCTGGACCGTTCATTTCACTTGGCATGAATCTCACTAATCTCAAAGCAGACCCCTCATAGCCTCAACATGATATAGATGAAATTGATATGAGCCATCAATTGTTTTTAATTGCACCTCTGGTACCTGAGGGGATACGGACTCCATTTTGATAGCACGTCTCACGGAAAGCAAATTTGCGACAATTCTACAGAATCACAGAGTCCTGCGATTCTAATTTCAACCCTTCATCTATTACATTATACGAATCTTAAAAAGAGAATTTTTGTACACGAATCTCATTATACGAATCTTAACAAGAGAATTTTTTACACGAATATCAAAATATATGAATGGTTGAAATTAGAATCGCAGCAGATTTATTTCCCGTCTATTGTACCTATCACCTATGTCACTGGACTAAAAACTAACACACACACACAGAAAAAAAAAACTTGCCAAAATGCTGCCACTAAAAGATACTTTTAACAAGCAGTATCCCACGTTCGATACCTGTTCTCCAGTTTAAAATACTGTGAATGCTCTTGTCAGTGTAAACTTTCTACTACTGACAACTAGTATCTAATAAAATTTAATTTCTAGTTTTATTAAAGAAGAAGCAATTTAATTTTCTTTTTATATAGGCCAAAGGATTTTGAATTTAATTTATATATGATTAATTAAGATGTTTGTTCAAACACGGCAAATCAAAATCTTCCTTTAAGGCCAATTAATAAATATTAACTGAGAAACTTGTTCAAACCCCGGCGTATACTTGTCGCATTTTTCTAAGACAGTTACAGCCATCTAATTCTATCAATAGTCATTTTGACTATCTTGCTACAGAAAGCCATCAATACTGTCACGAAATGGACCTTCAGATATTTGCAAAAAATGGAGGTGATTGCTCCATTTCCCGAACGATACAAATCGAATAACTTAAAAAAATATTTATATACCATTACTTTAATCTACAGAGACCCCAAGTCAGCGGGGTGTACTAGTCTCTCCGCATGTATTTCACATTCAACGGCGAGAAATGACAGGAGCGAGGCGTTACATCCAATCTCGACCGTTCCTTAATCGCAGGTGGAAATCGGCGCACGTTTCGGGTTAAAGAGGAAAGAAGAAAATAGTAGGTTAAAAGAACTGCCTTATAAATCTCTCCTCGTCTCCTCACTTCACATCTCTTCGTCTCTCTCCTTTTTTTCTCCGATAGCGTGTCTGCGCCGCTCTCCTCTCATTCCTCCGGCGCCGCCTCTTCGTTCAGATACCCTTCAATCCCGATCAAAATACGCTGATCAAGAAATCCCATTCCCCATTTCTTCAATTGGATTGCATTTGACTGCTTTGGGATAACAAAAGGCATTCTATTCCTCTTTCAAGGAACCCCTGGAGGAACTTGCAATCAAGAATCACCAAAAGATAGGTTTCGTAAGGAGTAATCAGAAGAAAGTTATGGTAATGTTTCTATTTCCGTATATTGCCTTCCATTTCAATATTTTCTCAGTAGTAATCCTTCTCTTCTCTGTTTCATAATGTCACAGTTTATGATACATGTATTAATAAAATAAAGAAAAAGATTGTTTTTTAAATAAATTGGCAAATATACAGGTTGGGCCAGTGATTAGGTCGGGTGAAGAAATGTGGCCGCCATGGCTGAAACCAATGTTGAGAACAAACTTCTTCATGTCATGCCCAGTGCACACCGATTTGACCAAGAACGAATGCAATCTCTACTGCCTGGATTGCACGGGCCCTGCTCTCTGCTCTTATTGCCACTCCTTCCACAAGGATCATCATGTGGTCCAGGTCTCTAATTTCTCTCTGTCCCCGTTTCCATCCACATTACTATTTCCATTAAGCATTTAGTTGCCTTTGATGTGTGATTAATATATGAATAAAGCAAACAATTAAATGGATTGTGTTTTGGTAATGGAAACAGATTCGGAGGTCGTCATACCACAATGTGATAAGGGTAGCGGAGGTGTCCAAGTTCATCGACATTACCGGGGTGCAGACATACATCATAAACAGTGCCAAGATTGTCTTTCTGAATGAGCGACCACAGCAGCGTCCCGGCAAGGGTGTCACCAATACCTGCCAAATTTGTGGCCGCAGTCTCCTCGACTCCTTTCGCTTTTGCTCCCTTGGTTGCAAGGTTCTTTCTTCTTCTTTTTTTTCTTTATTTCCAAGTTATATTTTTTGTTCTGCTTTTGTTGTATCGATTATTATATTATGCCAATTAATGTGCCTTGCTAAATGTGAGCTTCATGTATAATGTGTGCAGTTGGGAGGGATGAAAAGGGACTCGGAGTTGAACTTCACGATCAAGCCGAAGCTGAACAAAGAATTGATGCAGAGCTCAGAATCTGATGAGCTGTCGACGCCAAAGAAGATGCGACGAGGAATGGAGGAGTCTTTTTATGAGGATACAAGTCAGAATGGGAGGGAGGGGATTTCGCCGGGCACGCCTCCTAATGTTAGTTATCGAATCTCTCGGCGCAAGGGTGTACCTCACAGGGCGCCTCCCTTTTAGTATTAATTTGGTGGTATTTAATTTGCTATTTTATTAACTTGTGTACAAAGAATTATGAAAATGAAGAAAATCAAGACAAAATGTGAAATATATATTGCTAGGTCTTGTTGGTAGTTATGGAAAGATATGCTTGTAGGTGTTTGTTGGAGAAAAAGGGCGTAGGGTATATAGGGAAAGTATATGTAGGATTTTATAAAGGAAAGGTTCAAGAAAAAAGGGCAAGCCAGCCTTTCTCTTTCTTTTTTGTACAGAATATAAATATTTATTAGGTTTTTGGTATCTTGGCGGTTTTGAAAGTTAATTTTTGATTGGCTTTTCAGATATTCCTATGGTCTTAATTCTCATTTTTTTTTATAATTATAATGTTAATATGTTCCTTTTTCTTGGTGTTCAGTCCAAATAGTCCTCAATCCTTTTGCTTGTCAAGATTTAGTTTTTTTTTTTTCAGCATTAATGATGCACGTACCCTTTTTGTTGCTGCTTCATTTTCCCTTTCCAACTTCCTAATTCTAATAATGTGGTTTTCAATTTCAATTTGTAACTTAATTTATCTGCCCAATATTCTCTGCAATTAATTGTTGGGGAAGGGATGTCTTCCCTAGAAAGAATAAATTCCATTTATTACATAATTAATAATGGGTGGATTGTCATACAATGAAAAAAACAACTCCAGCTGTTGTCTGTGCTGACTCCGACCAGGTGATGGAACTTGAGGTTGGGTTGGGTTGGGTTTGGGCTCGTACGAATCTGACCGGCTGACCCGGGTTTGTTGGTTTAGTTGATTACAAGGGAGATTATCTAGTTAAAAGAAGAGCCTAAGTGCACGGTGAAGGTGTCATCAACCGTCGCAATCGGTGCAAATGTCTTGGTGGACACGCCACAAAACCCTCCTAATCTAATGCCCGCCTCTCTTCTCCGATAGAGACATCCTTTTTATCTCTCTTCTCTCACTACAAGAGGAGGAGCCGTGAGGAATCATGAGAGGTCTGAAGTGATAGGCGCCTCCTTTCTTTCCAATCCTTTTCTCTTTACCCCTCCCACTTATCTTATGCTGTGTTCTCAAATTGCCATTATAGTCATTAATTAATCGGTAATTAACCTCACAAAGTATAAAGTACACGGCGCATACATGTCAAAAGGCGTGTTCCATGCTATCCTTTTTTTTTTTTTTAAATTGATCTTTTAGCCTCCATTGATGGGTTGCTGAGGTGGGTCCCTGTTAGAAAATTAATTTCTGATCAAGATGTGCTGTTAAACTTACACTATGATTAAGGACAGGTAAGGAATTGATCAACCGTAGAGAATTTAGAAGAGGAGCAGCTTAATTGTGTGAGGCCCACAAACAGTAACGCCGTTTAGGAAGGGAGACTGTTTTCCGTTGAGAAGGGGCAGCCGGCGTCATTTTCAATTTAAGCACATTACGACACGTGGATGTCGACACTGATTCGTAATTTACTTAAAAGGGCTCCTTATTATCCCAATTTATTGGCAACTTGTTTCCTAGTGGATAATATCTCATGATACTATCTTTTAATTTATTGTCGCCTCTAAAAGCATTGCTTTCGAAGAGTACTCGTCTACTTGACAACTATGTAATTGTATAATTAACTAAAATAATATTTAAGTGTTTTGTAAGTTCTTCAATTTCATATATAGCAGCTGAAACAGTTATTTCTAATTATAAATTTATTACTACTATTGTTACAATTATTTTTATTACTAAATATAGTAGCAGATTAGAGATGTCTTGTATACAATATATATCAGATGGAAACATTATTTTATCCGAACTCACATAAAATTAGTCCTGTCTATATATACCATATTTTTGTTAAGTATATATTAGTTTAGGAAGTGTCTAATTGTCCACAGTCTTTTGTTCATCATTTGTCCACAGTTTTGACTTGCGCGAATACTGTAAAATTACTTCTATATTGTCACACCCCGAGACAACCCGCCACGTATTTACACGTAAGGCGTGTGCACATCACATACATTATCAATAATAAATACTCATGCAATATTTAATAATCAAACGAGTATTCTAACATCACAAATAGTTTGAGTATATTACACACATTCAACATGAGATCAAGACAAACATGACAAACAAACCGATAATTGTCATGTCAGTCAATGTATCCACCTTTAAAGAGAAAATCAAAGTTTAACTAAAAAGAAAATGAAAAGATACTTGAGTCATCCGCTCGTTGTTCTCCAGTTCCACATTCCTCCTATTTGTGCTCCATGACGACCTCATCATTTCCTGGAACCCACATAAAAGTGGAAACGGGTGAGAGATCGAACAATCTCTCAGTACAGGATTTAGTTCCAGTCCCGGAATTTATCAAATTAACTTATTAATACAAACTAGATATTAAAATTTGTATCCTCACATGTAATCTTACTAATGCATATTTAAAAAACACACACACACACACACACACAAGCACAAATACATTTCTTTGGTTATCTTTCATGTTTTTAATTGCCTCACCAGGGGGACTCAAACCCCACTAGATCTTAGCCGTGCCACTAGCTGAGGACTCGAACCACCGCTAGATCTTCTTTGCCTCACCAAGGGGACTCGAACCACCCCAGATATTGGCGTCTCACTAGGGGGACTCGAACCACCACTAGTTCAACTGTCTCACTCAACGGGGACTCGAACCATCGCAAGATATTGACCCGTGACGGAAAGTTCAACTAACGCCACGTTAACGAGGGGTCCAGTCGGACACTAGACCCAATGTATACATTCCAACATGCGTTCAACGCATATTGGCCCCTTTCCTTTAACTTATTCGTTACTTTCCACGTTTGTTTCGTTTAATCACACAAATATCATACTCTACACTACACATCTTAAAAATCCGTTGATCAATCGAATAACCTTATCCTAGTATTCTAAACAAAACAAAAAGGATCGTTCGATTCAACATGCATAATTCCATAAATAAATAAATGCAAACAAAACGATAAGTAGCAATTCGATAATGTCCAGGAAAACCCGTACCTGTTTTCGTGGAATAGTTCACTCCTGCCTCTACGTTACTTCTTACTTCAGAATTCAGACCTAGATCATATAACATGGTTTCTAAATTAATATTTATACATGTTTTCTACGTAGACAAGTCTATTGCTAAACTAATTTTTGTTAAGCATAAGATCCATAAATTATTCATAATATTTTAAACAGAAATATATTTTATTCTACTATACGATCTGACAAATAATAGAATTGTATATTTTTGTCTAAATATCATTCATTAGATTCCAAACAGAAATACTTTATCTATTTTTCATCAGGAATAATAAGATCAACTTATTTATAAGTTTTTAGAAGGGATCATTTTGAAATAAAAAAATTACTTTAGGGTTATCGGTGAATAAATTCCTAGGGTTATCGGTGAAAATTTATCCTTTTAATAAAATAATTGGTGGTACTAAAAAAATATAGGTATAAATCCGTTAATAATCTCTGTTATCGAACTTCATAGTATAAATCCATTTAATTAAAATAACTCCATATCTGAACTATATGAACAATGACATCTATGTATATAGATAGTATGAAATAACATCTTCTTCTTTTTTTCTGATTCCGAAAGAATGAGAACAGACAAAATAAAAGTCTAATAAATTTTTTATTATCGTTTAACAACATGATTTATGAAATTCCATAAATTTCTGACAATCGAAATCATTACTGATTTCATGATCTAGATATTTTATCAAATAAAAAAAATTTCAGATAGATAAAACTTACACTCAAAAAAAATTAATTAAAAAGGACTTAATTAAAACAGATTAATTATGTAAACAAAGTAGTCACCTAGTCTAGCCTTGGTAAGTAAATAAATAAATAAATAGTAACATCATGTTCTACAAAATAATTCAATGGAATCAACTATATCACTAAAATCGAATAATTACGAAGTTCTTAAAGTCAATAAAATTATAATACACGACAAGACAACATCTTCATAGAGGATATCAGAAACTATATAGTTTTCAGAAAAATTTACTACAGAAATAATTATATGAAACTATTGCATCTACGTACTAAGCACTAAATGAAAGATTGAAAATACCTTGATTTGAATAGCTTGAATCTCCTGTGGGAGTTATGAAAGAATGAGAAATAAAAAAATGTAAAGATCTCTTTTTCTTGTTTATAAGTTCTGTGAAGAAACTAGCGGTGATATAGGTATTAATTAGGAAAATTAATTCTCATAATTATCCTCTAATTTGGCCAGTTTCAAATCAAATTAAAAGTGTCAAATAAAAATGAAAATAACCTCCTCCTTTCTTTAAACCTTCGGTGCCCATTCTATACGTTGTAATAACCCTTTAACTGCTATCTGTTTGTATGTTTCTCTTTTATTACCTCAAAAAAACTGCTATTACAATTAATATATATCATGATGTACTGTACTAATTATAACTTAAGAATCCAAGGCGTCATTGTCTTAAAAGAAAACTGTTGATACCGTCTATAATATACGTTTTATAATTGTAATACGACAAGTGGCTGTTGATATTATAATATTACATTAACTCATATTGATAATATGCATCAACTATTCTCTTAATCATAACGCTTATTTATGGAGAGATATAATACTAATATGAAATCCACGCTTATTTATGTTAACATATATGACATTATATATATATATATATATATATATATTTTTTTTTTTTATGGCTTGTCATTAACATATATGATATTCTAATCCTGCTGAATTTTTTTTTTTTCGGACTACACCAATTCTATTCGAGGTGCTTATTTTGCATTCTTATTAACTAAGCTAATTAATTATCGAGAAAAAAAAATTACATATCTAAATTATTTTTTTTATCATACCTTAATATAATATTTCCATTACGTGGTGTTACATATATACTGTATAATTATACAATATATCACATAAAATATATCAGTTAATCACAAAATATCCAGCAACTATTTGAAGTGGTCTCGTAATAGTTAGAAAAAGATTGAAACTTGCACAACATGACAAAATAAATGTACTTTTAAAGTGTACTTTCGGAAATTACAATTATAGGAAGTTATTGGTAGTTAGAGTTAGTTATTAGCGGTTATTGGCAGTTAGAGTTAATTATTAGCATCCGCACTGGGTTGAATCTTGTCTACTGTAAAATTGAATCTTGTATACTATAAAATTGAATCCTGTATACAGTAAAATTTTCAATTGAATCTTGTATACTGTAAAATTAAATCTTCTGCACATTAAAATTTACAATTGAATCTTGTATACTGTAAAATTAAATCAGCAGAACTGTAAAATTGAATCTTATATACATTGGAATTTTGAATTGAATCTTGTATATTGTAAAAATTAAATATTGTACAGTAGAATTTTCAATTATATCTTGTATGCTGTAAAATATATACTGTAAAATTAAATTTTGTATACTGTAAAATTTTCAAATAATACTGTAAATTTTCAATTGAATCTTGTATACTGTAAAATTTCTAAAACTAAACCATAAAATGATACAATCTATACTGTGAGATAAAATATAACAAATGTTACATTTCAGTTTAAACTACAACCTACAAAGAATCATGTATACTGTAAAATTACAAAATATAAACTATAAAATAATACCATGTATACTCTAAAATTGCTAAATTTATACATGCATCCATCATCACACAAAAAATCTGTTCATCACAAAACAACATATGTTCACCACAAACAATATCTATTCAACACAAGGTAAAAATATTCACCATAACATTCAAAATAGCATAATAGCAACAAAAAAATTATAGACAAATAACTTTTACATTAAAAACCTCTTGTGTTTATTGTTTGAATGAGTAAGAAGTCTCTCTATCATATCTTTCCTCCAGATTTTCACAGGATGAATACTGTAAAATTACAAGATAAATACTGTAAAATTAACAAATCATCTCTTTCTTCCATATTTTCACAAGATGAATACTGAAAAATGATAAGAGGAATACTGTAAAATTAACAGGGCAATATTGTAAAATTAACAGATCAATGCTCCATATCACCTCTTTATCATCTATTTCCTCCAAATTTTCACAAGATGAATACTGTAAAATGATAAGATGAATACTGTAAAATTAACTGGGCAATATAGTAAAATTAACAAATCAATACTCCATATCGCCTCTCTATCATCTCTTTCCTCCAGATTTCATTTGAAATACTAGATCTGTTACTACATATAACAAAAACAACAAATTCAACATAAATAACTTACTAGATTTTAATTTTGCCGTGCTCTTCAACAAAAACAACTTCTATTTGATCGTACTCCACGATTGAAGGTTTCATTGCGATCATGTATAAAAAACGAGATCGAGTCAATAATCTAAATTAAAATCAACATTGCAAAGAAAAAATGAATCAAAGAATGTAAATACAAAAAAAAAAAACAATCTGATTGAAGACTTCCTTGAACTCGACAATATGATTGTCGGTGAGTTGATCCACCATTTAATTCTTTCTAAGATGAGAAAATAGGCACAAAAGAGAAAAAGAGAATAATCTATGAGTACTGGAGAGAAAAAAGATTAAATAATGATTAAGTATGTTAATTTTATTTAACATTTTAGGATTTTACCTGGAAGCAAGATCGGTAGTTGCTTCATTAAGTTTATATATATGAAGTTGTATTTAGCCTTTTTTCCTATTGGAATCATATATGCTATGGATGATTTTTTCCAAAACGAAGACTTTGATCTGGATAAATTCTTATCCGATATTCTGGTCGATCCTCCTCAAAATGATAAAATCGAAGAAGACAGAGATTCTCTTATAAAAAAAAATTAAGGTGCTATTTTCACAAACAATCACACCTTTATCGACAGGATTTGAGATTGGGGGCAAGTTTCGCAATTGCTTTTCTTTAATTTCGCCAAGACTATGTAGTACAGTCTTCTTTGTATCATTCATCTTTAGAGAACTTGTCTGAGTACCACCGATGAGATCAAAAAGTAAAAGGGATTTAACTCTGATTGGATAAATTAGGCTTTTCAATTGTGGCGATTGAACGTAAAAGAATACCGATCGAAGCAGTTGTGGTAGGTTGATCGCAGTTCAGAGAATGTGCTGATGGCTATCGCCACTGGAGGCGGCAATCAGTTCCCTCCTCCTAGTTCTAGTTCAATCGATGCTCAAAGATTCAGAAATTTTGTTTGGAGAAATGGATTGAATTTCAAAAACAAAGAGGGAAGGGAGATCTAAATATTTACGTTTTTGTAAAGAGAGAGAGAGATTGAAAATTATTTTCAAAACAAAGAGACAGATTAAGAAAATTTATAAAAGGAAAGATGGTACGGATAGTAAAGTTCGTTATAAAAGCATTAGAAGATAAATGGATAAGGTTGTGAACAGATTGTGGACAAAGTTCTGTGGATCATAACCTTTTCTCATTAGTTTAACAGGTACTATATCATTATTTGTTATGACTAATAATAACAAACGAATAATGGATAATTATCCATAAATTGCTAGCTTATATAATCTAACAAAAAATAACAAAATAGTTAATATATTCAACACATTATGTACGTTATATTATAATATATCAACAAATATATTAGTTATCCTATTATTTAAAAAATATTATTAAATGTTGTATAAATTGATTTTCTCATAAATTACTTTCTCCAAAAAAAAAAAAAACTTTTGTCATAAATTTCTAATTAAAGAATATATGAAATGTTATATAAATTAATTGTGTCATAAGTTACTAAATAAAATTATATAAAATATTGTATAAATCAATCTTATCTATCATCATCATCATCATCATCATCATCATAATAATAATAATAATAATAATAATAATGTACTAAATAAAATATTCTAAAAAAATATATAAAAGTTTGTTCCAAGTGCATTTTCATATAGAGGTCATGTTTATTGACTCTTATCGTCTGTGTGAACTTCAAGAACAGATTTTTGGATCCATAGTATAGATCGGTATGTAATATATGCATATTACCATAGCCTCTCTCATTATATAAAGAGTTTGTCTGGCTTGCTATTGGGTGTATAGTAACAAGTTATGCTATCGTCTAAAAAATCTATTTGATAAGTTTTAAACAACAAATCCAAATTGTTGAGTTTGATCTAATTCACGAGTGATGCGTTTACATGTAAAGTTTATAAATTTTCAAACTCATTTAGTGCAAAGTCATGTAGTAAAAAAAAAATTTAAGATTTATGAATTAATGTTAATGCATTTATTTTTCATCATTTTTAGTACTTGATTTTATACTAAATGGCTTCTTAAATTTCTAAATTTTACATGTAAATACATCACTTTTAAAGTAGATTGGTTTCAACAATGTGAATTTGTCTTTTGAAGCGTATACGATAGGTTTATGAAGTGATACACTAGTATAGAAAACGCTACTAAACACGGTAAAAAAAACACACTTTTACAAGGTTTTCGAACCGTGTCTACAAAGGTCGTGTATAATTGTTTATACGATTTTCGAACCATGTACAAAAACACTAATCCACGCACTTTTTATTATTAAAACCATGTACAATCCAATTTTTTCACCAAAAGTTATCATACACGGTTTTTAAAGTAAAACCGTGTATAAAACCACACATCCTACATTATGTTTAAAATAAGAAATCGTGTATAATTCAAGAATTTTAAAAAAATCACATGAAACTCTAGATTTGAATTCAAATTAAACTTTAGATCTAAATTCAAATTAAATCCTAGATCTAAATACCAATAACACTTAACTAAATTTCAAATATAAACACTACAACACTATATTTACTAATATATATACAACAATTACAATTGCATCACATATTATTAGTTACATAAATAACATTCTAACTAAAAAAAATAAAAATATAACAAAAAAAATCTAGATATGAGACTTCATACATTTACATGAATAATGTCTAAGAAGTATGGTAAAGGACCAAAAAAAAAAAATTAGAAATGTAAAACTTAATCGGAAATTTCAACTCAAATTTTGAGACTTTTCCCTTATTTTTTTTTTGTAATTCTAAAATTTGAAAAATGGCAATGACAGTCATTGATGCATGCATCTTCTCGTAGGCTTTCCGAAAAATTATTATTTGCTGAAATTGGATACTTGAGTATCATTTTATAACAAAAAGACACAGATCGATGATGTGGAAAAGTTGGTATTTCATCACAGACGGACTATATCGAGTATAATTATTTAAGCATCCGAAAATGTCCTTTCGAAAATGCACTCCAACATTATTTCACGATTTTTTAATAAAAAACGTGTATGAAAGTACGGCTATAAACAGTTTAATTGTGTACAATATGACTATATTTTCAGAGCAAATTTTCGAAACAAATTTTTTTTTGTGTGTGCTTTGAAAACAGATTTAGTGAGAATTTTGATCAAACATGTATAATATACAGTGTATGCTTTTTGTTTCTTTACCATAATATACAGTGTATGCTTTGCGTTTCTCTACCAGTAATAGCATGACATGTCGCCATCCACTCTCTTATATGAATACACATAAAAAAAAATATTATATTTAACTTTTTAGTATGCATTATCTTATAGGATAACATGTACGAAGGATCTCTTATTTGTACTCTTATCTGATAAGTATGCATAATTTTTTCATATCTGTACTTTTACTGCCGTTAAATTAGCAAACAAATTTCCTTTTCTTTTAATTAATATATGTTATTTCACTTAATTCTATTTCAATATGGTCAACAGTAGTGTGTTATTTTTAATTATAATAAAGGAATTTTTGTTTTTAGCTGGGACAAACTTTTATGTTACTTTTTTTCCTTCGTGAGCATGTAACAAACACGTGTTATATTATATATAATTGTCAGAGTTTATACTTACAAAAACAGGTTATATTTGACAAACAAATATTTGTATATTTGTGTTAATGGAACACATTTTTATGCTAATATAACAAGTGTTTATACAAGCATGACACGTATATACTAAACAAAAATTATTTGTTGTAGATGAACTTATATTTATACTAATATAATATATACTAATACATAAATATTTTTGTATCTAATTTAATACAGTAACTACACATCTTTCATATTTATTACAAATCCACAAAAAAATCATAAAATTAATAATAAATAAATCGTAGAATTTTATGCTCTTATAGAAAAAAGGAAAGGTGAAATGATAAGAAGAGTTGTTCTCTAAAAAAGAAAGGACGAGAGAGCGAATTAATGTGTTTGCTAAAGAAAAGAAAAAGAAAAATGACAACGATATCTTAGAAAATGGCGCTGAATTTGTATAGGTCAAAGTTAGAGACGGAATTAGAAAATCTTGACACGGAGGCCTAGGGTTCTAAATTAAAATGCATGATATGTATAAATGTATTGAGTGAAAATTGAATTCAAGTTTTCAACAATAACAAAATTTTATTCTTAGTACTACACTAAAAGTAGGCATGTAAGGAAACTAAACTATATAAAATTTATATATTCTAAAAAATTAAATTTAATTAAATTTTAGCATACATAACTTAAACTATTAAAATTATAAGAGTGACTTAGCTACTCTTTAAATCCGCCTCTACACAAAGTGTGTCAATGATAAATATAAAAAAACAAGGAGACAGTATAAATTGGATTTTCTTCAAATTTGAAGTGACTCATAACACAGACACAGTTCAATTATATATATCAGCGGGGACCTATTCACGTTATAATAGTATGATAAATATGAAAGTAAGAACAAGGAGACAGTATATATAAATTGGCTTTTCTTCAAATTTGAAGTGAGTCGATCATAACACAGACACAGTTCAATTATATATATCAGCGGGGACCTATTCACGTTAGAATAGTATTTCGTGTGGATCAATATATTACAGGGTGTTGAAAATAGTGCTAAGTTTGTTATTGAAATTAGAGATTTGGCGTTTACTTGAGCTTATTCTTTATTGAATTGACATTCATCTTTTTTTATTTATTTTAAACTATGTGATAGTTGGAATATGAATTTAAGTGTGTGTGTATATATATATATATATATATATAGTAAAGCTAATATACACTTAAGTGTACCAATGAACCCATACACTTAACTCTAGAACCGTACGATTAGCTTTGAGATTTGTGTAGATTCTTTAAAAGTCGTGTAGCTTCTTTAAAAGTCGTGATACACAAATCTCAAAGCTAATCGTACGGTCTTAGGGTTAAGTGTATGGGTTCATTGGTACACTTAAGTGTATATTAGCTTTACTCTATATATATATATATATATATGATCACAAAATATTTTTTTAACTACTAAAATATAAATTATAAGTGAATATTTAATATTTTATGAAGATACTAAATGATATAAAAAATATGTTTAAATTTCAATATACATAAATAATTTTTTTAATCATCAAGTTAGTTGTACATCCAAACTACGCAACATTTGAGAAATTTTTTTTTTTCTGAAGAGATTACGTACTTTTTGTTGCAATGTGCAGGTATATACTGAGTTCTAACTTGTAGGAATCAAGGGTCTGTTCGGCCTCCAATTGAAAATGAGTATGAATACAAGAATTGAACTGAAAAGTACTATTTTCGTGAGAAAAAAAAATTTAATTGAGCAGTAACGAGGCCTAAGGTTCTGCTACTCGTTTTATCAGAGGTTCTTTACGGACATTTATATTTTCAATTGTAAACAAACAAGATGATGCAGGAATTTCTTTATTGAACAAATCTTTTTGGATGAAAACGAATCAATTTTTTTTAATGATTTCCAGCAACTACAGAAACATATATGATTGCGGTATAAAGTTGTGACAGCATGGCACAGCCTCAAAATGCCCCACTGCAAAGCAGATTAATTTAAGTACTAACAATCCCAGCACAATATTTTCTAAAAAGACAAAAAAAGTAGAAATAAATGTAATGCTATGGAATGGACTTATTTTTTGTAACATGGCGCAAACAAAAACTATATGAAAGCATCAAGGAAGCCAACAGCCAAAATTGCTGATATTATTCAAATTAATAAAGCCTGTTTTACGGAACCACTAACTACTATTATCAGTAGGGAACCACAAGTCGCCAACTACTTTCATAAGCATACAAAAGAATAAAATAAAATTTGTTGTCCTTTATTTGTTTGTTCGACGAAAATCTGAAATTAAAAAAAAAAGTTGAAATAAAAAATCCCATAACGAATTTTTTTGACAAAAATCATCGTATAATGCGCAATGTCTAAAATTTCCCTTCTCCTTTTCACAAACTTTTTAACTATGCAATTTCATATTATTAAATTCACAAGATTACCATAATATTTAAATAATAATTTTAAAATTTGTGTCTCCAAAACGAAATTCCAAACTACCATGAATGCAACAAACCAAATAAGACAGCCAAAATTTTGAAAATTTAAAGTAAATCTGAAATAATTTATTCCTAAATTATCGGATATGTTCATTTCATCGCATAACGTAGAATGTATCTAACGTTATCTCAATTTTGACTTGTCCATCAATCTAGATAAAGGCCTAAGGAAGAACCGAAAAAATAATAAAAAATAGAATAGAAAGATCAACTCTAACATCATTCAGAAATTGTCTATTTCTCATCCAGTAAAGATATTTTCTTTTTATATTAGTGTATACATTTTAAATATATAAATTTATGTTAAATGAGAACTAACTTTTGATTTAGTGATAAAAATAATACTCTGTGCATGAGAGAGTACAGATTCGAAATGCGGATAAAAATATATTTTATAGATATTAAATAGTTTGATGGCTTAATCTCTAACTTTTACTTCAAAAAAAAAAAGAATTATACTAACAAAATAATTTTTTTTTCCAGACAAACAGACAGGGGCGGATCTACTGTAGCACAGGGGGGGTCAGCTGCCCCTCTCTGGATTTCCAGTTTTAGTGGTGATTTATTAGTACCGGTCGACTATCTCTAACTTTTACTTCAAAAAAAAAAAAGAATTATACTAACAAAATATTTTTTTTTCCGGACAAACAGACAGGGGCGGATCTACTGTAGCACAGGAGGGGGGGGGGCTTCAGCTGCCCCTCCCTAGATTTCAAGTTTTAGTGGTGATTTATTGTTACCGATCGACTCTGTCCCTCCCTGGAAATTTTTTTGCCCCCCTTTGAGTGTTTGAGTTATAATTCGGATTAAATTTAGTATTAAAATCAAAATATATTTTTTGAATTATGATTGGTAATATTAATTATAAGTTATAGAATCAGAAATTATAAGTCAAGGTGTTGAAAAAATAAGTCAAAACATTATTTTTTTATCGAGTACTCAATTAGTTAATGGGTTTAAATTCGATAAGCTATTTAAATTCAATTCGATATTATTTTGCTCCTCTCTGATGAAAATTCTGGATCCGCCCCTGCAAACAGAGTTATTATTTATAAAATAAAAGTACTGGCTGAGGATTAAGGATAACGCAATGGTTAGAAATTGAAGAGCCTTCCTTTAAAGTTTAAACACTTTTTAGTTTTTACTGTTTACACTGAGTTTGAAAGAAAAGAAGTGCCTAATGGGTGTCTTGTTTCTGTCAGCCGCAGGAATATTTTTGTGCGGTGACTGTCAAGTCTATATCTTTTAGCTTAGATCGGTTCATCTGTCAGGAATCAGGATCCGTATCCTCACAGGTAGCTGACTGAACACAATTGAAATGAAAGATTCAGATTTACTCTTAGTTGCTGCTTGCTCGAAATAGTACGGGGTAGTATTATTTGTGCTTTCAGATCCATGCCAAGTTAAAAAGAACAATTTAGAACCGTCCAATTCAATTGTACTCAGTTAGAGCTGCTAATGAGTCGAGCCAGCTCGCGAATCAATGAATTGAGCGGCTCAATATTTTATAATGAATTGGACTCGAAACTAAAAAATGTCCTAACTCGATTCGGCTCACTTTTGAAAAAAAAAAATCGGCTCGGCTCGATCCGCGAGCTTGCTAGTCAGTTCATGAGCCGGCTTATATTACATGTTAAAAAAATAATCATTTAATTATTTTAAAGAAATGATTGAAATGTGATAGAGATATTCTTGTGACCTTCAATTACATATTAAAAAACTTTGATTATTTTTTAAAGAAATGATCTAAAGAAATTTGAAAAAAATATCATTTTTTTAAAATAATTTCAAAATGCCGGCTCATATTACATGTTGAAAACTTTGAAATTTGAAAAAAGAAAAATTTGAAATTTGAAATCTGAAAAAAGAAAAATTTGAAATTTGAAATCTGAAAAAAGTTTGAAATATGAAAATTTTGAAAAATTAGAAATCTGAAAAAATTAGAAATCTGAAAAAAAATTAAAATCTGAAAAAATTTGAAATCTGAAAAATTTGAAATGTGAAAAAATTTGAAATCTGAAAATTTTGAAATCTGAAAAAAATTAAAATCTCAAAAATTTGAAATCTCAAAAAATTTGAAATCTCAAAAAAATTTGAAATCTCAAAAATTTTGAAATCTGAAAATTTTGAAATCTGAAAAAAATTTGAAATCTGAAAATTTTGAAATCTGAAAAAAATTTGAAATCTGAAAAATTTGAAATCTAAAAAAATTTGAAATCTGAAAAAAAATTGAAATCTGGAAAATTTTGGAATCTGAAAAAATTGAAATCTGAAAAAATTTTAATCTGAAAAAATTTTAATCTGAAAAAATTTGAAATCTGAAAAAATTTGAAATATGAAAAAAAATTGAAATCTGAAAAATTTTGAGATCTGAAAATTTTGAGATCTGAAAATTTTGAAATCTGAAAAAATTTGAAGATAGACCTCATGGGAAATGAAGATACACATGTATTACAAATTTGAAAAAATTCGTCTCTACATGTAAATTAATTAAACATCACAATGAATGTAAGCTTCATAGCAAATGAAGATATACATGTATTAAAAATATGAGTTGGCTCGTGAGCCGAGTCAAGCTTTTTCTTTTATGAGCCGGGTCGAGTCGAGCTTTTTCTTTCATGAGCCGAGTTAAGAACTGAATTATTGGGCTACAATTGATGAGCCGAGTTGAATTTGAGCCGAATCTTAATTATTAGTAGCCCTATACTCAGTCCAGTAACTTGAGGGGATGTGAATTCGTCAAAATAGCTATTTATGTAACAGTTTCTGTATTGTTGTTGAAAAGTCAGTTCGACTTCACCAAATATGTTGCATTAGGAGGATTTAAATGTCTATGTTTTTCATATCTCGTTTGTGTCTTGTCATTAATTTTTATTTTTATTTTCAAAGTTTAAATAGTTGATCTAAACTGTTTAACATAATCTCTATATTAAAGTATACTTGGAGACCAAGTTTCATACTTTTTAGAAATTTTTTATTATGTTTCATATATGTACAAAATCGTTCTTTTTGAATGGTTCATAAAATATATCTAAAAAGTAGTAATCAATTTTTTTAAAAATATAAAATTTGATTTCATAGCAAATTTTAATATAGAGATTATAGTGAGTTGTTTGAATCGACTTTCATGCATTTGAAAATGAAAATACAAATGTAAGATACAAGTGATGCATGAAAGACATGACACATTTGAACCCTCATCATATTGCATAGTCTGATCTCTTTTATTTATAATATATTGGTAAAAATACATGTTAAAATGAGTTAATATAAAATTATGCTTTTATCTACTTATAATTTTGAAATATCAGGTAGCCTATGAACATATTATATGAGCTAAGAGAAGTATTGATGAACCGGTTAACATAATATATGTTGCGTCATTACAGATATTTTCCGAGTTTTAGACCACGGAAAATCAAATAACATAAATTTGAGCCGACAACGGAAAGATATGAAGACAGATATCAAAAGTTAAAATATAAGCGGCGCAGTTTGGGCTTATTAGACCCAGGTGTAGCCATTTGATCATGCCGGAGTCATTTTAGTAACAACTTCTTAAGTCAAGTGGATTCCTGATTGATAATTGGTAAATATGTAAATATCGCTTTCAAAGGAATTGCAAGAATCTCACAATAGTATCTCTGATTGAAAGCTAGTAGGATTAGATGTGGCTTTCCTTGCATCCATAAATTAGACATGAATTGTGATTTGTCAAGAGGTCAAAAGAAAACCAATAGGCCCCATTTTAGTCAAATCAAGTGTGTCAATAGGATGGGCCCAAAATAATTTAAAGAAATTTCGGCCTGCCTAATTTAGGCCCAAATACTACATTGACAAAGTTGTTTTTACTTTGGACCTACTAGCACTGGGCTAGTTTTAGTAAATTAAAAATATATAAGAAAATAGTTATTTATATTTTATATGTTATATAATTTCATCCACTGTTAATTCGAACAGATTTAGAAATTAAGACTATGATTGAAACGAGATTTTAAATAATTAAAGTAAATACATGTCAATAAAGTTGATTTAAAATTATGGTTTGCTGATCCGAATGATTTACATTTGGAATGTTTGAGGGTCAAATAATTAAGAAACATTTAGGTGTCCAAAGTTGTAATATTTCTAGGTTTAATTCAATTTATGTTAATATCATGAACTAAAAAAGTTAAAAGAGTTTGACCCGATTTTTTTTAGTTATCATCCTAAGATTTCAAAATTCTCACTTTACAATTAAAATTTTCAAAATTTCACTTTCTACCATCTACGCTAGCTGAACTTGTGCATCAAATTGGACTAATGCGTCAGCCTAATCTGCCACCATTATCATTAACGAAAAGGAGAACAAACACCTCAAATTATTTACCACCATTGTCATGAAGGACAAGGAGAGGCATGAATGATAGTTTATTCGCCTCTGTACATTCAGTTAGCATCTACTTTTTCTTTGTTAAAAAATAAAATGTACTTAATTTTTTTTACTACATCCTGATTTAAAAAAAAAAATAGAATCAAATTTTATTATTTTAACAAAACAAGCACCATTAATTTGATTTTTATAAAAATCATCTCCACCGATTTTAAAAATCAGTGGAGAAAAATAAGTAAACATGGCCAATTACAGAATTCTTAGAATCAAATTTAATTTCTTGCAATTGTTTTTTTTAATATATAATTTTATCTTCCGCAAATGAGATTTTCCTCGTATCTACTTCGCACAAATCTTCTTTACATATATAATAATTTTGAATAGGCACGTTGTCAATACTGCTTAAGTTTTTGACGAACATTTTTCAACTACAGAATATTCCAAAAGAAAAATTAGAGTAAATACTAGAGGGGCTACTTATACTCAATTATTCGGATCCGATCAGGAATTAAATCGGACCCGACTCAAAACCGATCCGAATCTAATTAATTTGGATAGGGTATGGTTTAAAAATATAACCAGTTAAATTATGAGTATGGTTACAAAATTAATAATTTAATATCTGATCTAGATCCGAACCGGAATCGATACTGTAATGGGTAGGATATGTATTTCATTTAATTATCCGACCCATAACTGAACCCGACCCGATATCCATATAAATACTCGATAAAACATATATTAATAACTATTAATATATAAAAATACAACTTTGCATATTAATTTTTGCATAAGCCGTGGTGAGCCCAGTACTTTTTTGAATGTGAGAAAATAGAATGCAGTCACATATTTGTGATGTTTACACACACAGATGAATGCAAAATAGTAATTGGGATAATGTACTTGCAAATGTTGATTCAATATGATAGTATGTTTTAATTTAGATAGATAGCTAATAATTTAGAGTTATTATTTTTATTGTGTTATGTAGTATGATATATTTTATTATTTATGAACAATATTAATAATATAATTTTTATTTTGCAAAAGTTTTTAATTTATATTATAATGATTTATGCTATAAGATGTTTAAGAAGTTATAATTATATTTAAATGTAAATAATTTTTCAAATGCTTTGGAGTTGTGACATATATCCGCTCCGGATTTGGAACGGCTCCGTATCCAAATTGGACCCGATAATCTACAAACAAGTTATGAGTATTTATCTACCCAGAATTGAAAGACTGGATCCGAAATATCTATAGATAAATAGGTATCTAGATCTGGACCTAGCCCAATTTGAAACAAATAAGTATATGGATTGAAATTCGGACCCAAACACTTTTAGGGTACGGGTTCAAATATAATAGTACCTTGTCCCGACCCAATAGCACATCTAGTAAATGCGAAGAAAATAGGAAAAAAAAGAAGAAGCGAAAAGACAATTAAAGGCATGGAGACCTGTTTGTCAAGAAATACTTTCACGCCTTCAATTCACAATTAGACAAGATGGGAAATATATATATTTAAGCCAAAAATGACAAGCTCTAGCTTTTAGGTTATAATTTCTAATTTAGAGTTATAATTTTTTTTAGGTTATAATTTATAATTTAGTAGCATGATATATTTAAGCTAATAAAAATTAAGTAGCATGATATATTTAAGCTAATAAAATATTTTAGCATGCTATATTCATGCTACTAATTAGCATGATATATTTAAGCTAATAAAATATTTTAGGTTATAATTTATAATTTAGAGTTATAATTTTTTTAATAATACTAATTAAGTTTGAAATTAATTATTATAATTCAGAAGCTATATTTTGAAAATAAAAATACGGATTGTTGTTCGACCGAGCCCTTTAAAAAAAAAAGGCAAAAAATGAAAGCCTCATGTCCTTCCCAAATCATCGTTACATATGTCAAATTGCCATCTATCCGTTTAAATTTTTCCTGGCACCACCATTTTCGCCTTTTCTGATGACGGAGAGTGGAATCCGTCCCTAATTTAAAAGACGGACTAAGATATTTTTCTCTCAAATTAATCTTAATTAGAAAACATAATTAATATTTTTAATGCAATTTAAATTTATTTGTCTTTTCTTACAAAAATATTGAGTTAGCACTGTTTTGCTTATTAATTATAAGAGTAGCGGATTAATACCTTTTAGATTAGAACTAATTCATATTATATAATGTCAACAATATATATTAATTTTAAGGGATCGACTACCTGACTACCTATCCCCCAGTCAATTTTTCCCATTCATCCCTTAGTTAATAACTGCTTGTGGGGACCATTAACTAACTGAACTTCATTAGTTACTTGGAGAACCATCTAATATTTGATATATTTGATAACTGACGCGTGCAAATATGGATACCTATGCGTGCAAACATTAATATATAATATATCAAATATTCATATCTAAAATATCAAGTATTTTGAAAAAACAACTGGACATATTACACACACACATCTTCTACACGTTTTTAGATTTGAATTTTTTTTTCCGTTCAATCTCGTAAATATTTCTGATGACATGTGAGAAAATTTGCAAATCTAAAACCATGGACATCTTCTACGTAATTTTCTCTTTCAAATGAGATCCATGATGGCGTACTTTCGAGTTGTCCGTCGTGCAAGTATTCATATCTCGTTGTGCAAGTATTCATACCTCGTCATACAAAATATTCATGCATCGTCGTGAATACCTTGTCGTCTAAGTGTTCATATCTTATAATGCATGTATATATAATTCATGTTTGAAGTGTTTGTACCTGACATATTTGATTAATTTTTTTCATATGACACAAAATGATGTATGAAAATATTAATATTTAGTAGTGCAAGTATTTATATATCGTCATGCAAGTGTAAATAGTTCATATGTCAAGTGTTAGTAACTAACAGAATCTATGAAATTTTTATTTTTATTTCCATATGGCATGGGATGATATATGAAAGTATTAATTTCAAATATTGCAAGTATTTATACCTTGTCATGCAAATATTAATAGTTTATGTATCAAGCGTTTTATCTAAAATATTTTATCAACAGTTGTTTTCTTTTAACATCAGATGACGTTTGAAAGTACTAATATAAAGTACGTAAGTATTCATATCTGCTCATGTAAGTGTAAATAGTTAATTTATTAAGTATATGTATCTAAGAAATTCTATTTTTTTTCATATGACATTGGATGATATCTAAAAATATTAATATAAAGTATTGCAAGTATTCATACTGTTGGGTTTTGACGGTTCAAACCCATTTATTTGCTTAAGGTGAGAAAAGAGTAAAACAAAATTTTACATCTAACTTAAGCTCAGGATTAAACGGGATATGTCAGGAAACTTTCCAATGCGGTCCACCTTCAGTATTCATTTGGCATCAAAACCCAATTTAATCATTTTACAGATCTACTCCATTATTGATTTCTAAAACTTTAATCTACTTACTAATTAAATAGATTAATATAACATATTTATACCTTGTTTCCAAATCACAGTTGGAATGCAGACTAAGCGAGAAGAGCTACATCACGGGAATGATTCTTCTCGGAGCACCAAACGTATGGTGCCTCTATCGGTTATCCACCAGGACTAACTAGAGAGTGGTTTATTTCTTTTGCCAGAAATACCGTAAACTACAGAATTATGCAAAAAATACTATTCATGAGAAAAAGACGAAAACCCGTAAACATGAATTTTCGGTTACTCAGTTTCATCAACAAGCAAAACTTCACAACAACTTGCAAGATTATATGTCAACAACATATAACTTTCTTTTCTTAACCAAAACACTATTTCGGAGAGAAACCGAGAAAGAGAGAAAAACTGATTCGATTATGCACGAAACGATACAAGTGAATTAGTGAGTTTCTCTTTTCATGTATCCCTCTATTTATAGGCTTTTGAGGAGGTTCGCAAAAGACCAAAATATCTCTCAACATATGCCTATTTACAAGATATGCCATTGAATGGATAAGGATGATGACATGTCATGTGGATAAGATCGATGACGTGTCATCTGGATAGGATTGATGATATGTCATGCGGATAAGGACGAATCTGAAAATACCCGAATGTCCTCGGCCCGAATACAAATAATATTCGTATAATTATTCTGAACAATTATATATATTTTTTGCGGTTGTTTGTTTCGGTATCGATGACGTGTCATCTGGATATGATCGATGACATGTCATGAGGATAAGGACGAATATGAAAAGACCCGAATGCCCTTGGCCCGAATACAAATAATATTCGTATAATTATTATGAACAATTATATTTCTTGCGGTTGTTTGTTTCGGTAATTTATACAACGTGTCCTGCACATTTATAAATTAACCGGTTAACTTTTATACATCGTGTCACACACGCTTATAAATTAACCAATGTTTTTGCTTGTTATTTTTACATAACATTTATAATTTAATTATAACACGTATAATTAATTATAACCATCTTACTATTGATCATAACTAATTTATAATCAATCATAATAAGATTCTCCGATTAACTCTTATATGGTGTGACCCTATAGGATCTGTGTTATGTTGGTAAATATAGTTAAACCTGTTTTAACTTTTATAATCATGAGCGGTATTTGGCAGTATACATCATGACCATCCAATTACACAGATGATGCTGTACTGTACAATATCACGATCCAGTAAATAATTTACGTGTGTCTGTTCTTTTGTCTCATAGCTATCAGATTAGTTTCAAGGTAGATGTGTGTCTTCCTTGCTAACTGAATCTTTTCTTAATCTAGCAGATTATCAAATATAACTCTTGTAATTATACCGCTAGCAGATAATCTTACTCTATCAAGAGGCCCAGTGATGCTATAGCTCGTATAAAATATGAGGGACAAATAGCATTCTTGGTAAACTATCACTTCCTCAGCTAAGCTACATATGGAAAAGCCACCGTTATGATTGTTTTTTATGGACAGCGGTAGATAACAATTACACATACATATTTCTCAGTGGGAATGATAAATACCTCATACTGTAGAACGTGACACTAAATAAAACATAAATGACACGAACACAATTCTATTTAATGTTTCATTTGGGGTCTGTCAAATACCATGTTCCTATGTTCCTAGAACATGTATCTATGTGATTAAAATGACATCTCGTGTTAGCTGGTTTGTAAAACTTAGCCATCTTTTAATCCACATACTAACCTTATTGCGGTAATTAGTATTCCTGCTAATTACCTTGGTCAGTAACTTTTTAAGAGTATATATCATCTATATTATGGAGTTTCACAATTTCAGTTATGAACTCGAAATGATCCATAAATTCAATAATACTCAAGGCAACAAAATGATATATAAATAAACATTCAATTCATGAACAAAGCTTTATGATAATTTATCGTATTATTGACTTCTAGATTATTACAAACTAACACATACATCATCATACAAGTGTGAGTAGTTTATGTATCAAGTATTTTTATCTAACAAATTATATCAGTTTGTTTCACATGATATTGGATAATGTTTGAAAGTATTAATATCAAGTATTGTAAGTATTCATATCTCGTTATACAAGTGTGAATAGTTCGTGTATGTATCAAGTGTTTGTACTTAACAAATTATATCATTTTTCCCTTGTCACTAGATGACGTTTGAAAGTATTAAATTCAAGTATTACAAGAATCCATATCTCGTAATGTAAGTATTCATACTTATAACTGAAGTTAGGGATGTTCATTAGGTCCGGTTTAGTCGATTTTAAATCAAATCGAATTAGTTTGGACGGTTTGTTTTTTTGGTTGGCTTGATATTGTTTGCTTTTTAAAACTGAATTGTAACTACAGTTTGATTCGATTTGAAAATTTTCAAAACTGAAATAATTGAACCGGCTGAACTTTTAATATATTATGAATTTGGTTCGGACTGTCCCAGTTTACTTCTTAATCAGTTGCTTTAAATACTTCGGTTTATTTTTTAATATATTTTAGTTTATTATAAACTAATTGCTTTAAATTTTAAATTTTAATATATTTTTGTTTGAACTGAACAAACCGAAATAAAACTTTAGTTCAGTTCAGTTGCAATGCTTAATCGGTTCTATTTTTGAAACCAAACTATAACTTTGATTTACCTAACACCACTAACTGAAGTATGAGTTGTTATATTATTTAGTATCGTAATTTAATATTTTTTTTACAAATTATTATGTTTGGTGTTTGAAGGTCCTGCATATCCTACATTGTTGCGACTATAAATTGGTGTTTGATATGCGTGTCTTTTTTTTTGAGAGGGGGGGGGGGGGGGGGGGGGGGGGGGGAGGGTGTGTTTAGTTTATCAAAGGATCAGAAAAATAATGTGTATATTCTAAATAATAGTTTACTTATGATACGAGTTAGCGGATTGGAATAGTTGCGAAGCTGTTCGCATACTGGTTACTTTTAGAAGTATGGTACGATCTCCACGTATTATACTCACTAGTACATACTATCTGGTATTTTTTGTTTGATTAGATGCTATCTGGTATTCGCTCTTATCTCATATGCATGCTGATGTTCATATCATGCCAATTGGTTACTGATGTATGTTTCCTTGCTAGAATTGGTACACATCACTGGCAACCTGCTACATACCATTTATGTAGCTCCATTGTTAGCACCGTCTCGGGTTTACCGGCTCAAGTTTGAAAGGATGGCCTTATGCAAAGTTTTATGCAGCAATATTTTTGGTTTTTCTTATTGGAAGGATGCATGGCTTGGAGATTGTAAGATGCAGGAATGTATTACGGATATTTTTTGGGGTTGTGTGATTTATTTTCTTCCTTTTTTAGTTTCAAAGAAATGTAACCATGATGTACTGTGTCAAACAGGGGTAGAACCAAGGGGGTGAGAGAGGGCGGGGGGGGGGGGGGGGGGGGGGGGGGGGGGGGGAACAGGCACCCCACCCATAAAATCAAGATGTTGCTTGTATATATAGTCTAAGCGCACATTTTCATATGTTTTTTCACATATGCATACCAATTGGCTAGGTTGTTCTTTCGTCTTTTGGTGGCTCCCCCCTCCCTCCAAATTCAAATCCTGGTTCCGCCCTTGGTGTCAAACTTATATGGTTATAAATGCCTGCGGGTCACTTTGCCTAAAAATAAAAAATAAAACAAAAAAGAGGGCAAGATTTTTCGCAAAACCTCGTGATGGTCTGTTTCTCCTTTTTTTGCTTTTATATTTCTATGTGGATTATTAGAAATACTATTAGCAATCATTGACTTTAACTGAATTGGTTAAATGGATAAAGTAGTTAATGCATATATTGAGACCACGGGGGATGAATGGGGGAAATAAGATGGAGGATAAAAATCTTTATTCTAATTTTAAAAATAAGAAACTATCACTTTTTTAAGCTATTCAAATTAACATTATATTTATGCTATTCTCAAAGTGTTTATTGCATTCGAATTTATTTTTCTCTTCTTAAAATATTAATGAGTTAGCACTACTTCACAAATGATAAGAATAGTGGATTATTACCTTTATATTAAAACTATTTTGTAATATAAATATAATATTTACATTATTTGAAAAATACAAAGTTAACACTATTTTATAATATAAATCGAATATTTCTATAAAGTTTGAGAACTGAGTCTGAGATGGACATGGTCCCTAAAAAGATGGAAACAAATCTGCTCCGATTCTAAGGAATCGTAGGAACCTGTCAACTCGAGAGAAGTCGTCCATATGAGCATATATATGACCCGCTAAAACTAGTTTGGTGAACCTATGTTGGCTGTGACCTTGAGTTGTCACAAAGAAAACATCAATAAATTAAAATTAAACCTTTTGAATTTGGTGAACTTTAACATTGGTAGTGGATTTTGACCGTTGGGTGTTAATATATTTTCCACTTTTGTGTTGAATTTTAAACTGGGGAAGGCTCATTATTTGATTTCTTAGTTTTACAAATTATTTTATTGAGATTGATGGTGTATGCATTATCCCAAGTTTATTCCTCTGAGATATCTCAAACTTTGCGTGACTTTATGGAAAATATCAACCGTTTAAATACGTTCTGCACGAATCTCGAAGCACACATAATACTGACCCCCTACATCACCCCCGAATAGGTACCGGACACGTCGGTCATGCAAAAGTTGAGATATCTCAGAGGATACGCACTCCATGTTGTACTCGGTCGTACCTGGGAGCTGGGAAAGATACGGATAAGGTAAGACGAGGCAATACGGAATCCAATAGTTTTCGCTAGTGACGCCCGCTCCTTTTAATTTAATTTAATTTTTATCTTATTTTAATTTGTTTAGCACTTGGAAATTTCCTCTGCTTCTCTCATTCTGTCAGTATAAAGCCAGTTACTTCGAATCTTCGATCATCTCTAATACCTAAACTTCTCATATTCTATCAACAACGCCAAATTAAACAGTCGATCAATTAATAAGAAAATGGGATCCTGCTTATCAGCTTATCCCGATGAGATAGTAGAAATGCTCGCCACAGCCAAGGTGATTACCATCGATGGATCTCTAAGAGAGTATTCGGTGCCGACAAAAGTATCAGATATTTTAGATGAAATGAATATTGCTTCTTTCCTCTGCAGCTCAGATGAGTTATACTTGGACAGAGACATCCCAGCATTGAGTTCTCACGACTGGGTCGAGTTAGATCAGATATACTTCGTTCTACCTCAATCCATGGTCAATCATCCGTTGAAGGGACATAACATGGCGGCTCTTGCAGTCAAGGCTAGCTTGGCTTTGGATGGAGTATTGGCAAAGAAGAGATCAGCAGTAGTGGCAGCAAGCGAGGTATTCAAGTCATGCCGATTTGTGAATTGGATGAAAAATTTAATGAAATTACATACAAAATTGGTAACGATCTTGAGAAATCAGAGCAAATTAGGAGTAAGAATGCACTTTTGCGGAATTCTAAAACAAAATTAGGTGAAAAAGTATCAATGAGAGATGTGCATAACATGCCTAAATTGGCTGCCATTCAAGAGTAGCAGAATGAAGCAATATTATTAGTTTGTAGAATTTTTTTTTTCTCTAAAAAAATGTTTCATTACTGCTGCTATGTTTGAGCATACACTTGGATGAAGTTGAATAAGTTTCAGTTTTGATTTTCGTTGCCATACTTTAATGAGCAAAAGCTCTGTATTTATATGTAAATGGGAAGACAAGTATTTGAAATTGATAACACAGTTTAATTTGCTTATATGCGTTTCTTCTTTGTTCTTTTGTTGTTTTTCACCTACATTATAGACATATTGAGGGATTGATTGATCCACTTACAATATTTGTTAGTTACAACATCTTACAATAATTAGATTTTGTAATTTTAAAAGTCCAAATAGTCAATTTAAACCATGATATCTATATTAAAATGTGTTTGGAGATAAAATTTAATATTATTTTGAATTTTTTCATTATTGATTAAATATTTTACAAAAATATTATTTTTCAGTGTTCCAACATTATTTTTGAACTTTTAAAATTGCAAAACCGATTTGCTGTAAAATATTGTAACTAACAAATGTTGTAACTAGATCTTTCCTCATAAATAAATAAAGAGGGAGGGAAAAAGTGATATTGGTTAAGATCAAAGTGGTGTGACTAAGATCTTGATACAAATAATTTGCTTGTGCAAATTTAAAATTTAAATATTTGATTTGAAATGCTCAACATGCTCTCGATATTAAAATGTGCTTGGAAATCAAATTTTATATATTTGAGAATTGCTTTACAATTTTTAATTGAATTTGAAAAATCACTTTTTCATAAAAAAAAATCTGAAAAACAGTGGTTTTAAAAAAATATAAAAAATAGTATAAATATATATATATAGACAGGCTAATATGCTTTCGGCAGCACTTCGGCCGAAGTGCTGCCACCCCATTTTTGATTTTTCAAAATCTAAATGGTCGATCCGAACCGTCATCTTGTTCTCCATATTAATATCTGCTTGGAGACCAAATTTTACATTTTTTGGAATTTTTTTGCTATTTATTAAGCCACTTAGAAAATCGCTGATCCAACGGTGGCTTGCCAAACAGTAAAATTAGGGGTTCACCGTTGGATCAGTGATTTTCAAAGTAGCTTAATAAATAACAAAAAAAAATCCAAAAAATGTAAAATTTAGTCTCCAAGCAGATATTAATATGGAGAACAAGATGAACGGTTCGGATTGACCATTTGGATTTTGAAAAATCGAAAATGGGGTGGCAGCACTTCGGCCGAAATGTTGCCGAAAGCATATTAGCCTCTCTCTCTCTCTCTCTCTCTCTATATATATATATATATATATATATATATATATATATATATATATATATATGAGGTAGGCTAATATACAATCGATTGTTTTTTAGGTCCCGTACAACTAAGTTATTTTCTGATTTTTAAAGTCCAAATGATCGATCTAAACCGTTCATCTTGTTCTCCATATTAATATGTACTTGGAGACCAAATTTTACATTTTTCTGAATTTTTTTACTATTTCTTAAGTCACTTTCAAAACCGCTGACCCAACGGTGGCTTAACAAAACAGTAAAATCAGAATCTACCATTGGATCAGCGATTTTCAAAGTGGCTTAATAAATAGTAAAAAAATTCAGAAAAATGTAAAATTTGGTCTCTAAGCACATATTAATATGGAGAACAATATGAACGGTTTGGATCGATCATTTGGACTTCAAAAATTAGAAAATAACTTGGTTGTACGGGACCTCACGAACAATCGATTGTATATTAGCCTACCTCTCTCTCTCTATATATATGTGTGTGTGTGTTAGCATGCTATGTATAACATAGAGCCCCTCCGTGCAACGGCTCGAATTTCGAGTTTTCAAAATCCTAACGGTCAATCCAAACCGTTCATCTTGTTCTCCATATTAATATGTGTTTGGAGAACAACTTTTATATCTTTTGAAATTTTTTAGTATTTCTTTAGATTTATTGAAAAGCACTGTTTTTTATGGTCCAGATTTGCTGAAAACAGGAATTTTCAATAGATCTAAAGAATAGTAAAAAAATTCCAAAAAATGTAAAATTTGGTCTCCAAACACATATTAATATGGAGAACAAGATGAACGGTTCGAATCGACCGTTAAGATTTTGAAAACTCGAAATCCGAGAAATTGCATGGAGGGGCTCTATGCTATGCATAGCATGCTAGCATATTCCTATATATATATATATATATATATATAGATAGATAGAGAGAGAGAGAGAGAGAGAGAGAGGTGGTTTCAAATGCACCAAAATGCATCCTATCTTTCAAATTATTTTTCTCCATATTCAAAGTCCAAATAGTAAATCTGAACCATTAGATGCGATATATATATATATATATATAGGTTTTGGCTAATATGCTATGGGTAGCTAAGGGGCCTCCGTGCTATGGCTCGGATTTTGAGTTTTCAAAATCCTAACGGTCGATCCGAACCATTCATCTTGTTCTCCATATTAATATGTGCTTGGAGACCAAATTTTACATTTTTCTGAATTTTTTTACTATTTATTAAGCCACTTTGAAAACCGCTGATCCGACGGTAGTTTCTGGTTTTACTGTTGGGTTAAGCTACCGTTGGATCAGGGGTTTTCAAAGTGACTTAATAAATAATAAAAAAATTCAGAAAAATGTAAAATTTGGTCTCCAAGCACATATTAATATGGAGAACAAGATGAACGGTTCGGATCTACCATTAGGATTTTGAAAACTCGAAATCCGAGCCGTAGTATGGAGGCCTCTTAGCTACCCATAGCACCGTAGCCACGTCTTATATATATATATATATATATATATATATATATATATATATATATATATATATTAAGATGTGCTTGGAGACCAAATTTTACATTTTTTGGAATTTTTTTACTATTTATTAAACCACTTTGAAAATTGTTGATCCAATGGTCCAGAAAATATAAAATCAGCGATTTTCAAAGTGGCTTAATAAATAGTAAAAAAATTCTAAAAAAATGTAAAATTTGGTTTCCAAGCACAACTTAATATATAGATCACATCTAACGGTTCGGATTGACTATTCGGACTTTGAAAACGGAAATATTTTTTTTTGAAATGTAGGATGCATTTGAACCCTCCTCAAATATATATATATATATATATATATATATATATATATATATATATATATATGGTCTTGCTTTTGTAAGGTTTACGAACATCTAATGTAAAAATAAATAATATGTTTTCTGTAAAAAGTGTTGTTATGACACTCTTTAATACGTTTCCTTGGCAATGATACTAGTAAAGTCATTTCCTAGTCTGCACGAACAACCCATACCTATTAATATTAATATATTTTCAACGTTGTATCATACCAGTTACAGTTCTACTAACTAGATAGTTATAATAATAACGGTCATGAAAATACCCGTCCAATCTGTACCATTCTTGACTTCTTGTATAGTATTATATTATTTTCTAAGAAGAAAAATGACTCATAAATAAGATATGAAATAGATAAAGTTATAAATATTATCAATTTATCATGTAAATGATGCGCGCAAAAGCGTATGCACAAAGTTTCAGTACAATAAGATGTACCTTTTAAACCTTTAACACGCGTTTGAGTTAAATTGCAAGTGCACAATTCTATCAAAGTAGTATTTGAGGTATCGATCCACAGAGAGAATGTTTAATTACTATGTTTAAACTTTAGTAGTAAATTTCAGAAAATAAAATAAAGTAAAGTGCAATAAAAGTAAATTGGGGGGTTTGTTCTAACAATTCCTAAGGTTGGGTTCAATACCCAAAAGAAAGGAGTTTGAAACAATAATTGTAAATAAAAGTAAAAGAAAGGAATTGATTTGCTTTCAAGATTTAGAGATCTAGGGGTCTTTGGTCTACAATTACTTGCTAACTCTATTAATTCGGTATTTGTTTGAATTCATGTATGATTTGACGAGGTTTCTAACCTAATATGTTATTAAGGGTTACTTTCGTAAATTAATAACGTGCCTAAGTAACTCGAACTTCTCAATGAAGTTCCCCACCCTAGCTACCTAGACCTATAAGCTCTTGTTAGTCTCTCTTCTCCTCAAATATTGGTACTTCGCAATTAAGTCCATCATACCAATACCCGATTTGAATTGAGATGTCCTAATTAGGGTTTGACTTCACGATTAGGTTCTTCACCAAATTCCTAACCTTAATTTCTATAGTTCCGGCTTAGATTAAATTGGTTACAATCTTAACCTAAACCTAAGGTATTTGCATTCATAGTTTGGTACTATCCTATTGATCACAGTCAATTTTGGTTCTTTCGAATCCAAAACGGGATACTACAATTCAAGTACTAACTATGTAATTAATAGAAATTATTAAATCACAGAAATTAACAATCAAATCCCATAAAACAATCATAATAAAAACAAATAACCGAATAAAATAGAATTAAACAAGTTCATGCATTGACCTAAACCCCTAGAGAGAGAACTACTCCCTCATGGAGTGATCCATTACAAAAATTGGCAAAATAAGAAGAAATGAAATAAAGGAAGTAATTACACCCTTTGACAAATCAAAAACCTCTATCTTGCCTACTTCTTGCTTAGGAAACCCTTCTTCTCCTTGCTTGAAAGCTTTCCTTTTCTCCAGAATTTATCGCTAAGAATTGTGTGTGTGTGTAGAGAGAGAATGAAAGAATGAGGATTCTCTGAATGGAGAATGAACACCCCCTTTTATAGCCAAAGACCATGTCCAATTAAGAGCCTAGAAAGTGGAGTTAGTGGGTGTTATATTTGGATTGTTTCTCAGGATTCCCTGTCCACATTTAACTGTAACACACGTCCATAAAGTGCCAAAAATAGAACCCGTGTTGAAACTGTGTAAATTTGGCATTTCTGCGGCTCCAGTGCGGATGGCTGATCCGCACTGCGGGTGGTCTCATCCGCATTGGCTCTAAGTTTCCTTATTTAACTTGTGCGAATTAGTTGAATGCGGATGACAGTGCGGATGGCTGATCCGCACTGCGGGTGGATTCTGCTTTTCAAACATGTTCTGAAATCGGCTAAGTATTGAGTGCGGTTGGGCTCATCCGCACTGCGGGTGGAACTTCATCCGCACTAGGCTCGGGAAAATTCCTGCGCAGCGCTTGGATGTTGGAAATGCGACTAAGTCCTCAGTGCGGCTGGGCTGACCCGCACTGCGGGTGGTTTGATCCGCACTGGTGGGTATTTTCGCCATTTTTCATCATTTCCTGCAATGAAAAGCCAAACAACCGTAGTAACTTGATTCTAGGTATATTTAAATCACTTTATATTAAAAATAAAAGATATTTGGGGTTGTTTTTATAATATAACCTAGATTAAATGTGTATATAATTTATTCTTATCAGTAAACAAAAGAACAAATAAATCCAGGTTAATATGGTTATAGAAACTACAAAATGTAATACATGTGCAAACATAATCAGAGTTTACTATATATCAACACCAAAAAGAATTGAAAGCAAGGCCCATTCAATAAGCATCGGACTCAAATTGGTCTGACGCTCACTTCATGATTAGTGCACACTTGATAGACACAAATATTAAAGCGACATGTAAGGATATTGAAGAGATTCGCTTGGATCATGAAGCAAATCGAATGGATCCGAGCGGGCATCAAACCGATTGGAATCTGATGCTTATCAGACGCACCCTGCTCCCAAAAGAATTTCAATATTACGTATACCTCCCTCTAAAATCAATAATTACATATCTATCCTCCAAAAGTACAAGAAATCACATATTTATCCAATCCATCATATTTAACATTTACTTTATATTATTTTCCATTTTGCCCTTGTAAGAACTAAAGAAAATTAGTATTATTAGATTCCATCTACTTCGTCCATTCCCACTCTACACGAACAATCCAACTACCTATTAATATGTTTTCTACCTATTATATGGGCTACACCTGCCCTCTATTCAAAGAATGACTACATCATAATTACCATGATACTGGTACAGGGAATATAGGTTTGTACTTTCAGGGAAAATATAGGGTACCGCTAACTGTTAGGATACTGGTACGAGGCATACAAAATATATTGTATTTTTTGGGAAGAATAGAGTATCGCTAATGTAGGTTTAGGAAATTGTATCATTTTTCTGTCTTGCTTTTGTAAGATTTACGAATATCTAATGTAAAAAGGAATAATATGTTTTCTGTAAAAAGTGTTGTTATGACACTCTTTAATATGTTTCCTTGGCAATGATACTAGTAAAATCCTTTCCTAGTCTACAAGAACAACCTATACCTATTAATATTAATATATCTTCAACGTTGTATCATACCGGTTACAGTTCTACTAACTAGATAGTTATAATAATAATGGTCATGAAAAATACCCGTCCAATCTGTACCATTCTTATCTTCTTGTATAGTATTATATTGTTTTCTAAGAAGAAAAATGACTCATAAATAAGATATGAAATAGATAAAGTTATAAATATTATCAATTTATCATGTAAACAAAAGAAGAACAAATAAATCCAGGTTAATATGGTTATAGAAACTACAAAATGTAATACATGCGCAAACATAACCAGAGTTTACTATATATCAACACCCAAAAGAATTGGAAGCAAGGCATATCCAATGAGCATCATACTCAAATTGGTCTGACGCTCATTCGGATATGTAAAATTCACTTCATGATCAGTGCACACTTGATAGGCACAAATATTAAAGCGACACGTAAGAATATTGAAGAGATCAGTGCACACTTGAAATTTTTTTACTGTTTTTTTAGATTTATTGAAAATAACTGTTTTTGGATGGTCCAGAATTTTCAGATGAAGTGATTTTCAATAAATCTAAAAAAATAGTAAAAAAAAATTCAAAAAATGTAAAATTTGGTCTCCAAACACATATTAATATAGAGAACAAGATGAACGGCTCGGATCGACCGTTAGAATTTGAAAACTAAAATATAGAGCCATAACACAGTAACAACCCGTGATATGCATAATACCATAGAGTCACTCAAAAAACATTGTTAAACTAGGGCTATGCACTTTAGCGACATAAGAATTTACCACTATGCCAACTTCTTGTTGTGATTAAAATAGAACAACTTCCAATATATAACGAATATTTGGGTAATTGTTTCCAATATTTTATATTTATATAATTGAATTAATATTATAATTAAAATAATAAAATATATATAATAAGCGTATTGTATTCGGATTTTTTAAAAATTATCGTCTTGCCGTATTTATATCGTATCTGATACGATACCCGTACCCGTATCCATGCAACATAGATCATTAGTGAATCCGTGTCCCCCAGGTACCTGACGTGCAATTGTGAAAAATGGACGGCCCAAATTAATTGCATTTAGATCAAACTCAATTCGGTAGCTGTTGAAGTTGAGAGATGCTTTGAGATTTGTGCCAAGTGAAATGAACAGTCCAGATTCACAGAACGTGGGGTGATACGGATTCGTCATTCGTGGCGGCAGTTAATGGAGAGATGCACCTCGGGCAAGCTATGTACACTATTGGTGAATGAAGCTACTTTTGACCAACAGTTTCTGTTGGATAGTGAAAGTTTTGAAATTCTGTGTTCCTTTTGTTTGACCTTCATTTATAAATGTGCGGATAAAGAGAAAGGAAAATTTATCAGTACGGACAAGTAATTAAATAGTCGTACATGAAATATTATTGTAAGCTAGTTATAAATGATATATTGGGTTAGAGAAAAATATATATTAAGAAAAATTTGATGATAATAGTTTTCGACAACCAATATTAAGTCCGTTGAATTTAATTTTCTAACATGAACAACAAGAAAAATGTACGAATTTACCTCAGTTTTCTTTGAAGGAAAACTAAGGCATAACTAGGTGGAAGTTTAAAAAGCTGTTTGAAACAGTTGAGCATGAACCTTAACTCAGTTTTTGGGAGTCTGTATCCCCCAGGTACCTAAGGTACAATTTGTACAAGCAGACAGTCTGGATTAATTTCAATTAGATCTATTTCAGTTCGGTGACTAAAGAAATTATAAGAAATTTGATTTGAAGTTTGTGCCAAGTTAAAAGTTAAAAGAACGGTCAGAATTTAGTTGTTGCAAATCAGGTACCAGGTGTTCCGAATTCGTTTTTGGGCTACCTGAATGTGACATTTAAGAACCTTTGATTTTTCACAAAAGAAATTTCAAACTAGTCAATGGGGAACTATTTGACAAAGATATATATATATATATCAGAACATCATATCAGGAAACAACTAAGATCTGAGGTACAGGGAGATCTAGCACAGTCAAAGTCGCTCATTATAAAAGATTAAAACCTGCCCAACTTGGCAACTCGGACCAGCTCGTTACAAAATATGACATGTCACTCATTTGTACATAACGACATAATATAGAGGTGTCAATGAATATGATATGGTTCGGGTATTTTCGTAACCACGTCCCATTAAAGAATTCATTTTACTCGTATCTTATACTCGTTACGAATTGAATTTATTATATCTAATTCTTACCAAGTAAGTTTATATGATAACGAAATAGTAACAAGTAGATAATGAATAATTTTAATATAATAATTAGTTTTTTTTTTTTTATAAATATACTATCAAAACTCATTTATTTCATACGTATACAATTACATTACTTGTATAGAAAACAATATACAAATGTACAATCAATTGGTCAAATTTAAATAAATTGGTATTTTATCAATGTAAGAAAATTCAAAACACAAATCTCTTTTTTAGTTCTTTAATTGAAAAAAAAATATACAAATAAAAATGATATATTGAACATTTTTCATATAACAAAAATACATATATTTTCTTATTATATTATTTTTAATAAGTACATCATTAATTATTGCTCAAACTTTATCATAAGAAATGCAACAAAAACGAAGAAGGAAAAATGTACGATATCAAAAACTTAAAAATTAAAATTAATATGAATTATTCGTCGGTTTGCTTATTCTCCAATACTTAGTCTATTTCTTGTCTAGTCTTCTTTGATGTTACCAAGAGTAAATGGAAAAATAAAAATGTCTACACAATTACAGAAAAGTTAAATCACGTCTAGACGATCAAATAATTTTTAATTTATACTCTGTCCATTGCGCATTCAATATTTTATATAATTCGTAATTAAATATACATCTATTTATTGAATTCTTTTTTCTTTTTCATAATTATTTTATAAGATAATTGGTACAAAATAGTCATTACCAATACTCTGACATATTTAGCTAATGAAAAATAATACTTATCCATATATATTCATATCCAATAAATTAAATCATATCTAATAAACCAAAAAAAATCTTATTGAATGTGACATGAGTAGAATAAAACGGTTAAAAATGTGCCATTCACACCTCGACATCGGTTAATTGGGCCCATCTTAATTGAATGTTTTTTTAATCAATATAATATTTACCAGATTTAAATCTGACCCGAGATCCGTTATAATAATTAGTACAAATCCGTATATGAATCTGTAAATTCTAATTAGATATGGTCGCTAGTATTTGTATATATTGTAAAATTTTAATAAATCTATTTTTAAAGTAAGTATACTAAGATCTAATATATTCAGACCTGATTACTGGCAAATTTATTTTTTATTTTTTTTCGAGTAAAGATTGGAGGTCAATTCATCCAATAATTTAATATTTTTTTAAGAGTATGCTTGGTTGGATTAAGAATATGTTATTTTTAAAATAATATTATTTGAAATAACTTGTTTTTTGTTTGAATGGAATTAAATAGTTAGAATAATAGTCAATTCAACTCTTTTGTCTTATTAAAATAATTTATTTTTACAAAAAATTGAATTGGACTATTATAATAAGATAAATAACAAAAAAAAACTATTCTATATATTATTATTTTGCAACTAAACATACCTTAATATAACAAATAATTTTATTTATCTGAATTTCAAATCCATAACCATATGCCTTTGCCACCAGCCAAAGACAATAATTTTGCAGATAAATGGAACCCACTTGCGATGAAGCATCCCTTGTCGAAGTCTGAATATTAATAGCTGTACTTCAAACGAAAAGTAGTCCAGGAATAACGGAGAAAATATTTGCCAGGATTTATTGAGTACCGCCAAGAAGTCCAAACTTTTTCTTTTAAAAGAAAAATACTTTAATAATAATTATCTTCTCAGGCTAAAGAAATATACCAATTAACACCTGGGGCTGGGCCACAAAGATTATAAACTCAATTACTCCGCACGCTGACCCCACAAATTGGTGATTGGTGAACATTGGCATAACCGCTGCTCCCTGAGAAGGTTGAGCTAATGATAACTAAATTGATAGGTGTTTCATTTTTTTATTTCGTTTTACTTTCGTTCGTTATCTTTTTTTTTTTTTTTTTCTCATTACCGTTGTTTTTTCGTTTTACTTTCCATGGTTGCACATAACTTGACTAGTTGTACCTACGGGTTTTATTAAAAAAAAAAAAAAAAAAACTTGACTAGTTGTAGTCGTCAGTCGTCGCACGTGACCAGAACCCACAGTGCAATTGTGACGTACGTACTACAAGATACGACTGGGTCCAAATCCCCTGAAGTAACCTAATTTTTGAGTTTTGGATCGAGACTACCCGATTTGAATCCGTTGCTCGAGATTATATCGGGATTCGGATTCATTATTCAGGATGTGTGTACTTCATTTCGAATAAATTATTACAGATTCAAATCAGACGGTTCATATCTAAAACCCAACTTTTAAATTAGTTCACTGGATCCGAACTCAGATATGACTGGGGCCTGCTCTCTCTGTCTCGTTTTAACTTGTTTGGAACTTTGGAACTTCCTCTCTGTATCTAAAGCGTCATAGTTTGAAACTTCCTAGTTTGATCTCTCTCTGTCTATATATATAAAATCAGTTACTTCACCTCTAGTATCTAAACTTCTCATATTCTATCAACAACCCCAAATTAAATAATCAATCAATTATAATACGAAAATGGGCTCCTGCTTATCAGCTTACTCCAATGAGATCATAGATATGTTTGCTACAGCAAAGGTGATTACCATTGATGGATCTCTAAGAGAGTATTCTGTGCGGACGAAAGTATCAGATGTTTTATATGAAAAGAACACTGCCACTTTCCTCTGCAGCTCAGATGAGTTATACTTGGACAGAGACATCTCTGCGTTGAGTTGTCGCGACTGGGTTGAGTTAGATCAGATATACTTTATTCTACCTCGATCCATGGTCGATCATCCATTAAAGGGACATGACATGGCTGCTCTTGCAGTTAAGGCTGGCATGGCTTTGGATAGAGCATTGGTGAAGAAGAGATCAGGTGGTAAAGACAGCAAGCGAGGTATCGGTCAAGTCATGCCGATTCGTGAATTGTATGAAAAATTAGATGAAACATACAAAATTGGCAACGATCTTGAGAAATCAGAGCAAATTAAGAGTAGGAGTGCACTTTTGCAGAATTCTAAAACAAAATTAGGAGAAAGAGCATCTGTGAGAAATGGGCATAACATGTCCAAGTTGGCTGCCATCCATGAGTAGCAGAATAAAGCAACAATTATTAGTTTGTAGAATTTTTCATTTCTTTTTTTTAGAAATATTTTTAGTACTCTTTGCGCTGTTTGCGCGCACTTAGATAGAGTAGGATAAGTTTAAGTTTTGATTTTCGTTGGCCTAATTAAATGAGAAAAAAAAATTGTATGTATCTTATAAATAGGAATTAGATAAGTATTTGAAAGAAGAAAGGAAATATCCAATGTAGAAATTGAAATCGATAACTCAGTTTATATATATACAGAGAGAGATGGGTTACGATGAGTTGCGAAGCAAAATGCGTTTCTACTTCACGCTGAATTTTTATTTTGAAAGTCCAAACGACTGATCCGAATCGTTAGATGTTTAATTCATATTGAAATGTACTTGGAGACCAAATTTTACATTTTTTAGAATATTTTTACTATTTATTAAGCATTTTTTTAAATTGTTGTTTCGCTGTGAACAGTAAAAAAACAGTAAAATTTTCTGGACCATCAGATCAGCGACTTTCAAAATTGCTTAATAAATAGTAAAAAAATTCAAAAAATATAAAATTTGGTCTCCAAGCACATTTCAATATGGAGAACAAGATAAACAGTTCGGATCGACGTTTTGAACTTTAAAATCACAAAATATGAGCGTGAAATAAATTGTCACTTTGCTTCGCAACTCATCGTAACCCACCTCATATATATATATATAGAGAGAGAGAGAGAGAGAGAGAGATGGGCTATGGTGAGTTGTGAAGTAAAACGACTATTTTACTTTACACTTTGTGATTTTAAAGTTAAAACGTCGATTCGAACCGCTCAACATGATCTCCATATTGAAATGTGCTTGGAGACCAAATTTTACAATTTTTTTGGTTTTTTTTTACTATTTATTAAGTCGCTTTAAAAATCGCCGATCTGATGGTCTAGAAAATTTTTACTGTTCACCCGGATTTTCAAATTTTCAAAGTGGCTTAATAAATAGTAAAAAATATCCAAAAAATATAAAATTTAGTTTCCAAGCATATTTTATTATGGAGATCATGTTGAGCGGTTCGGATCAATATTTTTAAACTTTGAAAATGAAAATATTACGTGGAGTATTAACGTGTTTTACTTCGCAATTCACTGTAGCCTATCTATATCTATATCTATATCTATATCTATATCTATCTATCTATCTATCTATCTATCTATCTATCTATCTATCTCTATATATATATATATATGAGCTACAGTGAGCCATGGAGTAAAACGCGTTTGTACTTCACGTGATATTTTTATTTTGAAAATCCAAACGACCAATCCGAACTGTTAGATGTGATCTCTATATTGAAATGTGCTTGGAGATCAAATTTTACATTTTTTTTATATTTTTTTTACTATTTATTAAGCAATTTTGAAAATTGTTGTTTTGCTGTAAACAGCAAAAAAACAGTAAAAATATCTAGACCATCGGATCAGCAATTTTCAAAATTGCTTAATAAATAGTAAATAAATTTCAAAAAAATGTGAAATTTGGTCTCCAAGCACATTTCAATATGGAGATCATGTTGAGCAATTCGGATTAATCGTTTCATTTTTAAAATAAAAATATAGTGTCATGGAGCACCAACTCATTTTACTCCATGTCTCACCATAGCCCATCTCTCTCTCTCTCTCTATATATATATAGATATAGATGGGCTATGGTGAGTTGTGACGTAAAGCGACTATTTTACTTCATGCTCATATTTTCCTATTTTAAAACTCAAAATGTCGATCCGAACCATTCATCTTGTTATCTATATTGAAATGTGCTTGGAGACCAAATTTTATATTTTTTTGGAATTTGTTTACTATTTATTAAGCAATTTTGAATGTCGCTGATTTGATGATCCAGAAAATTTTACTGTTCACAGCAAAACAACAATTTTAAAAAATGCTTAATAAATAGTAAACAAATTCCAAAAAATATTAAATTTGGTCTCCAAACACATTTCAATATGGATTAAACATCTAACAGTTCGAATCGGTCGGTTGGACTTTCAAAATAAAAATACAACGTGAAGTAACGTGTTTTACTTCGCAACTCACTGTAGTCCATCTCTCTCTATATATATATATGCGTTTCTTCTTTTAATCTTTCTCTGAGTTCTTTATCACATTATTATATACAGATTGGCTTTGCTGTTGCGTATTTAACCATAATAGCCAATTAATTAATAATAAGTGAAACAAATTATCAAATCTGATGAATTTTCTGACTTGGAAAAAATATATTAAGAACAATTTGATATTAATGTATAATGAGATAAATAGTTCCAACACTAAATTATCAAATCCTTGAATTTTCTCATGATCACTTGAAGAACAAGAAATTGTTGGAATATATCTTAGCTCGGTTTTTCTGGCAACCACGATGTGACTATTGAAAATCTGTGAATCACAGATTCACAAACAAATTTTCAAACTACTAATATAATCCAGTCAATGTGGGAACCTTTTGACAAAGACATCGGAATATCAGATCAGGAGAAAGGATACTTGACACAGTCAGGGTCTGTTCAGATGTTATGAAATTATATGGGATGAGATTTGACGGGGATGGAAATTCACTTTTGAAAAAGCAGGAATCCATGAGTGCAAGAAGGCACATGATTAATTATGGGAATATGTTCAAATAAGTGTTCAGTTGCACGGTGAGATTAATTGTGGAAAATTCTTATTTTCATTCTAAATATTTGATATTATACAATTTTTTTATTAATATACATGTAATTAAATTAACTGAATTAAACAGTACATAACAATATTAATTACTTATTATTATATAAAATAATAATAATAATAAATAATGTATCGTTTGGTTTTTTGGGATTAAATTTATTAATATATACTGTTGAATTTTTTCTGAATTGTCAAATTGTTAGACCTAGCAGAAAAAAAGACAACAAAAAGATGTTGGCCGGATCTACATTTTAATTAGTCCCACACGAGAAAACTTAGGTGCTAAAGAGGTGTATATATATTAGGTCTTTTACATTGACACAAGATACATAAAATTAGTGGGTCCGGATGATGGAAAGTAAAATTAGTGAGATGAGACAGTGGTTGGGAAATTGAAAATGCAGTCCGAGCTCCGTTTTTTTTTTTTCCTCTCAAAATGAACTGGTGTAGAAACCGAGGTGGGATCAAAATGGAAATGTTATGGGAAATAAATTGACAGCCGAACACATGTAGGAAATTTAATCACAACCCATTGAAAATCCCACCAAACCTATGCTTGCCGAACAGGGCCTCAGAGTCGTATATTATGAACTCCGCCCAAATCTGACTAGGTCGTTACATAACGTGACATTCACTTGATTTGTATGCGCAGCTACACATATAGGTTAAATGAGTTTATCATAGTTCAGAAGAGATTTGTATCATTATAATCATACTAACATATTTTAATACGATCCGAAATCTGCTACATTAATTAATATGGATCCTGTACGTATTTGAACATTTAAATTTTGTAAATTTTTAATAAATTTACATTTAAATTATATTAGAATCCGATTCAAATCCAATCTATTGACAATTCTAAATGCTTGACGACGAATTTGATAAGTATATTGTTAATTATTCATGCAAAATGGTTGACAACGAATTAACTATCTCAACTTCAAAGCATAGTGACAACTTAATAGTTCGGAAAAGGTTCGGCAGAGTCAAAAATTCGTGATTTGGATATAATTCGGAAATAATTCAAGAATAATTCGTTTTTATAAACACCAAATTAGTATAATTTGAATATAATTCGGGAATAATTCATTTTTTTACACAACAAATAATATACTAAAATACTAAAGTTGTAAAAAAAATAAGATTGTTTTGTTCATTTTAATTTTTTTATTAGTGTAAACATAGAAATTTTTACATAGACATATTTATTTAATTCTACTCTATAAGTTCTATCAATTTTGTAGCTTAGTTTAACAAAAATTAGCATAGTAAGCAATATAAACATCATCAGCTTGATCTGAATTAATTCATTAATATGTAAACAAATCAACTTATCAAGATTCATAATTCTATTCTTTATCACCTTTATACACATATACATAGATAAGTATATAACAAGTAAATAACACATAAATAATATATAACAACACTGATTCATTACATCTAATTAAATTCAAAAGTTGGAAATTTTAACACTTGTATAACAACTTGACTACAATTTTTTATATATAGAAATAGACACAGAAGATCGAGTTTTAACTTTAATACTCCTACTTCCGATTCATTCTGTCTTGCTTCAGTTGATCTTCTATTTTTTTTAATTTAGTGGGATGGTATTAAAAAGATCAAAACCATTCATTTCAAATTTAACTGTTCAGATCTTCATGAATCATACAATAAATTCTCTTTAAATTGGAGAGGATCCCGTGACATTGAAAAGGTTGAGGAGCAAAGTAGCAAACACGTGATCCCCAAGGCCTTCAGATTTCAAATTCATATCGCGATGTATTTTTCCGAATTTAACGCGAATAAAACGTAAAATTCGTATAATTCATGAATAATTCGTTTAATTCACAAATTGTTGTTTAATCCGTCATTCAATTTGCAGATGACTGAGATTCGAATTATTCGCGAATAACTCGTGAACCTTGTCACTATGTTTCAAAGTACACAGTCAAAGAGTACGTATGTACCATTTTCATCCTTTCAGCCTTGTGAACATTTGAAGTTGAAGAAAACTGTAAATTTTATGAGAATAATAATTTCTATTGATATATATTGGATATTTTTGTTATTTATTACACTTCTCTGTTATGGGTATTTATACCTTTTTGTTTTTGATATTTTTGTAAAACAAAAATTTTTTTTAAGAAAACAATTGCATTTACAATCTTATTTTTCTAATTACAAGACTCTATTTATACTTATATTAGATGTTATATATTTGTATTCTATAAATGATGAAACACAAAAGGAGCAAACACAAGAGACACAAGAGGTATGAGAGGAGCAAGCACGAGAGATAGAGAAGACACAAAATGAGCAAGCACAAGAGGCATAAGAGGTACGAGAGTAGCAAATACAAGAAACTCAAGAGGTACGAGAGGAGTAAGTAAAAGAGGTAGAGAAGGCACAAGAGGTTAGGGGTGTAAACGGATCAAATATTATCCGATTTCGTCTGAATTTGTATCCGAAAAATTACTTAAATTATCCGATCTGTATCCATATCCGAGACTATCCGTATCCAAAAAATTATAGCGGATAAAAATACAGTTAGGATTTTAATTATCCGTAAGTATCTGTATCCAACCGTTCGCATCCCTAAATCACAACAAATGTACTCTATGTTCTTAAATTGATTTATTAAATTACATATTCATACCAATGATTTATTAAACTGCATATACATATATATTTTGATGAATAATATAACACTATGACATAAGCAACTAATGTTTTTGATAATATGATATATGTTTTGTAATCAACAAACTTATTATGAAAATATTAGATCTAATATCTATATTTGTCTGATATCCAATCCGTATCCGTAGCATTTAATATCTGATCCGTATTTAAAAAATTATAACGGATAAAGATACGGTTTAACCACTATCCGATCCTTATCCGACTGTTTACACCTCTACAAGAGGTAGAGAAGGAAACCTGATTTTACAACTTGAATGGCACAATCTTATGAGTAATACATAAATTAAATAGTAATATTTCTTTCACTCATGTATATATGCTACTAACAAAATTGAACATTGCAACACCTAAGGGCAATGATTATTCTCATTCTGATGATGATTAATTAATATGTTTGTTTAGTAAAAGCAACCCTATTTTGAATTTTGTGATCAATGATCGATGATGATTAATATATATATATATATATATATATTTAGGAACAACAATCTCGTTTTGGATTTTGTTATCAGTGATATCTAAGAAGTCCTTAATTTTGTAACTATTGTATGATTTGAATACAAGAGTGAGTCTATAGTACTATGCATATTACGATTTGGCCTGTAATACAGCTTAATATTTGACTTTTCAAAATCCTAACGGTCGATCCAAACCATTCATCTTGTTCTCCATATTAATATGTGTTTGGAGACCAAATTTTATATTTTTTAAAAAAATTTTACTATTTTTTTACATTTATTGAAAATCACTGTTTTTGGATGGTCCAAAATTTTCAAATCAAGTGATTTTCTAAATATCTGAAAAAATAGTAATTTTTTTTTTCAAAAAAATGTAAAATTTGGTCTCCAAACACATATTAATATGGAGAACAAGATGAGCGGTTATGATCGACCATTAGGATTTTGAAAACTTGAATATTGAGCCATAGCACATACCAACCCATGATATGCATAGTACCATAGACTCACTTTGAATACAATTTGAATGTATTAATTATATATATGATACAATTAGCTATTTTTATTTATATTAATTTTCTATTCATATTACCTGGCATGGTTTTATATTATTTGTTGTACCTACTATTGGGTGTTATTTAATGTAAATGGATACATATATAATATATATACCGAGGCTAGACCCTAATAAAAACACAATTAAAAACATATATTCACATAAATTTTCAATGACTCAAAATTAGTTAGTAACATATGGCATAGCTAAAATAATCAAGAGACTTGTCAAATGCCAACACAGTAAAACAGATGGTGTAAGTGGTATTAGCCATCGATTTTAACAACGCAAGAGATGGCATTAAAGGATCAACATCGTCAAATATCAAACACCATATGTAGGATCATCATCGATTCATTACCAAAGTAGATTTGATGGTGTTTCTACATTAAACGGCTTATTTAATGATCAAAAAACTATTATTCTTATCAGTCTCTAATTTTCAACCGATGACGTTGGACCTGAACGCCATCGGTTTGAACTAATGGCTTATGTGTATACATTTCCTATCAGAATAATAAGCAACGATTTAGAGCCCAATAACAGAATACAATTTCAACTGATAGTAAAGTGTTTTTCCGTGGTAGTGAGTACCTGGGAGGATACGGATCCTACAATAATGGTACCTATTAATTTTCTTATTTGCAACTTTGCCCTTCTAACTATTTAAATTCTCAGCAAAAACAGAGGTTTCATGGGTGATTCACTTGTCAATGTCAGAACAAAGAAATCCACTTGCGATGAAGCATCCTTCAGTTAGAATTACAACAATGATAGTGTGGCTGGACTTTCCAAAAAAAAAAAAACATTTAGGCATGAAAAGTGGGACTATATATATAATTTTTTGAAACAGTTTGATAGTGGCTGTCAAAACGTGGGACTATATACTTGCCATGACTTATTTGACTGCCGCTAAAATAGGGAACTAGAAAGTCGCTGTTTTTATTATCCATATCCGAGTGTAGCCACTAATTGTAATCGTTTGATAATTAACTTGATAGCTAACACACATTATTCGTCATCCATGACCGATATAAACAATTTACTCCTAGAAATTAAAGTATTAAACCCAACCAATTAAGTTGTGGTCGCCACTCGTGACGCCAACCAAGTGGTCCAAGTGCAAGTTCTTCCAGCGACTGAGGCCCACAATTGTTTTCGCTAGTGACGCCTGCTCCGACGTCATTGTTTTAATATGTTTATAACTTCGAAACTTCCCCTGTTTCTTTTTCTCTCTCTATTTATAAAGCCATCACCTCTAATATCTAAACTTCTCATATTCTATCAACAGCGCCAAATTAAAAAAATCGATCAATTAATAGAAAAATGGGCTCCTGCTTATCAGCTTATTCCAATGAGATTATAGATACGCTCCCTACAGCCAAGGTGATTACCATTGATGGATCTCTAAGAGAGTATTCGGTGCCGACGAAAGTATCCGAGATTTTAGATGAAAAAAATACGGCCTCTTTCCTCTGCACCTCAGATGAGTTATACTTGGACAAAGACATCCCAGCGTTGAGTTCTCACGACTGGGTCGAGTTAGATCAGATATACTTCATTCTACCTCGATCCATGGCAGATCAGCCGTTGAAGGGACAAGACATGGCGACTCTTGCAGTTAAGGCTAGCTTGGTTTTGGATGGAGCACTGGTAGAGAAGAGATCATGCAGTAGTGGCAGCAAGCGAGGTATTCAAGTTATGCCGATTCGTGAATGGGATGAAAAATTAAGTGAAACAAACAAAAGTGGCAACCATCTCAAAAAATCAGAGCAAAATAGTAGGAGTGCCCTCTTGCGGAATTCTAAAACAAAATTAGGAGGAAAAGCATCAGTGAGAGATCAACATAACATTCCTAAGTTGGCTGTCATCCAAGAGTAGCAGAATGAAGCAATTAGTTTGTAGATTTTTTTTTTTTATAGAAATATTTTCATTACTGCTGCGCTGTCTGCGCCAACTGGAGTAGGACAAGTTTCAGTTTTGATTCTCTTTGGCATAATTAAATGAGACAAAAAAGTTGTATGTGTTTGTAAATAGGAATTAGACAACTATTTGAAAGGAGAAAAGGAAATGCAATGTGCAAAATTAAATTGATAACTTAATTTTGCTGATATGCGTTTCATATTTTAATCTTTTTCTCCGTTCTTTATCACATGATTATATACATATAATTGGTTTTCTGTTGCGTATTTAACCATAAAACCCAAATAATTAATAGGAAAAATTGTGAAAATACCAATCCAAAACCTTCAAAACGTGAGAGTGCCATTGCAAACTTCAAAATTATAGAAATGCCACTCCAAACTTTATTAATTGTGAAAATGTCATTAATACTATATTAATCTTGTTAAAATGAAAAAAATGAAATACCTAAAAACCCTTAATGAAAAAATAATCTAACGGTTAAGGAAATCAATCTGAAACGGATTTATATTTTCAGACTCTTAAATCCGTTAACTATCAAAACCCGTTTCGCTTCTTCTCTCATTCTTTCCCAATTCTCACGCAGGCGACACCTCTCCCGTCTCCTCCTTCGCACCTCCTCTCTCTCTCTGCCTCAAGACTCGCAGACACTCTCTCTCCTCTGTGTGATTTAATTTCTCTCTACAACCTCGCCTCAGACTAACCTCAATTGCCCTCGGACTTGCCCTCAACCTGATGCCAGTACCTCTCCTATGGCTCTGAGTAGTCGAGCTAATTCCAGTATGCTGGTATTTTGATTAGGGTGTTTTAATTTGGATATTTTACACTCTAATCTCCTTCATACTATTTTGATTTGGGCGTTTTTTATTTTTTTTCTTGCTCTTTTAACCATTGCTTTATTCTGACATGTCAGCCAGCACAAAGCAAGGATAAGCAATAAAAGTATGAGGATCAGGACGACGAAAATGGCCTTAGTGATAACAAGATGAATTCGAGAAATCTGAGTAATTAAATGTAGCACTTAGAACTATGAATATAATTTTTGAAATGTGTATTTGTTGTCATTTGGTGTTGTAACTGGTCTTAATGTAATTATTTTATTGTAACATATGCACTGGGTGTAAAAAATGCAAGCTTGACAAAATTTTCCTTGTTTGTTGGATTGCTTGTGATGTATGTTGTTAAGCATGTTTGGATAAACATATGAATTACAATGAGAGCAATAAGTTGGTCATGAGATCTTGATATGAATTGTGTTGTTTCTATAGCTCAAAAAACTATCTAATCAATCAAATATTTGAGCAATACCACTGCACAACCCGGTACCATTGGTGTTCAAATTTGCAGTACCTTTTTGTGAATTTTCAGCTAGGTGTTCAAAACAGCTCACAACCCAGTACTACTGAAAGGTACTGCACAACCCGGCAAAAGGAAGGTTTGAGCTACACCAATGAAAATTTGCACAACCCGGTACCAACTCGAAAGGAAGAGGCGATTCGGCAAAAGGAAAGGAGGAGGTGCGATTTTACAGAGGGCTCGGCAAGAGAGGGAAGTTTCACGGAAGAGAGGGAGGCAGGGATAGACTAGAGGAGGCCATTTCTTTCATAATTTCACTTCAAGGGTATAATTGGAAATACGAAAATACATATTATAAAACAGAATTTTTCAGATTATTTTTTATAAAAGTAGTATAAGAATTGTATAAGAAAGACATTTTTACAATTAATGAAGTTTGGAGTGGCATTTCTACAATTTTGAAGTTTGTAGTGGTATTATTACATTTTGAAGGTTTTGTGGTGGCAATTTCAGAATTTTTCCTAATTAATAATAAGTGAAGCAAATTATCAAGTCCGATGGTTTTATAGCCCTAATTTCTATTAATTAAAAGATACATGAAAATTTAGAAATCCTAAATTTTTTTGAGTAAAAGAAATCCTAAATTTTGTTTATTTATACCTTTATGGTCCAAATTGCATGCATTTTGGTGATCCGCATGAACTTTTTGACTGAGCGAAATATTCATTTTCTGTTCCAATTCGCGTGCTAGTTGTCTAGAATGCTTAGGTTTTGTTTGTATTTACCCTTAAATCACTAAAATTCTTCAAATTTGCGAAATCACTAGAAAAATGTAAAAGTAATATGATTATAAATAAAAACGTAATTCGACGTAAGATTTTTGGGCATTTTCTATGTTTTGCACATAGTTTTTTTAGTATAGCTTCACACCCTATCATCAAACCAGATAATCCAAATCCATTTTCACCCCTAATTGATATGAAGTATCTTAGAAAAAATTTCACGACTTTTTTCACAGTACAACTGAACCTGCATTTTATCACATTTTCATAACTTTTTTCGTACATACTCATGAAGATAGTTTCCCACAAATTTATTTGTAAATTTTCAAATTCTCATTCCATTCCACACAATTTCGTGACAATCGATCATTAGAGAGACAGATAGAACTACAAGAAAAAGACAAAAAAAGAATTAACAAGAAAAATGATAATTAAGTTTTAGAGAGTCAGTCTTTGATCTAGTGATAGTAACTAACCACAAGTTTGAAAATAGTAGCTACTTCAATTTTTGATTGAATTAGTAAAATAATAAGTTAGCTCATATAAAACAAATAAATAATAGTGAATTAGTGTTATTTTTATATTAGTGCTATTTTTGTTTCATTTAAAATTAAAGCAACCTATATGAAATATTACACGTTTGAAATTCGAAAGAAATAATTTTTTATTGATATTAAATAGTTGGTGATTTTAACTTCCAATCTTTGATTATTTTTTTTTTTTTTTTTGCGTTTTAACTCTCGATCGTTGTTTGACTATTTGTGGTCGTCACTCGTTGACCCCAGTGCATCTGTGCAAGTTCTTGGACAGACAGACTGAGGCCCACAAGTCCACAACTGTTTTCGCTAGTGACGCCCGCGCCTACGTCATCTATTGGGTCTCTCCTCCTAATTTGTTTCCAACTTTGAAACTTCCTCTGTTTTTTGCTCTCTCGCCCACTCTCTCTCTATATAAAACCAGTTACTTCGCCTCTAATATCTAAACTTCTGATATTCTATCAACAGCCCCAAATTAAACAATCAATCAATTAATAGAAAAATGGGCTCCTGTTTGTCAGCTTATTCCAATGAGATCATAGATATACTCGCTACAGCCAAGGTGATTACCATTGATGGATCTCTAAGAGAGTATTCGGTGCCCACAAAAGTATCAGAGATTTTAGATGAAACGAATACTTATTCTTTCCTCTGCAGCTCAGATGAGTTATACTTGGACAGCGACATCACTGCATTGAGTTCACATGACTGGGTCGAGTTAGACCAGATATACTTCATTCTACCTCGATCCATGGTTGATCATCCATTGAAGGGACAAGACATGGCTGCTCTTGCAGTTAAGGCTAGCTTGGCTTTGGATGGAGCATTGGAAAAGAAAAGAGCAGGCAGCAGTGGCGGTAAGAGAGGTGTTCAGGTTGTGCCAATTCGTGGATTGGGTGAAAAATTAGATGAAACATGCAAAACTGGTAACGATCTGAAAAAATCAGAGCAATTTAGGAGGAATACACTTATGCGGAATTCTAAAACAAAATTAGGAGGAAGAGCATCAGTGAAAGATGGACATAACATGGCTAAGTTGGCTGCCATTCAAGAGTAGCAGAATGAAGTAACATTATTAGTTTATAGATTTTTTATTTGTTAAAAATATTTTCATTAGTGCTTCGCGCTGAGCTGTCTGCGCACACTTGGGTGAAGTAGGATAAGTTTCAGTTTTGATTTTCATTGGCATAAATATTAATTGAGAAAAAAAGTTGTGTATTTGTACATAGGAATTAGACAAGTATTTGAAAGGAGCAAGGAAATGCAATATAGAAAATGAAACTTATAACTCAGTTATGCTTACATAATTATAGTCGTATTGGTTTACTGTTGCGAATCTAATCATAATAGTCAATTAATTTATAATCAGTAAAGCGAGAAGCTAGCTGGTGTGTACGGCGGATAAGTTCAAACTTCGCTAGTTGATTTTCATAGAAGAGTTTGATTTGTCACTAGTATATATGCACAATCCAGCTGTTGCAAACTGTGGGCACTAAACCGTTATTCCGGTCCCAATCATTGATCTTGTTGAAATTCGGCGCATGAAAATAATTCTTTATTGAAATTCGTACATGGAAAAACTTACACGGTTAAAATCGGAATACAGGGCATATGTATCAATAAGTACTATAATTAAATGATACAACAAATAATTAATTATATTGTAAGCTGGTTATAATGCATAGAGTAGAACTAGGGTGTTCTTAAGTTCATCAAGGCTTTTGATGAACTCAAGTTTAAAACCCGTCAAATCAGTTTTAAATGACAAATTTGAACTGCTTGATACTCGCCTACCTTACGAGTGATATGTCTATATGTGAAAATTTTAAACATTCGAATTAATTTAGTTTATAGTCAAGCAGTCAAAATTAAAAGGTTAATAATTTAATTTTTAATGCATTCATTTTTTGCACGTATTTTGATTACTAAACTCTATGCAAAATTAATTTCAAAATTAAATTCTCTTACATATAGATGTATCACTCATAAAGTAGCCGAATTTCAACGGTTTGAATTCATCGTTTAAAGTCAATTCGATAAGTTTTAAATTTGAGTTCACGAAAGGACTTGGTAAACTTAAAAACACCCTAGTTCTACTCTAATGTATATATTAAGTTAGAGAAAAATATATATTAAGAACAATTTGATAATGTTTTAATGAGATAATAGTTCTGGAAATTTTTTATCTATAGAAATTATTAAATTCATACGTACGGAAATAAAAAGAGTACTTAGTTTTCAACAAATATAGAAAGATTTGACTCAATAAGTCCGATCCAAATATATGGATCAGACTTAATAGTTCAGATCCGTCAATATATATATTTATATTTTTAATGGCTAAAAAGGAGAAGTGTAAGTGCCACATTTCATCAGATCTTAAGTGGATTGGCCCCAATGATGAAGATTCAAAGAATTTTTTCTATAAATTTGATAGAAGGAAGAATCAGGAGCTGTTACATTTAATCAATTCAAAATTGGATCTTCATAATTGAGGCCGATCCATTTCTAACTGATTTTTTGTGGCATTTATATTTTAGATTTTTCCATCAACATCTATTTTTAAAATAAAAATAAAATATATCGATGAATTTGGACCATTGAATCTGATCTATATATTTGAATTAGACTCATTGAGTCAGATCTTTCTATATTTATTGGAAACGAGACACTATTTATGTTTTCGTATGTATGATTTTAATAGTTTCTATAGATAAAAAATTTCCGATAGTTCCAACACCAAATTAAGTCCGATGAAATTTCCTGACTTCGCGAACAAGAAATTGTTGGAATATATCTTGCCTCTGTTTTTATGCAACCTGGATGTGACTTTCGAGAATCTGTGAATCACAGATTTACAAACAAAATTTCAAACTAATAAATATAAGTCAGTCAATGTGGGAACTTCTTGACAGAGATAATATCAGCATATCAGATCAGGGGAAAGGGAGATTTGACATAGTCAAGAGTCGTACGTTAATTATGTACTCCGCCCAGCTCCAACTAGCGCGTTACAAAACGTAACATTTCACTTGATTTGTATACAGCTACATATATAAGTTAAATGAGTCTATCGTAATTGAAAAGATTGGCTGCATCAGTCAAGTTCTCAAAAAAAAAAAAAATTTGAAAAGATTTATTTGTATTATTATAATCATACTAACATATTTTTGATACGATGCGAAATCAGTTACAAATATAAATTAATGGATCCCGTATTTGAATATTTATATTTTGTAAAATTTCGACAAATTTACATTATAAATTATACTAGAATTCGATTCAAATCCAATATATTGATGATTTCGTTAGTTATTTCAGCCTAGGGCTGGGCAAAAAAGCTTGAACTCGTAACTCGCTCATTTACAGCTCGTTTAACTTGACTCATTTACAACTTTAGTTGGCTAACTCGTTTAATAAATGAACGCAGTTCGAGTTGGCCCCAACTCGCTCATTTATAACTCAAGTTACATAATATTGGTCACAATAAATCTCAAAATAATCAAATCCGAATCTCTAGACTATTATTTGTGCTTTGAGATTCGTGTAAAATATGTTTGAACTTGTATTGTAATACTATCACTGGTTAAATGAGTTATAAACGAGTTATGAGCCAACTCAAGTTGATAACGAGCTGAGTTTGAACTTGTGTTGTAATACTATTACTGGTTAAATGAGTTATAAACGAGTTGTGAGCCAACTCGAGTTGATAACGAGCTGAGTTCAAGTTGGCTCTACAACTCGTTATTATCATCTCAATTCGAGTTGGCTCGCTCGTTTATTAAACGAACCGAGTTCGAGTTGAGAGTAACTCGCTTAAATTCGGCTCATTTACAGTCCTATTCCAGCCTAATGGTTGAGGATGATTTAACTATCTCAATTCAAAGAGTAAGAGTACGTACCATATTTATCCTTTCGGGAAATAAATCTGCTGTGAACATGTTATTCCGATTCTAACTGTTCAAACTTTTACATGCGTGCATCTTAACGAATTAATTTTCATGCACAAATCTCAATAAAGATCATCGGTGGAATATGAATAACAGGTAACAGCTTGAACTTGGAGAAAGCAGAGGTCAGGTGGGTGATTGTCACTTGTCAATATCGGAACAAGAAAACCCACTTGCGACGAAGCATCCTTCTCTCAGAAGTCCGAATTCCACATTGACAGTTACGCTGGACTACCCAAAAAAAGACTAAAAGAAGGATAGGCTTTAAAAGTGCGAGCTAGTATATATTTGCCAAGACTTATTCAGTTATTTGAGTGCTGCCGAATCAGGGAACTAGAAACTCGAATCCATTTCCACGGGCATCCACCAATTGTAATTGCTTGATAAGTTGGTAGCTAACACTCATTATTCGTCATCCATGACCGATAAACTTTGCTCCTCCGAGAAATTAAAGTATTAAAACCCTTCCAATTAAATAAGTTGTGGTCGCCACTCGTGACCCCAACCAATAGTCGTCCAGTCAAGCCCACAATTGTTTTCGCTAATGACGCCTGCTCGTACGTCATCTTTTTTTGTCTTTCTCGTTTTAATTTATTTTTCTCTTTCTCTATATATAATGCCAGTAACTTCACCTCTAACATCTTAAGTTCTCATATTCGGTCAAACAATAGGGGGGCACGTGCAAAAATGAATGGACGACGAGATTTGTATGTGTCATGTGGAGCGTATGGAAGAACCGAAATTGTATCATTTTCAGAAACAGCCGGATACCGGCACGTATATGGCCGAAAGAATAGTGGAAGAGATGAGTCTCTGGCTAAGGAACTGCTAAAAGATGTTTGAAACAGTGTACCTATACTGTAACAGTGTTTATTTCCTTTGTACCAGTGTAGTGTAGGGAATGTAGTGACAGTATAGGATTTATTTCTATTTTACAAGTGCCGCATAGGCAGCTTGATGTGAGTGCTGTTAGATGATTATAACACTTTGAAATCAATATATCTATGTGGCAGCTTCTGTCACATTTCCTCAAAAAAAAAAAAAAATTTCTCATATTCTATCAACAATGTCAAATTAAACAATCGATCAATTAATAGGAAAATGGGCTCCTGCTTATCAGCTTATTCCAATGAGATCGTAGATATGCTTGCTACAGTCAAGCCTCATGTTTGGTTGTGGCTTAAAACTAAAGAGGCCTAAATTAGTTATTCCAACTTAGGCCAGTCTAAATTATTTATATTTGGTTGAAGTCTAAAGTTAAATCATAGCTTAAATTATTTCTTATTTGGTTAGAGTTGGTGGAGGACTAAAGTTTTGAAAGCCTAAATTAGTTAATTATATATAATAAGAGACTAATTATATAATATTAATATATTAATAATAAATTACTAATTATATTATTATAAATTAATAATCATTATTAATAGAAAGATACTAATTATATAATCTTATTAAAATAATTATTTAATATATTAAAATATATATTAATAATAATTATTAATAATAAGATACTAATTATATAATATTAATATATCAATAACAACTATAATATATTATAATATTATTATAATAATGATTTACTATATTAGCAATATTAATTATTAATTATATAATTATATATTAATAATAATTATTAATAAAAAGATATTAATTATATAATATTAATATATTAATAATAACTATAAAATATTATTATATTATTATAATAATTATTTAATATATTAACAATATAACATATTAAATTATATAGTTATATATCGTTAATAAGATACTAATTACACAATATTAATATATTAATAATAACTATAATATATTACAATATTATATAATAATTATTTAATATATTAACAATATAACATAACAATTATATAATTATTTATTAATAATAATTATTTAATATATTAACAATATAAGATATTAATTAGATAATTATATACTAATAATAATTATTAATAATAATATACTAATTATATACAAATAAATTATTATTATAATTATTCAAGTTGGGCTACAAGGTGGAATAAAAATTAAATCACTATGTGAGGTAGTTTAATTTAGGCTGGCCTAAATATTGGCTTATACTATCTTAGTTCATCTCAATTAAGACACATTTAGTGGAATAACAAAGCCTAAACTTCTTATTCCATCTTTTAGGCCACAACCAAACATGATGCATTGATGGATCTCTAAGTGAGTACTCAGTGGCAAACAATAGTATCAGATTTTTTTTTTTAAAGGCTACTCCCCATTTCATATAACTGAAATAACATAATTGCATCTTCCAGTTTATCAACCGAGATTGTCCTCTGTGATATCACTTTAACAAACACATGAGACTAGAATCACTAATGATTAAGGTTCAGCTCAAATTCGGCGCAGCTCAATGAGAGAAGCAAAATAATCCGGCTCTAACTCGACTCGATTTTGAAAAAAAAAAACTTAGCTCATGTAAACACTCAGCTCGCGAGCTGACTCATATTTTTAAACTATTAACTAAATTTTGTCAAAAAAAACTTATTAATTCATATAAACCTTGGCATTCTCATTATGTGGTCGGATTCATGTAGATTTGAGTTGAAAATACAATTATTATTTTTATAAACATTCATAATTTAAACAAATATATTTTTCAAAATTTATCATTTTTTACAATAATCGATGCAAAGAGGATCATAATGTAGACACATCATTTGTAAGGTAGGTGGATTTCAACGATAATGTTGAGTAGGGATTACAATAATATTGAGAATTATAATGCTGAGTATCTTATGTCAATATATATAGAATAATTAACAAAATACTTGTGGGCAATGCTTTTTTATTTTGTATTAAAATATGAAATGCTCTACTAGGTGCTTTTTTTTCTTAATTTCGCCACGAAATATACATCAAGAGAGTGTGATAAGTGATCGTTAATAACAACACTAATGAATTCATAACTTCTCATTTTGACCGGCAAACTATCTCAATCAAAATAATTAAAATTAAATTACTACAGTAAGATTTAAATTTAATATGATAGTATTTGCTCACATATATGTGACTCAGATAGGTAATTTACTTTTCTTTTGAGCTAACCTTGTTTTTAATTATAATATACCTGGTCGAAAGCAATTATTTTTACATGCATCTCCTGCATAAAGAAAATCCCTTCAGCCAAACGAACTTAATGTCATTACTTTATAACTAGATAATTTAAAATTTTCTATTAATTTTTCATTTCCCTTTAAAGTTCAAATAAAATCGATATTCGGATTGGCCCGGAGAAATTGACTTGATTGCCTTAATTTCGTTCATCGGGCAGGCCCAACTATTTATGTTTTCACAGAGTCGCAAGCTAGCAGCTATCTCTCAACAGGCCTACGGCCCATAGATTAAACAAAAAGAAAAGGAAAGCTGTCTCAACATGTTTTTTATTATTATTATTATTTGGAGAAAGCTCGTAGACAGTGTCGACGAATTCGTATCCTCTGAGATATCTCAAAATTTGCTTGACTTTATGGAAAATCTCAACCGTTTAAATACGTTGTGCACTAATCTCGAAGCACACATAATACTCACCCCCTTCATCACCCCCGAATAGGCACCAGACACGTCAGTCACGCAAAAGTTGAGATATCTCAGAGGATACGCACTCAGTGTCGACATGTTTTTAGTCGTTTTAGATTTTTATCTCCCTCGAGGACTTGGATCCTCTGCAACAAGTTCTCTGAAAGGTTGTGTACCAACAGTGCCCATCAAAATGACAACATATATTTGGTCTCGAGTTAATTGACCTAGATTAGCTATTTCTCAAAAATTGTTCAACTAACATGAATATTTCAACAATGTAATTTTGTTCTGAAAAATGATGTTGCGTCAATTAATTAATATAATTAATTATGTATTACTAAGTAAGTAGTTACAATACAAGTTAATTAAATAAAATCCTTTTTTTTGTTGCCACAATGTACTCTTATTAGAGTTATTCCAATGACTCTCCAATGATTAGTAACCGACAAAAACAATATAACAAGAAAAAAAAATTGCCATAATATTTTTCTTGTGAAGATCTTCTATTTTTTTTCTTTAAGGTTTTTGCAATTATCCAATATAATCATCAATACAATTTAGGTCATGACTCATGAACATCAGTAATCAGCTACATTACAGTATAGCCTGTACTCGCTACAGAAGACTGAAGAAAATGTTGACACGATCATGAATTAGGGTGGTAACGAGATGGCTCAGTTTCAAGTTAGGTTCTAGTTCAACTTGTTAATTTCGGACTGAACTATTGTCGAGTGAACTACACTTAGAGTATCTAAGTCTAAGCTAAAACCTCAGCCCAAACTGGACCGAGCTAGTTTACGGACTTATTGGACTTTATTGAGATGCTATCATACAAAATCAAAAATATTAAATAAAAGACAGAGTGATGGATGATGAGATAGGGGAATCGGGGATTGAAGTGAGGGCGTGAGGCGCTGCACAACGAAGAGGGAGTCAAAAATGAAAATATGAAATTATAGGACTAGAAGCGAAAGTTAAACCCTAAATCTTTCAATAACTAATTAAATCGTATATATATCCAACAGTCTATACTTACTAACTCATTATGGACCAAACTAAGTCCTAATTTAGCTTGTTAATTCTGAACCGAACTAATAACAAGCTAGCTCACTAATAGCTCAATCCACTATTAAGCGGACTGTTAACGATTGAACCAGAAACAAGTCACAAACGATCCACAAATTACGACCGTTTTTTCCAGCCCTTGTCAATAAAGAAAATTGGCATGGAGAGAAAGCACAAAGCCGACATTTTTATTTTTACTCAAATTTTAAAATACTTTAATATAAATAACCAAGTTTTTGAAAAAAATTTAAAAATACCCAAAGTGCAGAAAAATTCTGCACCCCGAAATAAAAATTCGGGAGTGCGGAAAAATTTCGCATCCCGGAATAAAATTGTTTAGGCCTTCAGATTAAATCCAACACAGATCTTGAAGTACCCAATTAATCCTCTCTCCCTTCTCTCTTTCTCTCCTCTCCCTCCCAGTCCGTGATCCCGACTCGATCAAATTGCTCGAACCCCCTCTAGATGACCTCCATTATAATATTGGTAAAGGCACAAAATTTAAATAGAGGGGTTATTGGTAAACTTAGATAATAAGGAGGGGTGTAATGCGAATAAACTTGAATTGTGTAAATTAATTAAGTAAAGGGGCCTCTATGTAAATCTGAAATTTTTTGAGTTATTGTCATATCCCGAAATTTTAAATAAATATTAATCGTGCTAATTTAAAATTTTCACTCAAATTAAAATTTTACTAATTAAACCAAATGATCATCTAGAAATTTTATTATCAATTTAAATGAATCTAAAAATTTCGAAATATAAATAAATTATGAAATTATGTATATTAAAATTTGAGATTTAAAAAAAATAAAAATAATAAAGTATAGTACCTATAATAATTTATAATTATCCACGAGATTCATAAATCGAAAATTCGTTACAAGTTCGTAAAATTTAGAATAGAAAATTAAATAATTTGTGTAGAGAAATAAATAAATAAGAGTTCTAATTAGGAGAATAAATATACAAAATTCTTGTACGAATAAGATTATATAGAAGTTACAAATTTCGTTCATTTATGAATTATAGATATTTGACTTGATATTTATATATATATATATATAGAGAGTGTGACTAATATGTATTCGGTAGCACTTCGGCCGAAGTGCTACCGATTCATTTTCCGATTTTTAAAGTCCAAATGATCGATCCAAACCGTTAGATGTCATCTCCATATTAAAATGTGCTTGGACACCAAATTTTACATTTTTTGGAATTTTTTTACTATTTATTAAGCCACTTTGAAAATTGCTGGTCCAACGGTGGCTTACCAAACAGTAAAAATCAGAAACTACCGTTGGATTAGCAATTTTCAAAGTGGCTTAATAAATAGTAAAAAAATTCCAAAAAATATAAAATTTGGTATCCAAGCACATTTTAATATGGAGATGACATCTAACGGTTTGGATCGATCATTTGGACTTTAAAAATTAGAAAATGAATCGGTAGCACTTCGGCCGAAGTGCTACCGAATGCATATTAGTCACACACTCTCTCTCTCTCTATATATACACACACACACACACACACACACACACACACACATATATATATATACATACATATACACATACATATACATATACATACATATACATATATATACATACATATATATAGGAACATGCTAGCGTGCTATGCATAGCATAGAACCCCTCTATGCAACGGCTTGGATTTTGAGTTTTCAAAATCCTAATGGTCGATCCGAACCGTTCATCTTGTTCTCAATATTAATATGTGTTTGGAGACCAAATTTTATATTTTTTGGAATTTTTTTACTATTTCTTTAGATTTATTGAAAATCGCTGTTTTTTTTGTGGTACAGATTTGCTGAAAACAGCGATTTTCAATAAATCTAAAGAAATAGTAAAAAAATTCCAAAAAATATAAAATTTGGTCTCCAAACACATATTAATATGGAGAACAAGATGAACGGTTCGGATCGACCATTAGGATTTTGAAAACTCGAAATCCAAGCCGTTGCATGGAGGGGTTCTATGCTATGCATAACATGCTAGCATATTCTTATATATATATATATATATATATATATATATATATATATATATATATATATATATGTATATGTATGTATGTATATATGTATACATACATACTAATTGATATTGAATTTTTCGGATTCTAAAATCGAATTATAAATACTTGAAAATATTCATACAACATTATGGAAATTTTACGAAGCCTCGATTTGAGTTCTAAATTGAAGAATGATTTGTCAATAATTACATGATATGAAATATTAAACTTTGAAACTCATATATAGAAGAAAAATTTATAACAATGTTAATTAAAAAAATTATAACTGTTTGCTTCCCCTTAGGTGCAATTTGCACCATATATATATATATATATATATATATATATGAGTGGGGTTAAAATGCACCCTCCCCTTGTTTTTTCATTTTTAAAATTCAAATAGTTGATTTGAATCTACTAACGCGTTCTACATATTAAAATGAGCTTGGAGACCAAATTTTACATTTTTTGGAAATTTTTTACTGTTTTTTCAGAATTTTTGAAAATCATCACTGTGCTGAATTTTTTATTATTGTTTAGTTTAATAAAAAATTCTGAAAAATTAGTAAAAAATTTTCAAAAAATGTAAAATTTGGTCTCCAAGCATATTTTAATATGTAGAACACATTGGTAGATTCAAATCAACTATTTGAATTTTAAAAATGAAGAAACGAGGGGAGGGTGCACGTTTGGAGCACAAAAAGGAGGGTGCATTTTAACCCCACTCTATATATATATATCAATCAATGAATCACTTGATTCTTTGAAAAATCTCCACCATTCAAATTTTGCTGCCCTCCAGATCCGTGCTGGATTTATTCCGGGGAATAATTGGGTGCTTCAAGATCCGTTCTGGATTTAATCCAAAGGTCTAAACAATTTTATTCCGGGGTGCGAAATTTTTCCTCACTCCTGAATTTTTATTCCTGGGTGCGGAATTTTTTTGCACTCCCGAATTTTTATTCCGGGATGCAGAATTTTTCCGCACTCCCAAATTTTTATTCCCGGGTGTTGAATTTTTTCGCACTTTGGGTATTTTTTTAATTTTTTCAAAAATCTGATTATCTTTATTAAAATGTTTTAAAATTTGGGTAAAAATAAAAATGTCGGAGCACAAAGCCTTTTTCCCAAAAAAAAGAAAAGAAATTTTTTTTTTTTTCATTTAAAACAATAGAAAAGTTCGGGGGTAAAATTCGGATTGTGCTCGCTCGTGGGCCGTGTCGGCAGCGAAATGGACCCCACGTGGTATATAATGTATGATGTGTAAGTTCTTTCTGTAATACTTGTCATGACCTTACCGAACCATTTTATTAATTAGGGTCATCCTTTTCCCTCCACTTTAATTCTTAACTTAGTGTTGCTACGTGCACATGCTTTTTTTTACTTTATATAGTCAAGATGATGAAATCGTTAAATCTCTTTAGTTACTGAAGCTTTAATTAGATTGTCGGACATGACAGGACAAAAATTGCGATTTGTAAATCAGATTGCATATGAACTCATTAGCAATTATTTTACCTTTTTAGTTGTTGTGTTTGACTGTTTGGGATCGTGTACCTGAATAAGATAATGGAAATACAACTGGACCTTGGCCCATTTGTAGTTATTGGATTTTGTATAGACATCCAGTACAGTAATGCAGACAGATCAGTCAACAATAAATTCACTTGGGACTTAAATCAGTGGCATTGCTGCGGTACAACCATTCGTCCATTGCAATTTATTCGTGGCCACTTTCGTCCTTTTGTGGTCTTCGTATTTTATCTGCTAGAATCAGGGGCAAATCACCATTTCTTCAAGAATAATAATTGCCAACTCAAATTTAAGATTTTGCGCCCGAATCTGATTTTGCTGCCCTCTAAAGGAAGCTATAATTACTGGTGGGGTCAATTTGGCATCTATAGTCTAAATGAAATGACAACTACGCAGTATTTCATAGCAGATTTTTCCCCTTGAGATTTACATTTCTAAAAGTAGCTAATCAGTCTTATTCCAAATCGCTGAAATTTCCTGTGCTAGTGAATAGAGATTCGTTTCAGGGAAATCACAGAGCAGGTGCTCAGAAGAATAGTTTCCCAAAATTAAGAATATAAAAAAGTGCGTGCATTTGGAAGATTCCAATGCATGATAGGCTAGGTGGCCTTATTCAATGCCTTGAGATCAATAAACAAACAAATGGAACTAGCAAATAGATACAGTACAAACTTGGGTGGTTGATAGCCTCATCAGGCATCACCTATATATATTTCAATATTTTGTTAACAAACTAGAACGAACTATTATTATGATGGTTAGTTGCCCCTAACAAATATCCCCTCACCATGCACAATCACAAGTCACAATTTGATAATACAGCGGAGGTTAGATTATGGATCGACGACAGTGATGGCCTGGCAGTCAGCTTTCCCTCTCTTTGCTAATCCAATGTCACTATCAACTATTAGAGTCATAACCACTATGGTCTATGCCCACGCATAGAGAAAACAGTACCCTTTACCTAAAATACATCGCCCATTTCAATCTCTTTTGTTGATCATTAAAAGGGAAAAGTGACATATGTAGAGTTGTGTTAGTTAGAGATACCATTATCTTTGTTTTAGAGAAGCATATCTTTTCTCATTAGTTTATTTAGTATTATTCCTTTCACTAGCCTCCCTCTGCTTTCTCATCTCTTTTTATTTTTGCTGCTGTATTCATTTATTTATTTTGTTTATATTTTTTTCCAAGACTGAAGGTGGGCCAGTACTTGTCCTATTAAATAGCCTCTATATATAGCTTTTTTGGGCTTTTCAGCCTCTATATATAGTAACTAGTAAGTTTGCGGTTCTTTTCTTTCACTAACTCCCACTCAAAAGGAAAGAATTATTTTTACTAGGAAGTACTTCGCCTCGCTTTTAGTGCCTTTGTCCTCCTTCGCATTTCCAAAATCAATTAATATTACAGAAATTCTTATAGTCACCGACACCTCCCTCAATTACGCTTGCTCTTCAGGTACTGCTATGTATACAATTTTGCTTTTCTGAATCAATGAAGTGTTATTTTACAATGATTGATTTAGTTGGTTTGATCGCAGATTCTGTTTTGCCTGTAAAATTTATAGACGATTGGAAAAAATAGAAGAAATTTGCAAGGAAGATATCCAGTGAAGTATTGATTTTGGGGAAGGAGAGAAGCATTATGGGCACACCAAGAGCTAATCGGGTTTGCAAATACACCAAAGAAAGACATTCACATAGGTGATCCCATCAATCTTCTCTGTCTATGCTTTTGTTGTTCCATTTAAGTTGGGGTTTTTCCAAAATTCAGGAGCATTACCTTATTAAGTTCCTCTGTTAATTTCTCAGGCCAAACTTCTATTTTGCATGCTGACATTTTTGCATATTTAATTAAAGTTTGCTTGATGCCAATACTTCCCTTGTCTGTTTCTCTGTTTTGCTTGCTCTGTGCTATAAATTGACGGTCTTCCTTCTACCAGCTCATTCAGTGATTCCCAATGTGGTCCCTCCATGTTTTTCTCTGTTTGTACTTAATCCAGCTTATATTTTAATTACAGTATATCAGCGGTACAAGAAGACATTTTGAACATTTCACCTCGATTATCTTATTACAATCCTGTAAGAAATTTAATTATATATCCTTTCTCTTTGGTTAATAATTATGCAACTCACCTTTGTCCAATATTTTTTGGATTGACAAACTTTTTATTCATGTTTCCTAATGGTAAATAATCGGCATGCCAATGAAGCAGACTATCAGTCTCGAGAGGAAGTTACATCGGAGAAATTCATTGAATATACCAAACGAGATTGTGCCGAATCGTAACTCCACATCATCTGTCCCTTCAACCGAGGCTAATACTCCAAGGGTAGCTCTATCTTTTAAGCATAATTTTACAGTCTTTTCAAGTCACTTGAAATTTACATAAAGAGTACACTCATGAATCTGCAGCTTTTGGACAAGACATTTATTCCAAGTCACTTTAAACTTAATTACTAGGAGTGTACTCATGAATGTGAACTTATTAGTTATTAGGTTACTTTCAATTTTAAAGAGCCTAAGTTTCTCAAGAAAAAAGCAAGTAGAAAATGAATAAAATAGGAAACTGTAACTTCAGAATCTAGTGATTTATCATCTCATCATTATCATCATTGTCGTTGTCGTCGTCGCCGTTGTCGTAATCATTAATTGTAAATATTATTATTATTATTACTACTACTATTATTACTACCACCACTACTACTACTATTATTATTACTATTACTATTGTTACTATTACTATTACTATTACTATTACTATTATTATTATCATCATCATCATCACCACTATTATTATTGTTATTATGAATTAGGCTAGTATGTTTATTAAGTAAAGGATTGTCTCGTGCTTGACATCCAGACAAAGGCCGATCTACTGTAGCACCAGGGAGGGGGGGGCACCCCCCCTGGATTTCAAGTTTTGATGGTGATCTATTGGTGCTGATTGACTTTATCCCTTCTTAGAAAATTTTTTACCTCCCTCTGGATGTTTGATTTGTAATTTGGGTTAAATTTAGTGTTAAAATCAAAATAAATTTCTTGAATTATGATTGGTAATATTAATTAAAAGTTATAGGATAAGAAATTATAAGTCAGGGTATTGGAAAAATATAATTCAAAACTTTGTTTTTTTATTGAGTACCCAATTAATTAATGGGTTTAAATCTAATAAGCTATTTAAACCTGATTCGACATTTTTTTGTCCCCCTCTGACGAAAATCCTAGGCCCGCCCCTGCATCCAGATCTTCATTTTCAATGTTCAAAGAACCAATCAAAACCACTTAATTAACTTGATCATTGTATGAAAATCTCTTCTATATTGGTTTAGAATTTTTTTTTTTTGGATAATTAAAATATGCATTGATCTAAAGATTTTGGACCATAAATTAGCAGCAATTGTCAATTTATACAAAAGCTTTTAAAAAATGTAAAATGGTTTTGGAAGGAGATTTTCATATGGAGATCATGTTGAGGGGTTTGAATCGGTCGATCAGGCTTTCAAAATTGAGATTTGGATATAAATCATGGGACGATCCATACTCTATAATGCTCGTTAGCCTAACCCTTATCATCGTCATCACCACCATCATCATCATTATTAATAATAAGAGTTAGGCTATAGGACTATGCATAACGTAGATTGGTCCGTATTATTTATTTTGAAAGTTCAAACAGTCGATATAAAATATCCAACATGATCTCCACATTAAAAATGTACTTGCATACTAAATTTTACATTTTTAGATTCTTTTTACTATTTTTTAGATAAGTAGAAAATTACTACTTTTTAATGGTCTAGAATTTTTAGATCAGGTGATTTCTAGCTTATCTCAAAAAACAGTAAAAAAAATTGTAAAAAAAATTAAAATTTGATCTAAAAGTTAAATTTCATATGGAGAACATGTTGAACATTTCAGATCATCTGTTTGGAACTTGAAAATAGAGATATTGATCCATAGTACGAACCAATCTGCGCTATGCATAGTACGTATTTCCCCCTCTAAAATTTATAATATCATATTTATCCTTCTAAAGTTCAAAAACTCACAAATTTATCCAATTTATTGATTTTTTTTTAATAAAACTCATTTTAATTTTGTGGAGTACCCATTTTACCCTTTCTCCCTCTATTATTTTTCTCCTTTCTATTCATTCCTAGAGAAATCTCAGAAATTCCAAGCTCCTCCCTGCCTATTTTCCCTCTCTTCTACATAACTCAAATATGACACAACAACCTGAATTTCTTAATTACCTACTTGATTTGTACTAGTTTATCCACTAGCTGACTACCCCAAATATTCTGACACAACAGTAAGATATTTACCCTTTTTCTTGTCTTATCAATAATGATTATTTAAGTACAGTTAATTAAATAGAGAGAGAAAAGAGTGCATTAGGTAAAATTATTATTTCTCTCATTTTTCTTCTTTTCTTTTGCAATCGAGAGCTTCATCTCCTTTGCACAGAGAATCGAACCATCTGCAGTTACGTACCAGAAGGAAACCATACTTAATATCACTCATTTTCCTCTCATGTCTTTACTGAAACCAACATTTTCCTCTCATGTCTTTACTGAAAAAAAAAACATTTTCCTCTCATGTCAATTAAAAAGACCATACCGGTACATGTATAATTATCGGTACCGGTACCAAAAGGAAACCATACTTAATATCACTCATCCATTTCTCACAATAAGATGTCACGAAAGAAGCAAATTTCTCTGAATATTCTCCGTCCTGGTGCTCGTTCGAAACAATTCGCACAGAGAACCACTGATTTTTTTAATCCCCTTAATTCAAATTCAAATACGAATTTCTCTGAAGATTCTCCGTCCTAGTGCTCGTTTGAAAGGAGAAAATAGGGAGGGAGGAGCTTGGGTTCACAGTTAGTGGTTTCGGACATAGGCGACAAGCTTGATTTGTTGACAAATGGATCATCGAATGATATAAAGAAAGCTAAAAGTCACCTAATATTTGACAAGTTTTTAATTGGAACAAGAGAATAAAACAAAGTATTTGAAATTACAATGGACGAAGCTAGATGGGTTGGCTAATAGGATTGATGGCCCGGGAAAGATATTTTCTGAGTTATATGGTGACTATAATGCAAGCAATACAATTTTGTTAGATAGTTCCTCCACAGATCAGGTAATAACTAGTAAGGTGTTGGATTTCTCTGGGAACAAGAGAAAGGAGGAAAAGAATAGAGGGATAAAGGGTAAAATGGATCATCTATAATTTTAAAATGAGTTTTATTATAAAATTAATAAATTGGGTAAACTTGCGAGTTTTTGAGCTTTAGAAGGGTAAATATGATGTTATGAATTTTAGAGGGGGAAATACGTAATTTCAAGGTTTTTGAGGGGGATAAATGAAATTCCCCTAATTATTATAATATTATTACTTTTTTTTTTAATTCTTTGATTTCTTATCAATAAGTTGAATTCGTTAATTATGCGCAGTCTGTGGCAGATTTGGTCAATGAGATAGCAACGCTAGAGTTGGAAGTGGTGTATTTGGAGAGGCATCTTCTAACACTGTACAGAACTGCATTGGATCAACATCTTTCATGTTCCTCTAGTACTTTTAGCAGGGCATCTAGTACTGACACATCTTTTGATCAGCCTCAATTGCAAACTATTCTTGGTTCTCATGAGTCCCACGAAATATTACCTAAACCTTTCAAGACAGTACGAGGCAATGAACACCTTGCATCAACTCCCACGTACACTAGAGTTTTGACTGATAATGACAACACAACAATCTCAAAATCTTGTACGGTAAGTTTATTTTGTTAGAGATAAAATTTCCAGCTTTATTGATATGGATCTTTGTTAGTCTTTTTCTCAGGCCATAGACAACTTTTTTGTAGTTTAGACCCTACCAAGCCTAATTGAGTGTGGATCATGTCTGATTGAGACATAATACCCATAGCATATACATTTTTGGTCCAAACCCAAGCAGGAACTAGGGAGTTAAGATTGGTTGTAACTTGTAAGTCGTAACTGGAAAATACAGTTATGTTGCTTCCTAAGTTTGCACAATCATAGACTAGCATGACTTGATAACTTTTTCCTCAGCAATTATATTTTATCAATAACCATAAAACAAACTGGGCATGCATTTGCAGAATTTGCAAAATTCATTGTCTGGACATCGTAGCCTAGCAGACCATTTTGGGTCATCGATTGTGGATCATGTGACAGAGATCTCACCACATCGTTTATCAGAGGAAATTATAAGGTGCATCTCAGCTGTTTATTGCAAGCTTTCAAAACCTACCATAAAAAGTGAAGATTCAGAGATCTCACTTTCTTCATCTACTCCGTCAGCATCATCCTCAAGCAGCTCTTTTTCTCCCACAGAACCTGGTGATTGTAGTTCAAGCCCTTCTCGATTTGAATTGCCTAAACATAAGAATCTTCTCTATGATAATACTGTAGTTGTTCCACACATACGCATTGATGCTCATAGATTTGGCTATGCTTCTAAAATGCTTCAGAACTTCAGGTAATTTTGTAATGTTTTGCAAATAATCTGTTTAAGCAAAGTTTGTCCCAAATTATATATGAGAAGCGAACAATAATTCTTTTGGTGACAAATAGTGATTACATTTTTTTTTTTTTAGTAAAGGTTGGAGGTCAATAGTGATTACATTCTTATGGTTCAATAATTTAAATTCCAAAATCTAAATGATCAATGGAAATCATTGATATAACTGAGGGAGCAATGCCTATCCAAAGTTGTGCAGTTTATCATTCATTTGGTACAGAATGAGGATATAAATTAACATGCCAAATCAATTACAAACCAACAGTTGATATTTCATTTCTTGATTTTGTATTAAATGAACTCGAAATTTATATAATTTTTTATGTGCATGCATTGCTTATGACAAAGAACATAATTGACAGTTCATTTTTGTGATCATTTGAAATTTGAAATGTAATTCTATCTAAAGAAAGTATATGTCATGATGTGTCCCAGAGAAAAATTGTCATTTGATCCTCCTGTTTATATATTGGTACATGTTTTTCATTAAATGACTTTTACTTGATATGTAAATAGGTCATTGATACGACGACTGGAGAAAATTAACCCAAGAGCCATGAAGTGTGATGAACAACTGTCTTTCTGGATTAACATTCATAATGCTCTAGTAATGCATGTATGTTCCCAATTTCAACTTGAATACTAGTTCAAATCTCAAGTGACCTTGAATATTCTTATAATATTAATATTGTTTATGTTTCACTGATTTTTAACTTTTGAAAATCACAGGCATATTTGGCATATGGTCTCCAAAAAAACCATATGAAAAGTACGCACATGATTCTCAAGGTATGGACGTCAGAAATTAATTATCCAAAAGGCTTTGTTAATTTCAAGAAATTTTCTTATATTTTCATTTGATTGAATGTACAGGCTGCATACAATGTAGGAGGCCATTCAGTGAATGCATGCACAATTCAAGGTTCAATTCTTGGATGCGAACCCCATCGTCCTGCATTGGTATATGTCTTGGCTATACTCAATTTTAGCCTCCCATTTAAACCAATATTACAAAAAAATAAGAAAACTATTGAAGCCTCTGTCTTTGAACCAATAATTCTTTCATTAACTACTTAAAATTAATGAAACTCTTAACAAAGTAATGAACGAAACTCTTTTAACTAATTATGAATGTAGTGGATGCTAGCGCTATTCTCATCCAAAAGGCGGTCGACAACTGTTAATCAAGGACACGTGTTCGCTCTTGACCGGCCAGAGCCGCTAGCCCATTTTGCTATTTGCACAGGAGCTATCTCAGACCCACCGGTATATTTGTTTTCCTTTATTTATATTTGTTTTTCTTACTTGATGTTTCTGCATTATCTGTCATCTTGATTTTTTATAAGAGTTGTGTTAATCCTCTCCTTATCCATCCATACATAGCTTCGGCTTTACACAGCAAAACAGATCTACAAGGAACTGGAGATTGCTAAGAGTGAGTTTATTATGGCCAATGTCTCGGTTAAGAAGCAAAACAAAATATTATTACCGAGAATGCTGTACTACTACGGGAAGGATGCTTCATTCGAGTTACGCGACATTCTTGAGATGATATGCAAATGCTTGCCTGAATCTCAGGAACGGAAAGACATGGAACAACTCTGCCTCAAGAAAAGAGTCGAAAAATATGTAGAGTGGTTGCCGTACAAATCATCATTCAGATATGTTGTGCATAGAGGATTAGCACAATGGTAATTTGACCGACTCGGTTATTGTACATCTGTAATCAAACCAGCCAGTAGTATTGTTCATATTTGTCTGCTTGTTGTGTGAAATTTCTTCTGCTCGTAAATTATTGCAATGACAATTTATGTGGTGCAACCGTGCAGGGTAAACTTGCTGCTCTATGTTTTTGTAAGATGTACATTGTATGAGTGCGTTTGTGCATTTTGTTTAATGCAATTTTGTCACTTTTTGCGAGGAGAAAAAGTGACCTTTTGCGTTTGTGCATTTTGTATGAGTGTGTTTGTGACTTTTGGAGAAAAAGTGAGTTAGAAAAAGTCATAACAAGAATGAGACACTTTTCGTGAGGATAACAAGTTATTTTTTGTGACAAATTACTCTCATTGTTCAATTTTTTTTTTTTTGCAACTAACGGCCATCGTAAATACATTTTTTTTCTCGCAAAAAGTGTCTACTTTGTTGTAGTTTAACAACACCTGACAACTTCATGGTATTTCAAAAAAAAAGGGACAATTTATGTGGTGCTTTGTGTCAAATTTGATAACTGCAATTGAATTGTACTTTGGAAACAATTCCTTCCATTGCAACCAAGAAATATGGTCAATGTCAACTTATAATTTTTTTGTTTTCCAAGTATATTGTGCTTTTGACATGGCAGTTAGTTTATTTTATTTTATTTTTTTTCATGATTTTGTCTTTGAGTAAGGCTTGGGTGTTATGGATAGCATAAGATCATCTCGTGCTATGGTCTCAAAAATCCATCGTATAACTTTCAAACTTCGATTTAAATATGCTCAATAAATTGGTTATATAATAAATTTGTAGAATACTAATTTTTACTTTTTTTTTAGAATTTTTTTACTATTTATTATGATTTATGAAAGATGGCAAAAAATGAATAGGAAAATAAAAGAAAATTCATAAATCATAATAAATAGTAAAAAAAATTCTATATTAGTAAAAATTAGTATTATACAAGTTAATTATATAACCAATTTATTGAGCTATTTAAATCGAAGTTTGAAAGTTATACGATGGATTTTTGAGGCCGTAGCATGGGATGGCCTTATGCTATCTATCCATAGCACCCAAGCCTTACTCTTTCTCTTTTAGCTATCTTTCGCTACAGGGTGTAAACGGAGAGGATTCGGAGCGGATAATGCTAATACCATATCCTTATTCATCTTTCAATGAGCGAATACGGATATGGAGTGAATAATTTATGAATATGGATACGAAACGAATAATTTACAAATACGGATTAGAATACGGATACGAAATGAATAATTGTCGGATAATTGAGTTATACATTTTAAGATACAAAATGGTGCATTGTTGTTGTCTTGAAACAATGACTAAAACCAATTTAATAGAGACTAAAAGCATACTACATTCACGGCTAAAGTCTTGAATGAAAAAGAATGGATAGTGAAGAAATTGAGATAAAAAGAAAAGAAAGTAGCGATATTATAGCACTATCACCAACGAAAAAAGAGATTAAATTGAAAACCATATCGTATTATCATTTATTCCACAACCAAGACTAAAATGAATATGGGATAATTATATAACAACTTCTATCCAGAGCAGTAAAGTCAAAGTCGATTGGAAATAATTTTGGATCCGGATAATTGCGGATACGAATACAGATATTCATCTTCATGAAATTTTCTGTATCCGTATCCGCCATTATTTCATCATATGTAAAAAATATCCGTATCCACAATTATATGTATCTATTTAATTCAGATTCGAATAATCTCTGAATACAGAGCAAATATGGAGCGGATTATCTGTATCCGTTTACACCCCTACGCTACTACATGTATTTCTTTTGCTGGGTGGAGAAAGGTATAAATACGAAAGTCATTATGAAAGAGTTCAGCCCATGAGTACACAATCTCGATTTTGTGGGCTAATTTGTACGGACTTTGGGCCGGATCCACATTGTCCGAATAGTCAATCCGAATTGTTAGATGTGATTTATATATTAAGATGTGCCTGGAGACCAAATTTTATATTTTTTAGAATTTTTTTACTATTTATTAAAACACTTTGAAAATCGCTGATCTAATGGTCCAGAAAATGTAAAATCAGCAATTTTCAAAGTAGCTTAATAAATAGTAAAAAAATTTCAAAAAATATAAAATTTGTGGTCTCCAAACACATCTTAATATATAAATCACATCTAACGATTCGGATTGACTATTCAGACTTTGAAAATAGAAAAAAAAATTTTGAAAGATAAAGTGCATTTGAGTGCACAAAAATTTGAGTGCATTTGAACCCTCCTCTTTTTTCATATATATTTTTCCCAAAAAGAGACGAACGCGGTACAAGCACCAATGATGCACGTTTGACAGTCCAACAAAAGATGATACAATTAGGGAAACAAATCTGCTGTGATTCTTGAGAATCACAGGACTCTGCTTTTCCAAATCTATCCATTCATTTGTTTTGAGATTTGTGCATATAAAACAACAGATTCCGAGATTTGTGCATTGAAAAAAAATAGAGGGGTAAATTTGGAAAAGCAGGGTCCTGTGATTCTTTTGAGAATCACAGCAGATTTATTTCCTACAATTAGACTACTATAGAGTTTATCATAGATACCACGAGTAAATTAACTATCTAATGTTTTCATTCAGACCCCAATTCGACCGAGATATCCAAAAAGAGAGCCCCTTTATTTTAGTCTCCTAGTCACTTCAATTTTCAGAAAGATAGCCCTGTTTTTTCAAGGACCGTACCGACTCGTCAAACATTTCTTCAATCCCTCTGAAGTTGAACCCCAAATTCTGCAGCTTTGAGGTATCAAATTTGTAGTTTAGCTTCCGGTATAGTTGCTTAAATCTGTACACATAAATATCTGATGTCAACCTATTGAACTGACCATTATGAATTAATGAATATATATATATATATTTTTTTTATAAGAGCATGAGCTCACTTACGACATTGGGATTGGGAAAGAAGGATATCTTTTAGCGAGTAGGCTTGCCAACTCATCATTGTTGATAACAGAAGAGCTACAGAGATATCTGCCCTTCGCATCTGCATTTTCATAGACTAGTATATGACAGCGTGCCACATCATCAATGTGCACATAACCCATTCTTCCATGCCAGGAGAATCTCTCAGTTTCTCCTATATACCGTTAGTTCACGTTTAATTAAAAAAAAAACAATTAGAAGATCACTCTTGATTAACCTACAGGATAAAATGAGCAGTGCATTAGAAAAAGAACTGGTACCTTTAAACAAGCCGAGCACATCTGAAGCCGTGAGAGATAAGTCACGAGGCAAGCAGGGCCCCACCACAAAGGAAGGGAGAACTGTCACCAGGTCCATATTGTTCTCTGCCGCAAATTCCCATGCAGCTTTCTCCGCCAACACTTTTGCAAGTGGATACCAGATCTTCAATACACAATCATCAAAAAAGGGCATCATAATAGTACATTTTGGGGGAAATTTTTCTTGGTTAAGCTAAAAAAAATGGTTATTGTGTCCCTACAAACTCAAGGAGTTGATAAATCTAAAAATATTACCCCAGCAAGCTGCACTGACAGATAAATTTTTCTTTAGGTACAAAATCTAATCCTTATCACCCAGGTTTTTACTCTGAAACATTGGTATCAAGTTTCTTTAGGAATGCAAAAAGGGAAAAGGGCTCTATGAACCAAAATCTAGGTTGACTGTTTAGATCCATAAGATCACCTGCAATCTTTGGCACAGCTCGATGGAGCTCCAACAAGTTTCATCTAGCATCTTATCTTGGTCGGAGTCTTCTCTCACCCGTACTGTCGATGACGACGATGTCAGTACCACCCGTCTGATATTGGGGTTCTTCTTGCACGACTTCAACACATTTAAAGTACCCTTTATTGCAGGGTCAAGTATTTCTGCCTGCAAAAAATATTACATATTAGTATATTACCATTTAAGAGAAACCTAATTAACATTACCGGACTAATTAAACATTAATATATTTATATATGCATGCCTTGGGATCAGATTGAATGCCAATAACTGGAGATGCAGTGTGGAAAACACCCTCACAACCAATTAATGCATTGTCAAAACTCCCTTCTTTGCTTAGATCAGCTTCCACCAGCTTTAGCCTCTCCTTAGCTCCTTCAAGTTCCCACAGATGCACCACCTTTTTCTCATTCCCTATCACCGAAAAAAAGGGAACTTCTTGTAACTTAATCCACAACTCGTATATACACCAGATTAATCTATGATTTACATTAAAAATAATCCACACCTGGATCCCTGACAGTTCCTATGACATGATAACCAGATTGGAGAAGCCGCTTAATAAGCCAGGAAGCAACAAAGCCCGAGGCACCTGTGACACACACTTTGCCTTTACTAACACATGCCTTGTTGTCCATCTTATCAAAAAATAAAATATAGATAATATTGTAGGATCACAACAAACTCCCTACACCAGTATATATCATTGTCCAGCTCTCATTACAATTGTATGCTGATATGAGCTCATCATAAGGTAGGTTATTCATGCCATCACTGTGATACATTAGTCGTCATGTTTTTTTGGTGACTATCCTGCATATGTAATCAATATTACATAAACTAAAAGAAATGCATGTTGCCATGACCCACTCCAGATTCTTAATTATAAATAGCTTTTGTGGTAAAACATAAAAAATACTTGTAGATATATTTATCATCACAACATTGCTATTGCCATATTCCGGATTCTACCTCATACAGTAGTTGAATAAGCATTTAAAGTTGGTGACAAATTATACATGTCCTTAAATTATTGCCAAATCATTTTTTTCAGGTTTGTGAGCAAATTGCTCACAAACAGATATATTAAAAAGAAACATTATTTACAACACTTCCTAGAGCCTGATTAACTGAACTGGTGAGATTGACATGGATGCCAAGGAGCACACCAAAGGAGGCATTTCAGCATAAAATTCCTTGCATCAATTTTGGGTTATTACCTGATTAATTGAAAAGAAAACGATGCCATATTAACAGAAGCACCACAAAAAAATCAAGATTATCAAACAATGACATATACACTTTCATCAAATCCTCCAGTGAAGCTATGTAATAGACAAACACCTCACCACTCCATTCAATTAATTGAACCAATTAGGTTATTTAGTTTGTCACAGAAGTACACCAAAACTGTGTAATAAAAGAAAATTCAACACTAAGAAGGTACAGTCTAACACTAGGTTTGCATACTTATTCAAGAGAGACAATTACAAAAATAAGATGTTAAACAAAATGTGATTGCTTTCCTCTAATATAGAGGAGTTAATACCTTTTCAAATTGAGAGAAAAAAATAAAGATTTTAGTCCCAAATAACATAACAGATCTACAAAACAGGGCTGCAATACATATTTATATAATCAAACCATTCTTAGATCATTTACACATTTTTTTAAGAATGCAACCAACAAATTGGAAACATCGTAACCAAAGAGTCACCCTAACTTGAAGAAAAAAAATCAAGTTTAGAAAGAACTTGCACAGACCAATAAAACTATGGAGTAAAAGGTAAGTCAACACTGATCCTGAAATCGTGACGAGAGAGCATCGAGAACTCCAACAAAGCTAGAAAACTTCTCGCCTACAACATCCACAGTCAAGCCAAAGCTCTCAATCCCTTTAGCAGTGACAGGCCCATGTGCTGCCACTATCATGCGGGGCCTCCTCTGCTTCACCTTCTCCCAATTCCACTCCACTGCATCCAGCCCCTTCAACAGCCCCTCTACCTCTGCTGTACTTGTGAAAACAATGGCATCAAGTTTACCATCAAGCTCAACCAGAGCATCAGCACATTGTGGCCCAACCCATTTAGTCTCGTAAGCTGGAACCCTAACAGCGACCCATCCCGATGATTCCAAGATGGCCATGAAGTCGGGAATAACATCAGGTTCATTCAGACCAATGACAGCTGGGACCGGGCACAACACTTTTCTACCAGAGCCGTTACCAAGGGACTTAACAAGCCCAGCTGGGGTTGCAATCTCGGGCACCAGAACCTGAACCCGGCTAGGGTTGTCAGGACAGAGCAAGGTGAGAAGAGAAGGATCCCCTTGGTGCAGTACCTCGGCGTCAGTGCCAAGGGCAGCTACAGTGAAGGGATCGCCAAAGTAGGTTAATGGGGGACAGGGAAGGGAAGTTTGGGAGAGAGCGAGGGAGAAAGAGGAGATGCCTGTGCGGGAAGTGAATGCCAGAGCGGAGAAGGAATCGAGTGCTCCTTTACCTCCCAGCTGAGAGCAGGAGGGGAGGAGAAATGAGCGGAGAGAAGAGAGGGTGGAAGCGGTGGGGCCAACAGAAATGGTGGGGACGGGAAGGGCGGTGGCGCCGCGCAGTTGGAGAATGCGAGAGAGACGGTTCCCATAATTTTCTGGAGTGGTGAAGGCTATGCGACTGCCCGAGAGGGAGAGGGATTCTTTTGCGGAAGTAGGAGGGGGAGGAGACGGGATGAGAGAATCCAACGCAAGTCCGGGGCGGGCGCCCATTTTGACTGGTGAAAGCCAGATTTCCTAGCCTTCTTTGCGAATTGCGATTGCCTGATTCAAGGTATTACACTGAACTCAACGTTGCCGCTGCCATAAACCACGGATGACGGATGGAATTTGGATCACCCCAGTTATTAGTTATTACCTGACTTAAATTACAAACGAACGGTCCTGATTAGTTCTTTTTACTTGGCATGAATCTCAAAACGGATCCTATAGTTTCTATAAGCACCACATGACTTTGATCCGACTAAAATTAAACCGTCCATTTGTAACTTGCCTTTTTTTCTTTCTTTTTTTGCTTGAATTAGATACTTGGGAGGATACATATTTTGAGGAACGAGGGATGACTGGGGATGTCAACGGATATGATAAAGGATTGAGTGAAAACATTTATATACTCTATAGTCTATACATTATAAATTATTTTTATCTGTATTTTATTTTTATCTACTATGAATTATTTCACTCATATTCTATTCTTATTCGTTATTGTTATCATATTACAAAACAGTAGCAGAAAATAACATATAATATTAATATAATAATTATTTTTATTATTTATTAAATAAAACATTAAAACATATTCATTTCACATATATATGTGTTTCAAATATCTAAAATTTTATTGAAATTTGTTGGAATTTATTTGCATGTTTTAATAGTTAATTAAATGTAACACAAGCTTAATTGTCCAAGTTCAAAAAAATTAATCCTCTAAAAGAGAAGGGTTCAAATGCCTTCATTTTTTGTGCTTCCATTATACCTCTATTTTTCAAAACTTTAATAACTCAAAATTTAAAACTTAAAAGTCAAAATAAAACCGTTAGTTGCGATCTATGTTATTTTGTCTATATTCTCATAAAAAAAATATCACATTTCAATTTTGTTTTTATGTGAATCAAAAAGTTAAAAAATCAACATCTAAAAATTATTCAAATTAGTGTGTTTTTTATAAGCTCTTGATGACAATCAAAATAAAATTAAAATGTCATAATTTTTTACACGTGCATAGATAAAATGATATAAATCATATCCAACGGTTTTATTTTGACTTTTAAGTTTTAAATTTTGAATTATTAAAGTTTTTTAAAACAGAGCCATGATAGAGGCACAGAAAATGGAGGCATTTGAACCTTCCTCTTAATAAAAATACATTATCCAAAAGAAGAAAGTTGATGTATACCCCTTAAAAAACTTCAAAATTACATATTTTCTCCTTTAAAATTCATAGTATCGTATTTATCCTTCTAAGTTTCAAAAACTCACAAATTTAACTATTTTAATATTTAGTCAATTAAAATTCATTTTAAATATATGAAGTACCTATTTTAACCTTCATTTTAAAAACATCATCCTACCTCCCTGTCTTCATCCCTCTTGATCTCGACGATCATTTCTACCATGAGTTTTGCAAACATTACCTCTCAATGTTATCAGAACCGGACCGGACATCAACTCGGTAAAGCTTCAGGTTAACGGTTTACCGGTCCAACCGATGGTTCAACCGGTTCAATTGCTGGTTTATTTATATACTTGCGTATATGAGATATGAAAATTATTATAAAATAATCATATATTTTATATAATATTTGTTTCATACATACATATTAAATAATATAAAAAAGTATTTCTAAATATATTTCAAATTTTAACTTAAATAAAGTAATAATACTGATTTTATTAAAAAAAGATTGAATGTTTTTAAGGTGAATAAAGCTTTTATTTTGTTTGATAATTTGTAAAAATAATAAATTATATCTTAATAAAAATATAAAAAACAAAAATAATGAAAATTAGAATAAAAATAAAACAGTGATCATTATTACTTTGAAGAGAATTAAATACAAAAATATATATAGTTTAATTTAAGCACAGCTTGCCTTCTTGAGACGTTACAGTCATATATACATAATTTGTTCTTTTTTAATATATAATATTTTGAGGAATTATGTGTACATTTCATAGAAAAAATATATTATAGCATAGCATCTACTTTATGACTTCACATGTGATAGTGTACGGATTTGAAAAGCTAGCTAATACAATTTTTTCTCTCTCATATTTAATGCAAGAAAAAGTTGTACAAAAGTAAACCAACATAAAAACCGGGCTTTTAAAACCAAGCTACTCGTTTTTTTTATCAAAAACCGACCCATTAAACCGGTTTTTAACGGTTCAATGACAAAAGCGGTCTTCTAATCGAACCAAACCGGAAAGGGCTTCGGTTCCGGTTTATCCGGTTCAACCGACCGATCCGGTCCAGTTCTGATAACATTGTTACCTCTAGCCTCTCTTACGCTACCTCCTCCCTCTCTCCTCTTTCTCTCATCGCAGCTTGCCTTTTGACCCGGCTCTCTACCACTCTCACCTCTCGTCCAACAAACTCTTCGTTAACCAAATCACCGAGATTCTCAACCCAAAAGAGAATTTTGTTTGGATGCATGATTTTCCACTTTATCGCATTGCCAACCTTTCTAAGAAAGAGATTTTCATGCATGAAACTAGAGTTCTTCCTTCACTCCTCCTCCCCTAGTTTTCTTCCTCTGAGATTTTTTGTACTATACCGGTACGTGACTACATTCTTCATATCCTACTCAACTCTGACACAATGACAAATGAATTATTCGGGTTCAGTTCGACAAGGTCAAAAATTCGTAATTCGGGAATAATTCAAATATAATTTAGGAATAATTTGGAATTATCCGGATCAGAGATTTCAGTCCTACAAGAGAGTAAAAAAAAAAAACCAAAAAAAAAATTCTGGAAAAAATTTGGAAAAAAATTGTGAATTATTTAGGTTTAATTATGTAAAGTTTGGTCAATCGAATAATTCGGTATTCGGTTCGACATCACTAAAAAAATGAATTATTTAGATTTAATTCGTGAATGTTGTAACTATGCTCTGACATAGTGGTGTTCCACACTTTGACTATGGAAGGCTTTTCCTCTCTTCCTACTCTAGGTTACTTAGTTTGAAGTACCAATCTAATAGAGGTTATATCAATTTAGACTATAATGGTCGAAACATAATAATTAAAATTCTTCAAAAGAGAAAGATGTAGAAAACGTTGAGCGTCCGAAGAGAGAATGGAACACATAGTAGAGGCTCTTAAAAAAGTAACTGATAATTGAGTCTGACACTGATAATGGACTAGCCGATGCGTTACATTTTTTATTTTTCCTCATGGATTATTTCCATTCGGGGATTTTGCGATTCATCCGAACATAAGTTTTTAAAAGTGAGCTAGAATGGCGTTCTAGTTAATTGCAACTTGCAACCCCTAAAAGCATGATCCTAGTTTGCTCTAGTCAAATCCTCTAAACTATCAACAGTCAAAAATTACAATTAGAAAGAATTTAAGATATAACATAAAATTATTGGAAGAAAATGAATTGTTGGAATTGACATGATCAGCTTTGATCGGTCACTTGTTCACAAGAAACAGCTTTTAAAATCCTGAAGAGATGGCCCATTGTAAAATATGTACTTCATAAATTAAAAATATGTTTTAATTGAAAAGACATTGAAATGAATAAATTTGTTGAGTTTTTGAAGTTTAGAAGAGTAACTATGATATTATGAATTTTAGAGGGGAGAACACATAATTTCAAAGTTTTTGAGGGATATACATGAAATTCTCCCTTTCCGAAAAGACTAAGAGTAGTTGAAGAATAGATATTAATTACTCATTAATATATAAAATATAGATAATTTTTTTTATAATTACTAACAGGTATGGAATATATTTTACCCTTACACTTATTGGTTAAATAAATAAAAAAATGTTTATTTGTATTCATACCTAATAATTTTTTTTAAAAATTAGTCAGTACCTGTCTTATCAAATACAGTACAAATCAAATAAACAAGTAAAAAGGTACAATTAACACCCCTAGAGATAAGGGATGAGGGTTGACATAATCACGCATGATTCACGAATCGGAATTCCAAACCGTGCAAGAGTTCTTTTATCTTTTCTTTGTTTTGTGCATGGATGGTGGAAGAGTTGGAAAGCCGACTTGTGTGTAAAATTGGATCTAAATGGAATCTCACTATCTCAGTTTATTTTTATAATTTTTGTAGTTACATGATTTTTATTTATAGTTTAGAGTTAAATATAATTAATATTTTAATATTGATGATTTCAATACTTGACATGATTATTTTATATAATTGATTTTCAATGTGTGTTGTGTTTTGATTGATTCCTCATATCAAATCATAATATGAAGTAAAAATTAGTATAAAAAACAAATTGTTTAAAAATAAATAGAGGTATTTAGATTTTAAATATTGGTGAAAGTTAAGGCATTTCTTAATATTAAGCATATTTTGATTAAGTATAGTATTAATTACTCAAATTCTATAAGATTTGGATGAATAAAAGTTTATCCATTTTATTTCGTTTACTAAATAGGAGGGTATGACTAAATCTCGTCGTAACATGAATTTATTTATTGTGGATAAACTCTTATTTTATTATTTTGATAAAAGGCAGCAAATGTCTGTTTCATATACAAAATATAAAAGTTAAGTTACATACTACTTGTTGTCCACAGCAATTAAGACCCAACCACAAAAGCCAACAAGGAGCAAAACATAAACTCTTATTTTTGACATATAACGATGACATTCTTTTTTCTTGCATCGCTGATTAAGATTTAAATTTGTAACGACAAATGTTCTATGTCACAAACAAATTTTTCATAAAAGTTAATTAAGTTTAGAGTTTGTAAAAGTCAACGTGCAAAAACAATTGCAACATACAATTAACTATTTTGAACTTTTGATACTGTACTAAACGAATTCTAGATTTTTATAATTTTGTATGCAAATTTATTGCTCATCAAATACAAAAATATCAATTATTCACAATACTGTCAATGATATAAAATATTGCTAACAAATTGTTGTTTGAGATGGCCTGAACAAATGTCACGTTGCATGTAAATTTATATCTACTTCGGTCAAACGAGGAAAGTCATTTATTTTATGATATCATAGGTTCTGAACAACTTCAAAAACCTCTGCCAGTGCAGTCTTCTGGACTAAATATCACTTTATATGTGCACTAATTGAATAGGATGCAATATGATACATACAATTCAACCCATAATTTTCCATACCAAAATATCATGTCATTATATAATTCACTGATGTGAAATGACATATCATAATAAAAGGAAAAAAAAAATAGGGTTAACTTAACAATAAGATTTTTTTTTTTTTTTTGAAAAATAGTGGTATTACCACCGATTTCATAGAAATCAAGCATACATGATATGGTACCTAAAATAAGTACCAAAATCAAATATAAAAAGTCTTACAACAAGTCATTATCAACAAACATAAAAGCATACAAATAGAGATAATATCATTTCAAAGCTAAAATGAAAATAAAATGAATACTGAGCAAAGTAAAAGTCTCAAAAAACAATCATATCTTAAGAGACTGGTAATCAAATAAATCCTCATCCAACATCTTGTCTCCAGACATATGATCTGGGGGGTTACTGGCTCCAAGAGCTTGGGTGGACTCCTCTTCCTCTTCCGGTATCTGAATAATAAGAAAAATAAGAGGGAGAGGGAAAATGTAGGAATGATTCTTTCTTGATGACAATTGATTCTCCTCTCTAGTGCGAGTGTGTGATTTTACTCTCTAACCAGATGCGCAATTCTACTCTCTGCGATTTAGAGACTTGTTCATTTTTTTGACAAATTTTATTGATTTTGACTTGTAATTTTAATTTGATTTATTATCAAAAAATAGATTTTCTTTTTAAGTTGCTTCTTTCTAAAAATAGCGTTGTATTAAATTAAGCATTGTTCTAATTGAATATTTTATAAGAATAACGAATTAACTTTGTTTTAAATTATACAATCTAAAAAAATTTTACATTGTTATGAATATGTTTCGTATTACTCAAATTAGTATTTATTATACTGTTTTTACAAACTAATACAAATAATTTTATTATTATATTATTTCTTTGACCACTCAAATATAACTTTTTTTGAATTTGCATCGCTAGATTTCTCCTCTACTCTTAGGGGCTGTTCAGCAGATCTATTGAAATAGAAATGGGTATGAGTTGACAAGAATTTTGGACTGCTTTTTACTGTTTATGTGGAAAAAAGAAATTCAGTTAGTAACTCTCTGCCGAATAGGTTCTTAGCGTGCGCGAGTCATTTTTTTTTAATTTCTCTAGATCGCGAGCGGAGCGGACTCTGTGTTTTCCAGTGTTTTAATATTCGGTTCTTATTCGATATTCGAAAAGCGACCGAATACCGAATATACAATATGCGGCCGAATATTCGGATTTTTATTCAGATTTATATATTTGAATTTTCAAATGAAAAATCATAGACATTAACTCTAATAAACATAGATAAACATTACAAATGAATATAAAATAAAATATAACACAAGTTATAACAAGTTAACAACCCACAGTACAAATTACAAAACTACAAATAAGCATAAATAAAACATAAGTTCAAACTTAAATAAATGAAATTATAACTTATTCGGTTTTTATTCAAATTTTTATTCTCTATTCGGTTCATATTCGATTCTTAATAAGATTCTTATTATTTATTCGAAAATATTCGGTTAAATAGATAATATGCGGAAAAATATATTCGGCCGAATATTCAAAATCAAATATTGAACCGAATACTCATTTCTTATTCGGTTTTCAACCGAATATAAATATCCGGCCGAATAGACCGAATATTAAAACATTGGTGTTTTCTGTGGGTCGTGAGAATTTCCTCCGCTGACTCTGAGCAGAACGACTCTACGAATATTTTATCAGTAGAAAACATTAAAAAATAATAGACAGAAACTCTAGTGTATTGGTTTTATCATGCATAGAAAGATATGTAAATTTTGTATCAATTCAAACTCTCTTTTTTATGTAAATAATAATAAAAGAGTGGGTCCACCTCTCACCATCTGACGAAATTTAAGACTTAACTATGTTTTTTTATTATTCAAATAGTATGGGTCCCACTCATTGCATAAAAAATAAAAAGATAAAAATGAGTTTGGGCTGATAGAATTCTCACCGATTCAAACTTTAATATTTTTTAGATCGGTACAAATTCTACCAATATAATTTAGCAGTACTCTTTTCATTTCTCACTTATTTTTTTAATGTTTTCTACACAAAAAAATCTCTCGTAGTGCATGAAAATTAAATAGTGGAGGCAAACTATTTTCATTTTCTTTTTTTGTAGATGGGATGTTCTTTTTACTTTTTATGGGTAAGGGGTAGGCATTTTATTGAATCAGGGTAGACAAACTTGAAGCATTACAAAATTTCAAATATAGAGGTAGACAAATGATTATTACTCCTGAATCACATTGGATCTGCCCATGTGCACATGTGCGTTGAGCCTCTGCGAAGGTTTTCAAGAAAAAAAGAAAAAAACATGTGCGTTGCATATGGTCATATTCTTAGAGCCAGTTTAATGAAGTTGAACTTCCAATTATCTGTTACTAGATGGAAATAATAGGTGAACCAATCACCCGAACATCGCCCTTTTGCATACTTTATAAAAAAAACACCCACTGTCTACAAAAAAAATAAAAAATAAAAAAGGGAAAGAAGTTAGAAAAGACGAGAATAAGAAAAACCTCTCTTACAATAATGGTGGATATAGTACGCCAAATGATAGAGGACTATATAAAAATGATCAATCAATCTCAATATTTAAATTGCACCAAGTATCTCGACTTCAAGGGAGAAAAAAAAAAAACTGCCAAAAAAGACAGTTAGACAGGTTTTACTTTTCAAATTTTTTTTTTTTTGAGTGAAACGTAGGCAATTTTACTTTCAATTGCAAACAAGGCACTGGAGATGCTCAGAATGAAAAGCATCAGTTTGAACGCTTCAGATGCTGAAGAAACCTAAAATTAAGAAAGCCACAAAAGGAAATATATTATCTGTCCTCTAACAACCACGTGTTCTGTTCAACATGAATGTACACATTGGGTTGGCTAACAACTACAGACCCTTTTGATTATGAAGTACAACCTACAAAACTAGTTACTAGATATTGTCAGCTGCTGCGATATGAAGATTTGCTATTGGGGGAGAAAGGAAGCTCAATTGGGGTGGCATTGCCATAGAATTCTTCCAAATTATAGTATGTCCTCTGCTGAGGTTGAAATATATGGACTACAACATCACCTGCCAGGTAAGAAGTAAGCAATGATACATGAATTAGGTATCAGAGACAATACAAAAACCAATAATAACAGAAAAGATTGGGCTCTGGTCAAGTTGAGTGCCACAGGTGGGGTGGTGGTTCAAGAATAAAATTGAAACATAAATGCTACAGTAAAAACTAAAGGGAGATAGAAAAATCTACCGAAGTCAAGTAATGTCCATGCATTAGGTTTTGTATCTCCTGTTGCAACTATATTGAAATCCAATTCTGCAATGTCTCTCATTTTGGAACTACATAATTGAGGAAATTTGAGAAAAAATAATTAAAAATAAGGAAGTCAGTGAGAGAGACAAGCAGGGATATCTTCAACAAGGAAAAAAGATATTCATCTGTAATATGATGAGAAAAACTAACTATTGGTAAGAACGATCAAGTAGAGAAATGTGGAGAAGCTTACGCAATGGCATTTATTTGGGGGTTAGAGAAAGCAGTGGCAATGATGAAGTACCGAGTCCAGTAGACCAAAGGTTTCACATACAGAACCCGAATATCTTCAGCCTTTACCTCATTTGCACTATTAGCAAGTGCAACTGCAACTGCATTCAGAAAAGAGGCAATTACTTGGGTCAGATATGCTGTGTACATGTCAGCATGTCTGTTTGGCTGAGTAAACAAGGAATGTTCCCATAATAAAGCATTGAACTTTAGCCCAATTGTAATTGCAAACATGCTACCACCTTAATGGTACGGTTAATCACACAACCTACTGTCAAAAAGTAGTCTCATTTGGATTTATGCAAGCAGCCTAGTTTAAACAAATTCATATGAATGCTAATATGCTACATCTGAGGGCAAGCGAAACAAAATCTCGGTTCTATTGAAATCATGATCACCTGAGCAATAATATTGTTCATTATAAGATTTCTCTATCTCTGAATAAATAGTAAAAGTAAGTGCTAACTTTATATGTCAATTTGTTCAAAGGTAGAACAACACCGTGATTATCCACACATGCATACAGGATAGAAGCAAAAGAAGAAAGAGAAAAACAGAAAGGACATACGGGACAAGCTCTCAGAATCGTCATCAAAAGAAGAGGATGGGGATGAAGATTTAGGTTTGCCAGAGTCATAATTTGTGTAGACAACCTTGCCATACTTGTTCAGCAATTCATCAAGCACCTTATCTGCATCTCCTGCCCTGCTCGCTCTCTGCATCAACCACTGTATTAACTCAAGTACTCAACCAATTAAAAAAACTAAAAACAGACATAGAAGGAAGGAGTAACTCACGAGGACATGAGCGGAGCGTCTCTGGCAAAAGAGCATAGGAAGAGGTGAAGAGCAAGTGGGTCCCATCCACCTCACAAAAGGAGAGGCCAATGGTCCAGTTGCTCTTCCTGATGATGACGTCATTTCCTTTCTAGAGAGGAGCCCGCGTGGTTGCAGTTGCACCGATGGAACCGCTGTCCCCGCCATTGCCCTTACGACTTTCTTCCCTAGTTCCCTTTAGTATTATTTTCTTCTTTTTTTCCTCTAAGATCGCCGTGGCGAAGAAGCGACAGTTGGAGAGGATATTACAATAGGAGATAAGGTGGATCACTATTAGGATAGTTCCTTGTGTTTTTGTTACATTGCGGGTCATGATATTTTCTGTAATCTCGGCCCGTGAAGCCCAAATTGATGTCTGGGAACTCGGCTCATTATCTGAAATATTTTCTGTACACACACATAGAGAGAGAGAGAAAATAACGGTATGCGGTTGTCGGACGACTCGAAAATAACGTTATTACTTGTACTTACTGATGTAATACCGGCCATGTTCCTGGGACCAATTTTAGATATATATGCATGGTCAAACTGATTTTAATAGAAATCGGTAGATTTATCCACTACTTTTCAAATAAAATATAACGACATAATTTCATGGATAGTTTACACGGCTTTAATATTTTCGTGTTTACCTAAGAAAATAAGAAGTATCAAATTATTGCGAGTCTCAGCTTTAACAGAATAACTAATAGATGAACCAATTAGATTTGAGTATGGCAGGTATACATATGATATTTTAGTTTTCAAAGATAAATATATAAACTTGAAGATGAATATATATCGTACTTTGTACCTATACACCATATTTGGTTGTGGCCTAAATGGTAGAATAAGGAGTTTAGGCCTCGTTATTCCACCAAACGTGCTTTAAATGAACTGGCCTAAGATGGCATAAGCCGATCTTTAGACCGGCCTAAATTAAGCCACCTCACATGGTGGTTTAATTTTTATTCCACCTCGTGGCCTAACTTGAATGATTATAATAAGAGAAAAGGTTTTTGTCCACTGAATTTTGTCCACCATTTGTCCACAACCTTATTCACCCCATCTAACTGTTTTTTAACGGAAATCCAAATTATAAAATCACGACAGATCACCTCTCATCTCTCCTCTCTCTCACCTCTCGCCTCTCATCTCTTTCTCTCTTCTTTCTATCTTTCTGATCTCTCTTTCTCTCTTCTTTCTTTCTTTCTGATCTCTCTCTCTTCTTTCAATTGAATCTCTCTTTCTGATCTCTCTTTCTCTCTTTTTGATCTCTATTTCCAATCTCTCCTTCCCCTTATTCGATCTAGATCTTCACGACACCGCCTATGACAAGATGAAGAAGGCGCTGGTGTTGAAGTCCATTAGCGACAAAGGAAGGGATGGGAATAAGACTTCCATCAAGAAAGCGGCTACCAGTATCATTGGGAGCACATATATATCCACATACTCAAGGTTACACTTATTCTTATAATTTTTTGTAGATTTATGATATTTTGAAAACTTTTTTTCTGAAATGTTACGATTTTGTGATTTTCCAGTTTAGATTTGTGATTTTGATATTTTAAAAATGTGAAGTACATTTTTTGTAGGATTTGTTATTTAAGTTACAACATTGAATGATGAATTTTACAGTATTGGTGTATATTGAAAGTTTCTGGATGTTTGAAAATTTGAATGACATTTTTTATAAGATTTGTTATTTAAGTTACAACATTGAATGATGAATTTTATAGGATTGATGCAAGTGAAATGACACTTTTTCTTTATGTTTGAAAATTGTTATTAGATTATTTTATATAAGTTACAATTTTGAATTAGAAATTTTACATGATTGGTGCAAGTCAGTTTTACATAATATATATTGTTATTTTTTAATGTTATATATATCATTTTATGTTATAAATGGGTTAGGTTTATGGTATAGGTGACAAATTTTACAGTATATAAGTAATGTTTTGATATGCACTTTGTATTATTTGTTATGATATGTGTATGTTACATTTTATATTAAGTAATTTACAGTATATAAGATATACAAATACAGTGTTATGAATACATTTTGATGTACATCATTATATATATATTTTTTGTTGTGTCTAACATTCTTTAGTATTGATTTTTACAGTTTTGCCCCAATGACTTTTGATTTGAATGAAAATTTGACAAGTGAAAATTCAAGCGTAAATAGTGTTGCAGAAATTAGGATTGTAGAAATCGATTTAAATGCCGAATTCGATATTGTGGGAGATGTAGGAATTGAAGAATTAGCAGAAAAACATTGTGGTGAACAGATTTTTGTTGAACAGATGATGGATGTATGTATAGATTTTGAAATTTTACAGTATACATGATATTATTTTATGGTTTATATTTTGAAATTTTACAGTATACATGATTCTTTGCAGGTTGTAGTTTAAGCTGAAATGTAGCATTTTTTACATTTTATCTTACAATATACATGGTATTATTTTATGATTTAGATTTAGAAATTTTACAGTATACAAGATTCAATTGAAAATTTACAGTATACAAGATTCAATTGAAAATTTACAGTATACAAGATTCAATTGAAAATTTTACTGTATACAGGATTCAATTTTACAGTATACAAGATTCAATTTTACAGTATACAAGATTCAACTCAGTGCAGACGCTAATAACTAACTCTAACTGCCAATAATTTTCTATAACTGTAATTTCCGAAAGTACAGTTTGAAAGTACATTTCTTTTATCATTGCAATCTTTTTCTAACTATCATAGGACCACTTCAAATAGTTGCTGAATGTTTTGTGATTAACTATTATATTTTATGTGATATATTGTATAATTATACAGCATGTAGAAGTAATTTTACAGTATTCGCGCAAGTCAAAATTGTGGACAAATGATGGACAAAAGACTGAACAATTAGACGCTCCCTATAATAATATTACAATATATTATAGTTGTTATTAATATATTAATCTCATATAATTAGTATCTTATTATTAATAATTATGAATAATTAATAATTAATATTTTTAATACAGTAAATCATTATTATAATAATATTATAATATATTATAGTTGTTATTGAAATATTAATATTATATAATTAGTATCTTATTATTAATATATAATTATATAATTAACATTTTATATGGTTAATATATTAAATTATTATTTTAATAAGATTATATAATTAGCAATTATTATTAATTTATAATTATACAATTAATTTTTTTATTAATATATTAATATTATATAATTAGTATCTTATTATACATAATTAATCAATTTAGGCTTTTAAAATTTTAGTATTCCATCAACTCTAACCAAACAAGAAATAATTTAAGTTATGATTTAACTTTAGATTTCAACCAAACATAAATAATTTTAACCGGCCTAAGTTGAAATAACTAATTTAGATCTCCTTAACTTTAGGCCACAACCAAACATGTATATAATAAATATGTCTCTAAGTCTAAATCATCTGACTTGCCTAGCTCGCTGGGCCACGAAATCGGCTGAGTCAACTGAGCAATTTGCCAAAGAGATAAAAAAAAAAAAAACTAAGAAAAAATATCTTTAGTAGATCCAAATTTTAAGGTGAAAGTGGTAGATTGTTTACGACAAAATAATACGCAGCCTTTTTAAGTAAAACCATGGGTCAATTAATGTACGTAAATATTTTCCAAAACAAATAATTAATTAATACTGACAGTAATGACTAATGACTAAATAAAGCAAGGTGCCTATTACGCAAACAATATCTCTTATTTAAAATCCTGATGAACTAGCTACTTCAAATGAAAAATTTACCTTCGCAAATTAAATTGCGAAGTTTTTTTTTTTTATTTTTTTTTTGAAAAACCGGGCAGACGCTGCCAGGAATGGAAATAGAAAATAAATTACATGCCCCCCGGGCCTGCCTTACAATTACAAAATTGCCAAGTTGAAGCTATAAATTTACAGAACCTATCAAGGGCTCTCAAGTAATGAGATTGCGTTTAAATAAGTTTCAAGTATAGATCAGGCTAACTTATTAAGACCTAATCATAATCGACCTATAAATTAATTATACAAAACATCATTAAAAAAGTAGTAAATTACACGTGATAATCTAATAACCAAGATCTAATAAATTCGAAACAATTATGAGATTCGTTCTTGATATGAGTTGTCTCTGCCGGTGTCACCCCTCGTTTCTCTATGTTTAAAATGCATGGAAACAACATCTAACAGCCACTCCTATCTCTATTAATCCAACGGGATCTCAGTTTTCATTCTCTAATTTTAGAAAATCACCTAAATTAGTTGCCCTTTTCAGTTGGAAGGCAATAATATTCAGGTTTTAATTTTCCTCTCCTCCAACATCTCATTATTCCTTTCCCGAGATTACATTCCGGGATAGGAATCCTCCATCCCCCCTCTCGTAGCGCCATTGCGCTCTCTCACAATACACAAGATAAACAATGAACTTTGGAATGAAGTTCATCTTAGCCATCACAATTAGCTTGAATTTTTTGCAGTGTATTGTCTTAGGGCAGACAACAACATCAACCTTCGCTCCACGTGATAATTTCCTCATAAGTTGTGGTGCAACCGTGGCTCCTAATCAAACAGAAGATCGTGTTTTTAAGACAGACTCACAATCCAACTATCTATTGTCAGCAAAAGATGCCATCCGGGCCTCCCTTCCATCCTCCCTAAATGTTCCTTCACCTTTGTACCTCTCTGCCCGTATTTTCCGTGAAGAAGCCACGTACAGATTTCCTTTGAACCAAGCAGGTTGGCACTGGATCCGACTACACTTCTTCCCCCTTGAGAATCCTGACTTTGATCTCACACATGCTTCATTCACCGTAGCTACTGACGAAATTGTCCTTCTTCATAGTTTCACTGTTGATAATTCCTCTAAGTGGGTGTTCAAGGAATTTCTTGTTAATGCTACCACCAACCGACTTTCCCTTCATTTTCAACCTTTAAGTAATTCAGCGGCCTTCATTAATGGCATTGAGGTGATATCTGCTCCTAACATCCTCATCTCTGATGTTGCCTCCACACTTGTCCCGGTAGGCCCGATCAATGGGCTTTCACAATCAGCATATGAAACCATGTATCGCCTTAATGTAGGAGGGCCTATTATTACTTCTACAAATGATACCTTAGGACGACAATGGGATGAAGATGAATCTTATATGCACACCAAATCTGCTGCAGATAAAGCGGAAGTTAAACCCAGCATAATCAAGTACCCGGATGGAACCTCGCCTCTTATTGCACCAAATTGGGTCTACGCCACGGCTGCTAAGATGGCTGATGCAAGTGTCGGGAATCCTAACTTCAACGTAACATGGCAACTTGAAGTGGATCCTTCATTTGATTACCTCGTAAGGTTACATTTCTGTGATATAATTAGCAAAAGTCTTAATGACCTATACTTTAATGTATATATTAATGGAATGATGGCCATATCGGGACTTGATCTCTCAACAATCACCGGTGGGCTTGACATGGCCTACTACAAAGACTTTGTTCTAAATAGCACAGTAGCATCAGGCCAGATCACAGTTCAAATCAGTCCCATGAATGAGGATACTGGCACACCCAATGCACTACTAAATGGTTTAGAGGTTTTCAAGATGAACAGCTCGGTAGGGAGTTTGGATGGTGAGTTTGGGGTTGATGGAAGGAAGGCAGAAGGACAAACAGGTCATGTTGTTGCATATGCTGGAATTGGATTTGCTTGTGCTGCCCTTCTAGGCCTTGGTTCTGTTATGTATAAAAACCAGAAGAGGTCACCTGAATGGGAGAGGAGGAGCAGTTTTTCTTCATGGTTGCTTCCCATCAACATGAGTCATTCTACTATCACAAATAGCAAAGGATCTGGTTTTAGTTCACGGAGTGGTCACACCTTCTCATCAACACTTGGATGTGGAAGATTCTTCTCATTTGCAGAAATACAAACCGCTACTAAGAATTTTGATGAAAATGCTATCGTTGGAGTTGGTGGTTTTGGTAATGTATACCTAGGTGAGATTGACGATGGAACAAAAGTGGCTGTCAAGAGAGGAAATCCACAATCAGAGCAAGGTATCAACGAGTTCCAAACTGAGATTCAGATTCTATCGAAGCTTCGTCATCGCCATTTGGTGTCATTAATTGGTTATTGTGATGAGAACTCCGAAATGATTTTGGTGTATGAATACATGGCTAATGGGCCATTTAGAGACCATATCTATGGAAAGGACCTAACCACTCCGCTCACATGGGCTCAACGGCTTGAGATTTGCATTGGTGCAGCACGTGGGCTTCATTACCTCCATACTGGCACAGCACAAGGTATCATCCACCGTGATGTAAAAACCACCAACATTCTTCTTGACGAGAACTTGGTCGCCAAAGTATCTGATTTCGGCCTTTCGAAAGATTCACCAGGCATGAACCAAGCTGTTAGCACTGCAGTGAAAGGAAGCTTTGGATACCTTGATCCGGAGTATTTTCGATGCCAACAACTAACGGACAAGTCAGACGTGTACTCATTTGGAGTGGTGTTACTTGAGACGTTATGTGCAAGACAGCCCCTAAACCCAGGACTTCCAAGAGAACAAGTAAGCCTCGCTGATTGGGCTATGCAATGCAAGAGAAAGGAAAAGCTTGATAGCATCATAGACCCAACCTTGGTTGGAACTATTAACAAGGATTCTTTCGAAAAGTTTATAGAGGCCACAGAGAAGTGTTTGGCAGAACACGGCGTCGATAGGCCTTCCATGGGAGACGTGCTATGGAATCTCGAGTATGCCCTCCAACTACAACACGCCGATCCTCCATCAGCGACTCCTAGTGAAACACAAGAAGCCACAATCTAGGTTACTAATCCGCATTGATGTCCTTATTTTTGTTAATTTGATGAAAGGAGGTTTATTTTTCAGACTTTACGATAATTTCTGATCTGTTTTCGGCTATTACAAAGTTATTTTCTTGATGTGTATCAACCTATTTGTATGCCTATCCATGTATTTATCTATTTTTATTTTTTTTATTTATCTATGTATATAGGATTTAGATGATTTGCAAGATTTGCTAAACAATTGTGTGAAAGTATTTGCTATATTTACTTTTGTAATTACATATTTACTATCTAAAAATCAAATAACTCACATATTTATCCAATATAATTTTAGTATATATCAAATATACCCAAAACTTAGATTAATTATGTTTAATTTTCTTAAAATTATAATTAATTAAGGATTAACTTAGCATTCTCTCTTTCATTCCTTAGAACTGTTCTCCTTTATATCTAATATAAAACATTATAAACAGATATATATTCCAAACTCAGTCAGTAACAAAACACAGATTCTTAAACTCAGTTACTACTTTGATAATGGATTGCGATATCAGTGTCAAATTCAGTATGAGTTATTTTGTTGGAAAAGTTGGAACAGTTACCTTATTTTTAGACAATTAAGCTGGAGTTGAAATCCTTAAATCCGAGTCTGTTGCCCCTTCTCTCTGAGTTTAAGCGGAAGAGACAAGATGAGGAAAGAGTTTAAGTGAAAATAAAAAATTATGTCAAAAAAGATGGAAGGGAAATCTGTGCGTAAAAGAGAAAGGAGCAGAGAAGGAGAAACGACTAAATAACTTGTTAATTATATTTTATATAATTTTAAACTTAATTAATCTCATTTTTTAATTAATTGGATAAATATGTGAGTTATTAGATTTTTAGATGGTAAATATGTAATTATAGAAATTTGGATTGGATGGAAAATATGTAATTTCACAATTTTTGAGTGGTATATATGAAATTATCCCTAATTTTTAACTTAACTAGTAGCCACCTTTGCTAAGTTTTGTGAATTTTGTATTTTATATATAAATGTCAGGAATTCTGGATTTACGTAAGTTATTAAGCAAACGAAATTGTTCCTTTATAAGCTGCAGTATCTTGGAATTAGCTAGTAATTTGTTAGAGGGGCATAATTTTTTTATTATTAAGTAACAGTAGTTTCTATGTCTAGTCAATTCGGATCGGGTCGGGTCAGATTTTGTGTCATTCGATTCATGTTGTTTCAAATTTTGAATCAGGTCAGATTCAGATCAATTTATTTTTTAAGACAAAAAATCGGATCTAATTAATCGAATTTGAATCAGAACGAGTTCATCGGATCGGATCAAATTTTAGGGCTTGTTCGGCCGAATCACTATTTACATGGGAAAAAAAAAATTCAATTCAACTGAATTTTTTTTTTCCATGGAAACAGTGTTTTTCAGTTCAAATCCCGTGCCCGCGCCCATTCCCATTTGCCGGCTGAACACGCCCTTGGAGAATAGGACTGAAAGTGTGACCTTGCTTTTGACGGATGGCCCGTGTGTTAACTTTAACGCACATTGATCATTTAGAAGGCAAAACAAGGTACTATAAGTCTATTGTATATCACTAAGGCTTCACATTTCATACTATTAGAATGAGCAGAATCATTGAGTGCAAATTTCTGAACTGCTCCTGGAAGTTTACTTGTGCGTTTGATCAGCGGTCCGAAACTCACATTGATCTGTCAACTTTACACAATTACACCCATGAAGTACTCTTAACAAGATACGACTCATATATCGCTATCCGAAATTTTTAAATATATCATAACCCCCAAAAAATAAATCAAACCACTATATTTTTTGAAAATTTCAAATTTTGACACGGCCGCATCTCCTAGGTGCGGCAACTTTTCTGTGGACCGCATCTAAGGGATGTGGTCACCTTTTTTTTTCGTGCGGCAGTTTAATATGAACAAAAAAAAGGAATGGCCGCATCTAGGGGATGCGGCTGTATCAAAATTTGAATTTCTCAGAAATTGTAATTGTTTGATTTATCTTTTTTGGAGATATGATATTTTTAAAAATTTCGGTATCACTATCCTATACGATAATATCGAATTGTTATTTTGTATTCTAGCTAGCTAGCTTGTCTATCTTGACCTTCTAATTTTATACAAGGAAAACTTATGTTTTCTTTGATTTCAACAAGTTACTAATAGCCTCCAAATGCAAGATAATAATAGACTTTTTTTTCACGAGAATAATTTTAATTCTAAGGAATTTTCTTATATAAAAGATAGTCAACTACCTCGGAAATAATTTTTTTCCCCAAGTTAGCTTTTTAAGAATATATATATATAGAGAGATGGGCTACGGTAACTTGCGAAGTAAAGCGACTATTTTACTTCATGTTCATTTGTGATTTTAAAGTTTAAAACGTCGATCCGAATCACTCAACATGATCTCCATATTGAAATGTGCTTGGAGACCAAATTTTACATTTTTTGAAATTTTTTTACTATTTATTAAGCCACTTTTAAAATCGCCGATCTGGTGGTCCAGAAATTTTTACTGTTTTTACTGTTCATCCGGATTTTCAGATTTTTAAAGTGGCTTAATAAATAGTAAAAAAATTCCAAAAAATGTAAAATTTAGTTTCCAAGCATATTTCAATATGGAGATCACATCTAACGACTTAGATTGACGTTTTGAACTATGAAAATGAAGATATTGCGTGAAGTAGAAACGTGTTTTACTTCACAACTCACCGTAGCCCATCTCTCTCTCTCGCTATATATATATATATAGAGAGAGAGAGAGAGAGACAGGCTAATATGCTTTCGGCAGCACTTCGGCCGAAGTGCTGCCACCCCATTTTCGATTTTTCAAAATTCAAACAGTCGATCCGAACCGTTCATCTTGTTCTTCATATTAATATCTGCTTGGAAACCAAATTTTACATTTTTTGGAATTTTTTTGCTATTTATTAAGCCACTTTGAAAATCGCTGATCCAACGGTGGCTTGCCAAACAGTAAAATCAGGGGTTCACCGTTGGATCAGCGATTTTCAAAGTGGCTTAATAAATAGCAAAAAAATTTCAAAAAATGTAAAATTTGGTCTCCAAGCAGATATTAATATGGAGAACAAGATGAACGGTTCGGATCGACTGTTTGGATTTTGAAAAATTGAAAATGGGGTGGCAGCACTTCGGCCGAAGTGCTGCCGAAAGCATATTAGCCTGTCTCTCTCTCTCTCTCTATATATATAGAGAGAGAGAGAGAGACTAATATGCATTCGGTGGCATATGGGCCGATATGTATACGGTCCAAATTTGAAATTTCAAAATTCAAAAAGTCAATCTGAACCGTTCATCTTGTTTTCCATATTAATATGTGCTTGGAGACTAAAATTTACATTTTTCTGAATTTTTTTACTATTTATTAAGCCACTTTGGGTCCGTCTGATCCGAAACAAACAGACCAGATTAAAAGCTCTACACGGTACGACTCCACAGAGGATACGCTTCTAAAACAAGGGAATAGTATCCTCTGCGGAGTTGTTATGTGCGGAGCTGTGCGGAGATTTTAATCTGGTTCGTTCGTTTCGGATCGGACGGAACAAATTAGATTTTGCCCGAATTGAAAAAAAAAATTCTCAAAATTTGCAGAGCTTTTAATCGGGTTCATCCGATCTGAAACGAACGGACCAGATTAAAAGCTTCGCACGGAATGACTCTGCAGAGAATACGCTTCCGAAACAAGAGAATAGTATCATTTGCGGAGTTGTTCCGTGCAGAGCTTTTAATCTGATCCGTTAATTTCGAATCAGACGGAATAGATCAGATCTTGCCTGAATTGAAAAAAAAAACTGATGAGAATAGGGGTACACTGGGAGGAGAAATTAGATTAACGAAGGGTTTTTAGAAGCGTTTCTTTTCGTCTCCGTTAAATTCATCTGATCCAGCGCTTCATCTTGTGTGTGAAAGTTAAAGCCCATCCAATGGTAGAAAATACAGTAGCATATAATAAACTTAGCTACCCGTAGCATGCTAGCCAATTCCTATATATATATATATATTTTTTTTTGTTGACAACTTTTAGACAACCTGTGATGCCAATTAAATCGGCCTTGAGTAGTTACCGAGCAACATGTTCGTTATATAATTTATCGTTAATTAATGTAATTAATTATATCTCCAATATTTGTTTTATGCTCAGGAGCCATAATTACGTCATGCGATTGTCGCCATATTTAACTCTTTGAAATCAAGATTGTTTTTGTAATTGAAAACATGAACATTTGCTATAAATTGTTATCCTGTCAGCGTTAATACTGAGATTGGCAAACGGAACACCTCTCCTCTGGAAGCACCAATGTTGACTAATTCTTTCTTTCTCTATTTTTAGAAAATTAGCTAAACTAACGAAATTTCTGTTCCAAAGCAATGGCTCACAAAATAACTTTTGTCGTGTCCCTAACCTCTCTGTTATTCCTTTGCCGAAACACATTCTGTGATCGGAAAGGTAGCACGAGAGGAAACCACCAGCTTCCAATCTTTTCATCCTCTCACATTACTCCCATGTAATTCAGGATGAACCTTGTGACAATGAAGTTTGTCCTAGCCATTACCATCTTCTTCACTTCTTGGCTGTCGATTGCCTTGGGGGAGACTAATAAAGCATCATCGACTTTCACCCCTCGTGATAACTTTCTCATAAATTGTGGTTCGACTGTCACGCCAAATACGACAGATGGTCGTGTTTTCAAGACAGACTCGCAATCTAACTCCCTATTGTCAGCAAAAGATGCTATACGTATCTCCGTCCCGTCATCAACAGACGTTCCTTCCCCATTGTACCTCTCGGCTCGCATCTTCCGTGATCAGGCCACATACAAATTTCCCCTATCTGCCCCTGGCTGGCACTGGATCAGACTTCATTTCTTCCCTCTAAACAATACTGAATTTGAACTGACATCTGCTTCATTCACTGTAACCACAGATTCATACGTACTTCTCCATAGCTTCAGCGTCAACAACTCTACGGTGGTACTGAAGGAGTTCCTCGTCAATGCTACCGCCAGCCAGATTTCTCTTCACTTTCTTCCTCTCCGTGACTCTGCCGCCTTCATAAATGCTATTGAGGTTGTCTCTGCCCCTGACATTCTTCTCTCTGACATTGCCTCCACTCTTGTCCCAGTAGGACAGATCAATGGTCTTTCACTATCGGCCTTCCAAACAGTGTATCGCCTCAATGTGGGAGGGCCTATTATCACCTCCGCAAATGACACACTCGGGCGCAGTTGGGATAAAGATGACTCATTTATCCAATCCAAATCTGCTGGGGCCAAAGCAGCTGTGGCTCCGAGCACAATTAACTACCCCGAAGGGACCTCTCCTCTTATTGCCCCCAATTGGGTTTATGCCACGGCCGTCAAGATGGCCGATGCTCAAGTTGGGAGCCCCAACTTCAACATCACATGGCAGCTTAATGTAGAGTCTTCATTTGGATACCTCGTTAGGTTGCATTTTGCTGACATCATCAGCAAAACACTCAACGATCTCTACTTCAATGTTTACATAAATGAGAAGATGGCTATATCAGGGCTAGACCTATCAACTATCACTAGTGACCTTTCTTCAGCCTACTACAAAGACTTTGTCCTAAATTCCTCCTCAGTGACAGACCAGATCAAAGTTCAAGTTGGCCCTCTCAATGAGGATAATGGTGTGCCGGGGGCCTTGCTCAATGGACTGGAGGTTCTCAAGATGAACAATTCTGTTGGAAGCTTAGATGGCGAGTTTGGGGTTGATGGAAAGAAAGCAAGTACTGGCATTAAAGGTCGGGTTGTTGCAGTTGCTGGAATTGGTTTTGCATGTGTGGCCTTTGTAGGTGTAGGTGCAATGATGTATAATCTTCAGAAGAAGAAACCAGAATGGGAGAGGAGGAGCAGTTTCTCTTCGTGGCTCCTGCCTATCCATGCTGGCCACTCTACCATCATGAATAATAGCAAAGGATCCGGCTTTGGTTCTCATAAGAGTGGATACACCTTCTCATCGACTTCACTTGGTCGGTGCTTCTCTTTTGCTGAGATACAAACAGCCACAAAGAACTTTGATCAAAATGCAATCATTGGAGTAGGCGGCTTTGGAAATGTGTATCTTGGTGAGCTAGATGATGGAACAAAAGTTGCAGTTAAACGAGGAAATCCTCAGTCTGATCAGGGAATCAATGAGTTCCAAACGGAGATCCAAATTCTTTCCAAGCTCCGTCACCGCCATTTGGTGTCTTTAATTGGCTATTGTGATGAAAATGCCGAGATGATATTGGTTTATGAATACATGGCGAATGGTGTTTTCAGAGATCATATATACGGTAAGGACATGCCACAGCCCCTCTCATGGAAGCAAAGATTGGAGGTTTGCATTGGTGCAGCACGGGGTCTTCACTATCTCCATACGGGCACAGCACAAGGCATTATCCACCGAGATGTCAAGACCACTAATATCCTCTTGGATGACAATTTCGTTGCCAAAGTTTCTGACTTTGGACTGTCAAAGGATGCACCAGGGATGAACCAAACTCATGTCAGTACTGCTGTGAAAGGTAGTTTTGGATATCTTGATCCTGAGTACTTCAGATGCCAACAGCTGACTGACAAGTCTGATGTGTATTCCTTTGGAGTGGTGTTATTGGAGGCACTATGCGCAAGGCCGCCTATCAATCCAGCACTACCAAGAGAGCAGGTTAGCCTTGCTGAGTGGGCTCTGCAGTCAAAAAGGAAGGGTTTGCTTGAGAAAATCATAGACCCATTGTTGGTAGGGACTATCAACAAGGACAGTCTTAACAAATTTGTCGAGTCAACTGAAAAGTGTCTGTCAGAGATCGGTACAAACAGGCCGTCCATGGGAGACGTATTGTGGAACCTCGAGTATGCTCTCCAGTTACAAGAGGCAAACCCTCCAGCAGTAGAAGAAGAAACTCAGACAAACTCCCCAGCAACAGCAACAGCTCAGGCAAACACTCCAGCACCAGCACCAGCAGCTCAACAAACAGCTCGTGAAGCTACTCTTGCTAAAATTGGAGATGATGCCAAAGCAACTGAAGCTGAAGTGAAGGAAGCAGATAAGTCTGATCCATTGATTGATTTTAACTCTACAACTTCACCCCCAGACAGTTCCAGCAGTGGTATTGATAATGACTTGTTTGTGAACCCCTCAGGGTTGAATGGTCGGTAAATGCGTGTTTCCATTCATCACTTTACTATCAGTCCATATATGCCCATGTGTTTTAATTTCAGCTTGACTTGCTTAATTGTTGTGTACCATTGAGAATTTTAATGATCCGGAAAGTGATGTGTAATATTATATATGAAACATCACTTGCGTTTCTTTTGTTTCCTCTCTCTTCTTTTTGTTCACACCAAGTCTGATGATTGATATGATATAGCTGTTCTTAGTTTTTGTTCTAATGAAAAGTTTCGTTAAGTCTATGTGCATGTTCGCCAAGTAATTTGACAACGTTATTATCTAATGTTTTCTGAGTTCCGTGAATCTGTTACCTGGTATCATTTATGCTTTTGGCCACTCCAACATGGGTTATTAGTTATAATCAAGCTACCGCCATAAGCAAGTTGTCCTTGTTTATCATTTACGATGTTACGCTTACACTTTATTTAATACAATTACATGCACTCCTTTGTCCTTGAGACTCGTTTATTTTACCAGATAGGATGTACTAAGTTTTTTATTTATTTTTCATGTAACTACACCTAACAGCCACTGTCAGGATTTAAAAAAAAAAACAGAGAGAGAGAGACTCGTTTATTGGATCAATTATGGATATTTTGTCCTTTAATTAGATAATTTACACGACATCACCAGAATAAAGCTCATGTTTTATCCTTTTTTTTTTTTGCTTCAAGTTTTTTATCCTTCAATATACCCACCAAAATAATGCCTTCTACTCAGTACTTCTGACAGAAAATATAGGATCAAAGAAAGAACTAACCTGAATTTAGTCAATCTTAATACTACCAGATTCAGGAATTTCATGACCTCCATGCATCCCATTGAACTTAAAACCAAGTACAGCATCACCTTGTCGACCAAAAGATTATCCAAGGCATATCCCCATCAGTAATACTCCCAATCAGCAGACCTTATTAAAATGACAAATGCAGCCAAATTACGTGGCATTCATATACGAGTAAGGCTAGGGTGTGACGTGCTCACAGGACCTCTTCTGTGAGCAGAATTCTTCCGCCGTTAGATTCTTTTAAAATTCGTGTTCACAGATTCGCTGATAAACAAGATATGACGGAAATTTTAATTTTTTTTCTCCGTTAGTCTTCCTTCTCTCCGTTTACAACCCTCGGCTTCTCTTCTTTCTCCATCCCCTGCATCTTCGTCTTTCTGCCTCTCGAGTCTCGACGCTCTCTCGCCTCTCCCTCGCCGGAGTTCGTCCCACAAATCAAAAAGTCCCAATTTTCTTGCTTTACTCACGAGGTTGGATTGAAGCTCGCAAACCCTAAGCAACTAGTTGCCCTCCTCACCAAGTCAGATATCCTCTCTCGTGACCTCCATCTCAACAGAATTAAATAAGAGTTTGTTTTTAATTAGTTCTATTAATCTTTTTAATTTTTAATCATATGTTGCTTGCATGCAAAAGAATGATAATTCAATTATTTTACAAAATTGCCTTCAAATTGCCTTCTCCCTGACAAATTGTGAGAGAAATAACTCAAAGATTTTATTTCTGGTAAAGATTCACTGGTTTGAGCACAATTTTAACTATTTTTGTTTGACAATTTGAATAATTCATGTCACACAGTATCTCAGAAATGACCAAAAGAAAAAAGGTGATGTATTAGAGAATAAAAGTGGGGACCCTGAGAAGGATCAAGAGAATGAAGGTGTCATTTTCATAGAATGCAAAAGGATGATGCAAAATTCTCAAATTGATGCTTCTACCTATATATCATTACTTAATCTTGTACCTATCATTCTTTTTTGTGTAGTCGCTGGTTTTGTAATACTTTTTTAAAATTGTAGTTCTTGTTTTAACTGTTCTAATTTTTTTAGAAGCAAAAGGAGAAAAGAAATCAATATGCGGCGGAAGGAAATGAGATATAGCAGCAGAGATCGCCTTCAACAAATGGAGAGTCGGAGAGAGAGGCGATGACGGTGAGAATCTCCCTTCTCTCTTTGTTCGTCGCCTGAGAGAAATAAGTTCTCCGCCTGATAGAATCGCAAGGGAGAAGCAAAGATGGGGATGGAGAAAGGAGGGAAGCCAAAGGTTGTAAACGGAGAGAAGAGGGACTGACGGAGAAAAACAATTAAAATTTCCGTCCTATTTTCTTTATCAACGAATCTGTGATAACACAAATTTTAAAAGAATCTGACGGCAGAAGAAATCTGCTCACTGAAGAGGTCCTGTGAGCACGTCACACCCTAGCTTTACTCTTCATATACATCTCATTCAAACTTTAAGAAAAAAAAGAAACTTGATTTGTCCAAAGAAAGAATTTCCAATATAAGTTGCAATATACAAATCTCAAATGAGAAAAATAAGAACCCAAAGGCAACCACAAAATGCATAGACCTTATTCTTCAAGAAGCCTCACTCTTATTCTTCAAGACCTCAAAGACTAGAATTAATCCACAATAAAAAAATTGCTACAGAAAATAAGAACAAAATTGGCAGCTTCCTGCAATAATAAACCTTCCCAAATGGAGATGAGCAAACTTGACTATGTGAATATGCTACACTATCTGACAATCTAATTCTCAGGAGAAAGGGTAAAAGAAGAAGCAATTTGTGCCAAATGCTGGCTAGAAAGATTGATGATGAATGCTGTAGAAGAAATAGAATCAGAATTCAAATGGGTCTCATCGACCATTTTTTCTCTGTCTACTAGAAGGTCATGATAGGTTTCCTCGAGATCTCTTGCCTTTGATTCAGCAACTTCAGCCTCTCTAAGAATTAGCTCAGCTTCTTCTGCATCTCCAACTTGAAGAGCAGCTTCACGCTCAGCTCTGGCAGATGCCGCAACTAATTGTAGCCTCTTGTAACCTGCTATTGCTCCCTCCTTTTCCTTCACTAAAATCAACCCTTCACATTCCTGTACTCTTTCACCTGTCACTTTAATATCATCCTCTAGTTTCTCCAGATCTGAAGCAGCTTTCTCCAGCTTGATCTGTAGCTGTTCCTTCTCAGCATTCAAGGCCTTAGCCTCGGCAGCTATCCTGCTAGCTTCTTTAAAATTTCTGGCTGCTGCTGCCCTTTTCTTTTCTGTCTCCAGCTCCGGGCCCCTCTTCTCTATGTAGCTAACTCTCTGCTTCAGCAATACTATTTCCTCTAGTATTGACCCTCTTTTTGAAGACAATTCCTGTTAACATATGACAAAAAATTAATTGTCTATTACATAATTTTAAATTAAAAAAAAAACCCACAAATGCATACTGAAGAGAAGTACAAATGAGGAAAAAAATAATTCTAACCTGAAGTTTTTCTCTTGAATCAGCAACTTGCTGCCTTAGTGATTGTATTTCTTGAGAAACCTTCTCCTCCAACTCCACAAAATGAATTCGATCCTGTCTATGTTGCATGATGAGAGCCACCAAGTTCCTCCAGTTTTCAACCAGATCTCGACAAGTGCTTGCTTCTTTTGAAGCAGCACTAGCAAGCTCTTCTAGCTTTGATTTTTTCTCTTCTGAGACAAAAACAAAGTCATCAATTTCCTTCTTCTTTAGAGCCAGATTTTCACTTTCTGAATCCAGCTTTGATTGAGCTGCCTGCAGGTTATCAAGCCTTGTTTTGATGCTTGATTGGGTACTATGGAATTCAGCTACCACATTTGAGATTCTTTTCTCAACTTCTTGGATTTGGGCATCATTTTGAGCAATCTCCAGCTCCTTCAACCGTACGAGTTCTAGTAAGTCAGCTAGCTCTTTGGCCAGAACATCCCCTTTGCTTGTGAGCATTTCCATCTCCTGTTTGTCATCTTCGACCAAGTGATCAATTGCACTTTCCATGCCTGACCGTGCTTCCAGAATCACCTGAGATTCCACGTCCATCTCCATTTTTTTTGTTTCTAGCAACTCCATTGATGTTTGCCATCCTTCCCACTCTTTAGAGGCTTTTTCCTCGGCATTCTTTTTTACTAAGTCAGCATAATCAGTTGCATCCTGAGAAAGGAGGAGACAAGAAATGTATTAGGGGACAGCCATAAATAAGTGAATAAATAAACAGAGGTCAGGAGAAAGAGAGAAGCTAACATGGAACATGCTGCTATAAGATCTGTGACAGTGATCTTAACATACAATTATTCCTGATGCAACAGTACATATTTCTGTCAAATTTTTAGCCAATTAAAGGCAGTGGCCCAATGGTTCATACTAAAAATTCAAACTGGGCCACAGGAGTTGCACTAACTTGGGAATTTTCTACATCCAAATTTTATCTCATCCTTTCACATAAGTGATGTAATTTTCCATCACAACACTTGGCTGAAATTTGGAATCCAAGGAGCAAAGAGTTTACCGCCTCTAACTGAACAATACAATAGATACATAATTAAGGGATAAATGTGAACTAATGTGAAGATTGAAGAGTCACTCTGTAATTTATTACAAACTTCTACAAACAAATTAAGAAGTAACAATTCAAGCTATAAAACATTGCTCCAAGAACTTCTACTAAAACTTTGTTTGTTGCAATTCCTTCATGTCTGGGATGAGGGCTTTCAGTTCATGTACATTTTTTCAAAAGAGGTTGAAGCTTGTATTGTATAAGAGTTTTGGATTTCCAGAAAGTCATTTCAGAATTTCAAATTAATGGAAAGACAATTATACTAAAATTAAAACATCTCCCACAAGCTTCAATTCTCATGAACCGTCATTTTTACAAATGAAATCAAATATCAGATTATTAAGATCGTTTTAGTATATAACAAAATCTCAGAACCAACAATCAAAAGGAGAAATGTTCCTGCCTTCCTGGAATGGAAATTCACCTTGTGATGATTAACAAAACTAAACAATAGTGAGAATTTTGGAATTTTGAAGTACCACTCTTACAAAATTGAACATCAGTTCAGCTATGAAATAGAACATTATAACCTTTCAAGGAATCAACACTAGTCCAGAGAAAAAGGAGGGTAATATTGACACTAAAAGAATTAAGAGGAAGGATCTCTTGACAATGATTATTTTGACAAACTTGACAATAAATTTTCAAATAAAATTGGAAATTAGAAAATGAATTTTGCAGAGAGAGAGAGAGAGGAACTGTTCTGGTTTCATCAAGAACATTCAAACATCCCAATTTAAGCTTTTTTAACTATACAATTTCTTTTACTATTTATTTTCTATCTTTCCTTTCCATTTGAAGAAGAAACACAGTATATAAAGTAACTAGTAAGTGATTATTGTTATCACTAGAGAAAGATATAATTGCCCAAAAGAATTTAATTTTGGTGTGTAAAGTAATTTTTTCAGTGTCAATAGTGCCCTCAAAAAAAAAAAAAAAAAAAATCCACAATAGCAAGACCAAACAGAATGTTCATCCATGGGCCCATAGATGGCTAAAATGCAAAGTCACAACTTTGCAAGTTAAGTAAAAGGGACAACTCAAAACGTTCATCAACCTTATCCACTTTAATAGTATTGATTCCCATCGGGATCAAATAATGGTACTGAGACTTCCGACCTTCACCGTTCCTCCGTACTACTCATTCCGACATGAGCCCAAAATTTCTTAAGTGATTTGGCTTTCTTTGGCCGATTTAAATAGCATACCAAACCTCTTCTCTTCTGGTCTCAAAAAATATGGATATTTGTGATGACTTATAAGTACCTCAATGGAACTTATTATAAGTTAGACCAGTACTTAAAATGATGGTACCTTAGCAAACAGTTGGAGAAGGGAACCAGCTTCCTCCTCGGCAGAAAGGTGCAAATCCAGCACATCCTGCATCTCAGACTCCACAGATTGATAGTCCAGCTCAGCAGATCTCAAATCAAGAAGAAGCTGGTTCTTCTCATTCTCCACAGAAGCAAGTGAATTACTGATCCTCTCAGCCCTCTCGAAGTCTTCGGCCTCACATGCCGCCTCCAACTCGCTCTCCAATTCCTTGTACTTGGCCGATGCCATTTTCAGCTCCTCCCCAACATTTCTTCTCCTTAACGCCAGCTCCTTCCTTTTAGCCATAATTGATACAGCTCTTTGAGTTGCCAATTCGGCTTTCTTCAAAATTTTAGCTCTGACTACAGCCAGCTTCTGCTCTATGGAATCACATCCCTCCTCATTCTCCACTGCTAGCTTGTCGTTATCAGATTCACTCCATGAGGTTGTTTCCACTAAAGATTCTTCCTCTTTATTACCCTGCTCTTGGTTGACGACTGCAGATGGTTCCTCGTGTTGCTCAATTTCCCTCTCTGATTGGCTAGTGTCACGTGATTGGACAGCTAGATTGGAACTCGAATCAGTAGAGGATATTTCCTCCGGCTCAGTAGGAGGAAGTGGAGGGGCGGTGACCTCTTCGGAAAATACTGCAGGGAGCGGAGCAGAAGAAGAGAAAGCGGTAGAGGAGGAGGGAAGATGCGGTTCATCGTCAATGGATACGGCATCACGGGCATAACCAACGCGTACAGCTCTCTTCTTCTTGCGAGACACCTGGCGCAAAGGAGATGGAGTCGGAGTAGTGGACGTGGCAGGAGTACCGGGTTCAGAGGGGGACGGGCTGGGCGATAGGGTCAGGGAAGGGGTTGGCACTTGGAGGGTCAGATCCGAGAAGAGATCTTCATCAAGCGGCTCTGATTGAGAATTTGCAGCGTCGGAGGCTGGAGGAGGAGGAGGAGAAGGAGAGGAGTCGACAGAGGGAGAGAAGAGGATCATGCCCTCGAACAAGGATCCTTCCCCTATTGATTCCGACGATTCCATCTGTCTCACCTACGCTTCCCTATTCTCCAAGTCTGAGATCGCCTTGCCAGGACTTCAGTTTTCTTCGACCCGAATTTCGCAGAGAATGACGGGAAGTGCAGAGCAGGGAATGTGGATCCGCGAGAATCACTCGGTCGTCACTCGTCAGAATGACGAGAGCCGAGACGAGATTGAAGAGACCAGTAGATCCCCGGTAATTGTTAATCAAAATCCCAAATGATGAATATTGGGCTGTCCAAAATTTTCAGAAAATCGAATTCGGATTCAAGTAATTTAAATTTTGAGCTTGGTTGAGAGAGATTTAAATGTGTTTCGCACAAAATATTACATAGATTATTCTTTCAAATCAGATTGATCTGAATTCTGATCGAAAATTCAGATTCAAACTCAAAATTTAAATTAGGGATCTAATTACATTTTTTTTGGTGACACCGAATTACACTCTCGATTTTCAAAGCTTTCAAAGTTCAAATAGTCAATCCAAACCGTTCAACATAATGGATATATTAAAATGTGTTTGTATATCAAATTTTACATTTTTTTGAAATTTTTTACTATTTATTAAGTATTTAACAAAATCTATATATTTAGATCATTGAATTTTTTTACCCATCTTAATAAATAATAAAAAAAATTAAAAAAATGTAAAATTTGATCTGCAAGCACATTTTAACATATTCATCATGTTAAACGGTTTGAATCGACTGTTTGAACTTTGAAAATATAAAGTATAATTCAGTGTCACTAAAATAGAGTATAATTGGATCTCTCCTCAATTTAAATTACTACCATTCCTTCGAGGATGAAAGAATAGAGAGAGAACTTTCTAATTAGTTAGATATTTAACAAAAGAGTAAAGTTAACAAAAAAAAAAAAAATCTTTAATTATTATTGACCTCTTAATATTTATAAGAGGAGGATCCAATTACATTTTTTTTATGATACCGGACTACACTCTGTGTTTACAAAGTTTAAACAGTCGATCCAAACCATTCAACTTGATTGATATGTTAAAATGTGCTTGCAGATCAAATTTTATATTTTTCTGAATTTTTTTACTATTTATTAAGATGGGTACAAAAATTCAACAGTCTGAATATAATGATTTTGTTAAATACTTAATAAATAGTAAAAAAAATTCCAAAAAATGTAAAATTTGACCTGCAAGCACATTTTAACATATCCATTATGTTGGATGGTTTGGATCGATTGTTTGGAATTTGAAAATTTTGAAAATTAAGAGTGTAATTCGGTGTTATCAAAAAATGATGTAATTGGATCATTCCTCATATATAATTTGTTACACTTTAAAATAAAACAAGTTAAATAAGAAAAAAAAATATGATAATCTTTTTTAGTAGAATTAGGATATTGTTAGGCTCATCAATTTTTCTAGCGAGCTGAACTTTAAAATATATTAATTTCAAATAACAAATTCAAACTAATAAACTTAACAGGTATTACATTTACATACAAAATTTATAAATTTTCAAATTAATTTAGTATAAAATCAAGCAATAAAAAAAGAAAGTTTATAAGTTAATTATAATGTATTTACTTTTTATTTTTTGGTAACTACTTGATTTTATATAAAATTAATTTAAAATTTTACAAAATTTGTATATAAATATATTACAAAAATTTATCATAAGATCAAAATCTAAAAAAAATATTATCAAGGGCCTATTTGTGACGTTTCAATATTGTTACTCGGTACATGCAGGGACGGATTCAGACTATAGAGATCAAATATAAATGAAGATCAAACATATAAAAAATTTCTATTAGGAATGAGGATCAATTTCCATAATATTTTATCTTAAAATATATTAAAAATAAGATTTAAATATGAAAAAAGTTAAAAGTGAATGGGAGTCAATTATTGACTCCCATTCATATAGGCTAGATTCGTTTCTAGGTACATGTCTATACATAACCACACAACATATTGTGATATGTCAAGACCTATTTCACTTGGCTTGTTCAGCTGCCACTTTGTCTGTGAAAAAAAAAAAAAAATCACTCTGAGTAATTTTTTTTTTCTATGCGCACAATGTTTTAACCATTTAAGGCCCGTAGACGGAACTGAACATTTTCTTTAAAAAAAAAAATCATTAATATGATAAGTTTTACGACATACTGATTACCGAGTCACTCAGCGTGTGCCATGATAGTGGTAGACACCGATAACTATCGTGTGCCATGATATCATATGCCGTGTTGTTGCAAAGTCACAGAACCAGGCACACAGGACGTACTAATTTACAAATGGCACCCTATATATGGATCTGTACATTTGTTTTTTCTTCTTTCCATCAACTGATCTGCGCAAGTGAACACCAATTGATCAGAACTGTTGAGTAAACCGAATCAAAGCTCTATTTTAGCGGCAGCACAAGTCAGGAGTCTGAACAGTAAGCCTGATCAGTGAACCGGCTGTACAGCAGAGCCAATGACAGGCTAGCAAGGCCTTATTTTCTAGGATTGCCATAATTATATGTTCTAACAAATGTGGCCCTCAGGAAATAACATTTTCAATGAAATAGTATTTGGCTCTGCTGAGCTGCATAATATGCCTCAAGATACCAACATCATTCCTGTGCAAGTTTAATGCGTATCCTCTGCATTAACTTTTTATTTTGAGTTAATGAATATCAACCGTTTGATTTTAAACGGAGCCAATCCAGCTCCTGCTTATGATATAGGAGGCCTTTAATATTAGTGTGGATTTAGGCTGCACGAATCTTCAAACAGATCGGATGGTCAAGATTCATTAACTCAAAAGATTCCCTTTTGAGTTAATGCAGAAGAAACGAATTCCACCAGTGCTCCACCTGCCTTCCTCTGAAGAAGGAACTAGCTCCTCTTCTTAGCTAGCTGCGTTGCTCTTAAAAACAGAACATAACAAACTTGACTGCTTTTGTTTTGACCCCAGCCTAGACTGGAGTTTACTTTTGGTGTTTTGTTAACTCTTTGGTTGGATGCATGACTGTACCTGCTTATGGGGACTGTTTACCCCTTTGAACTTTAGCTTTATTTTGAACAAGTAGTTTAATGTTAACCAGTTTCGTAATGAAACGGGCTTTTCAGCCTTTTTTTCCAAAAAATTTTTTTTTGAGTAATTGATTAACAGATCCACATCAATTAAATATGCCAATCTGACGGCCAGGACTCCATTATAATAGCTTTTGGTCTCATGAGCATAGAACCCCTCATCACCTTAACTTGCTTCGTTTTATTTTTACCCAGGGCATCTCAACATGTTTCAAAATTGGGATAGCAAAAGAAAACTAATGAAGAGAATGCTACCAGTATAGAACTAACTGATCATGAGACTCGAGCCCAGAATTGAACAGACAAATTCATTAAATTGCAACTGTACATATTATAAAAAAAGTATACACATTATAAAAAGTATACATACCAAACCTCTTTACAATTTAAGAGAATAAACTAACAAATATTGTAATCATACACAGTTTAACACATAAACAAACACACATAGGTGCAATACAAGGGATTCCCTTGGATGCTGTTACAATCAACTGGTATCAACAATAAAACAGCTTATTCACCACAAACAAATAACAATATCATTTCTTCAAACCCAATAATAACTAACTCATGGGAAACAAAACATGGAGGGTGTTCAGGACGAACAAGGCACCCGTTCCATCAAATGATAAACTATTAGATCCCTACCTCTGGGTGGTCTAGGAGGTAGCAGCAGGTTGAGTTGGAGCAACAGTTGGGTTGAAGGCGACTTGTTCGGCACAATCCAAATTGTCTCCAGACTGTTCACGGCCTACACCCATCAGGTCAAGGTAGTACTGGTAGTGAGAAATGATGTTGTTCATGGAATCAACAAAACCCTGACCACAAACAAGATCACCATAGAGGATATTCATGGTAGCACCGAAGCCAGGAAGCCTCTTGGAGAGAGTGTCATTTTTGGTTGGCTTCCAGTTACCAACAAACACGTCATGAGCAGATGGCTGCTTCTTGTTCATAGGTGTCATCCACCTCCACAATGCCGCCTGGAATGCAATGGTTGCATTTTGCTCCAGGTATTCCGGATGGTTCAATAGATCCACCTTGATACCATCACCAATTATCCCATAGTTGGAGTTCCTGCTCAAAATATATCATACATTATACTCCAACAAACAGGCCCTTTATCCCCAAACCAGAGAATTAGAAATCGACTTAATTTAGATGTGGAATCGGCTTAACTTTGATGTTACAAACTAATATTGCAATTAATTTTGGAAAGTAATTTAAACAATTGCATTCAGAAAATAAATCACCAGTATACTGGAAGAGCTCCTCGGCCGTAGTATTCAGCACCCTCAACACAAGGATACTTGAGGTCTTCAGCACAGTAAGTTTGGCTAGGACTCATTTCATGGTTGTAGCAGAGACCATAAGCCAAAGGACCACCAGTGGCCACACCATATCCACCTTTACACATGTTCAAATTAAATTGTGCAAATTATTGAGTTGGATATTGCTAATTTCTTTGACAGATCTAACTTAACACAGCCAGAGAAAAAAATAAAATAAAAAGAGGAATCTGAAATAGAACATACAAGAGGTTTTGCTGCCAACATGGCCTAGGAATGCAGCGACCTCCTTCATCCCCATATTTTTGCCACCAGTGGTGCCGAAACCGAGGGGCTCGTATTCCGCGGCAGCGAGGATGAAGGACTGGTAGTCCCAGAACCCGACGGCATGCGCAACAGGGGCATTGCGCTTGCTGAAAAGGTTCTCAAACTGGTATACCTGGAAGAAGTCGGTGATGGTCTCGTTACAGCAGAATTTGCTGTTCTTACACTCCCACCCCTTGTCACAAACCTTCTCCTTCTTCTCGAATGGCTTCTTTCCCTCTGCCACCACCAGCAGTAGCATCACCACCACCAATGCTGCCCATATCCAACTCTTGCTCCTCCCCATTATCGGCCTCAAATTTAGTCCAAGGAAAAAACAGGGGAATATTCTTCTTTTTGTTTGCTTGCTGGAGGAGAAATGTGGTTGGTTTGCTGAGAGAGAGAAGGAGACGAGGTGTGAAATAATAATAAGACGGTAGAGGAAAGGTCCTTGGTTAAAAGTAGAGAGGAGAGGGAGGGGAGTGCCTTTCAGATGCAGAAAGAAAGGGAGAGAGAGAGTGGTTGGTGTGCTGGCAATTGGGCCATGGTAGGACCTGTGTCGGGTCGCTAGTCAATTTCCTCCTATGACAGCTCCGTTTATTGTTTTCGGAAGGTGATTTCTCAACCCCATTCTTTCTCTCTCACCGACACTCTCGCTTTTATTCCAATCAAAGGTTTTGGGTTTACTTAATTAGGTCAGTACTGTTTTAACTTTTGAAAAAGGGAAATTTCAAGTATTTCGCTTAAATATTTTGAAATTACGTTTTTCCTCCTCTACAATTCAGGATATCATATTTACCCTTCTAAATTTAAAAAACTTACAAATTAAATCAATTTATTAATTTTTCTATTAAAAATTTAAAGTTCATTTTAAATTTATAAACTAACTATTTCATCTTACTAAAAAATATAAAAAATATGTAATATGTTTAAGAGAAATGTTTAGCCTTCTAATTGATCGGTTTGAGAGCAAATAATTCATTTTCTTATTTAGTCAGCTCATATAGGCATATGCATAAATGACACTTTATATGTGTTACAAATAGAGAAATAAATTATTTGTTCTCGAAACCCGATTAGTTAGAAAACATAATAATTTTCTTGCACATACGACATACTTTTATTTTTTAGTTTACAGTAAAATGCATATTTTAAAAATTTTAAATGAGCTTTAATAGATAAGTCAATGAATTGGGTAAATTTATGAGATTTTGAGAAAGATAAGTATGATATAATTACTATTAGAGGAGGGAATATGTAATTTTGAGATTTTTGAGGAGTATACATAAAATTTCCCTTTGAGACATTGTTCATACACCCACTGCCTATTTTTTGGTATTTAATAAAAAAAAAATACATGGTTAGTACTATTGATTGTTCTTCTTCAAACATTGCTTTGATTAGGCGACTTTATCGGAATGAATGTTTCTACTAATTCCTTTTTGCATTGAGCGCTCCTGGACCATTAGCCCATCACCGTTTTGTTCAGTACAGAAAGTTCTTGCGGACTTGGGGTACGAAGGGCACAATTCAGAAGAAACAGATAAATAAACGAAAGATCAGAAAATAAATATACTAAAAAGTTGAAAAATGCAAACTTCATGGCAACACCTCCAAGGGATTGCATTCCGCCATTTTTGCAAACGAAATGCATGAACACCTTTTATGTTTGATATAATTTTTTTTTACAGAAATGGTAAAAGGTTTTTTAAGAGAACAGTATTTTTCATAAATCATTCAAAATAAAATGTATAAATAATATGTGTTTGGTATAAATAGTTTTCCAATAAAGCAAAAAATATTTTGTGAGAGGACAATGTCAAACATACCATTCTCATGTGAATGAACTGTATTTGAATTTTTTGAGGAAAACTGTATTAGAATTTAGGATATACTTTTAAAAGAAGTATAGACAATTTAATGGGAGAAGATCATATCAATTAACTTTGTTTATGATTATCTATAACTATAATCAGCAGCAAATGTATATTTAAGGAATGTGGGTCAATTGATCCTCATTTATTTTCAAATTTTCAAAAAAAAAATTCAAAATTTGCATACTTGTACTCAATTTTCTATATAGTTTAAAGTAAAATGTTACGGATACTGTAAAACTGATTCTCATTCGTAACATGAAAATTTTATATAATTGACCCCATTTAGTTTGACCCCCATATCCAGGAAGTCTGGCTCCGCCCCTACTTGTACACATTTTTTTTTTATATAGTTTAGAGTAAAATGTTATGAATACTTTAAAATTGATTTACATTGGTAGTATGAAAAATTTATATAATTGACTCTATTTACGTTTGACCATTATAGCTTGAAAATTTGGCTTTAACCCCTTACTATAATATTTGATAAAATAGTTGTCAGACGAAGCATATGAACACTGTAAGCGTAAATACATTTTAAAACGAATGTAAGGCACGTTAATATCAGAAGATCGTTCGAATATTTATTTGTGACAAGAGATTCCGTCCTCAAGAAATGTGTGAACAATGTGTGAATTTGGTATAAGCACGTTCTAACATTTGTTGCATGTATTTGATATAAACACTTTTCAAAAGGAGCATAAAGAATTTTATTGAGAGGAGACTATTCTAATAAAATTTGTTTATCTCCATTTCTTCATTCCATTATTAAGTACGTTGGGTGTCCAATCCGTCAATAACTACGATTGAAAGATGAAATTTTGAATTTAATCTCAACCCTCCAATTACATAATCTATCTTCTTTTGATTAAATGCATCTAAATAATATATAGAAGTCTAAATTTAACTAAAAATATACTCGCCACACGTACTACCACGCCATGTATTACAATTAAAATTAAATAAACTCTGAAATTGAGCGATATAATTTGTTTCCTTATTTCTCCCTCTCCAATTTAGCGATACAATTATGTTTCCTCATTTCATTCCTTATTACTCTTCTATATTTCTATAGCTATTCGAGTGAGAATTCTAGAAATATTATCAATTTTGAATCTATGCAGTAATGCAGGACAGGAAAAATAGAAAGAAAACAAAATTAGAAAAGTCACCAAAAATATGAAACCATTGCCTCATTGATACTTAAAATACCAATGTATTTTTAATTTTATGTTTCTTCATTCAATTTGCTTACGGCATGGGTATTATATCTGATCACCTATATCAGGTATTCTATATTTGTACAAATTAAGTTAAAATCAGAAAGCTATTATTTGAAATCATTGGTACTTAAAATCACATCATCAAATTATGATAAGAAATCACGATTCAAAAGTAATTAAAAATACAAATTCATATAATTCTATTAAAAGATCATGTCCCTCAATTTTTGAATAATTATTAATTTTATTGAATGTTTTATTTTCATAATTTTTTTGTCTTAACCTTATATTCCGTTGCAACACATGGGCACGATACTAATAATTATATAGAAGCATAAGTTTTGATGGAATAACTCAGAAAAATGTATGGACACTGCAAGTATTTGGTATAAATGTTTTTCGTGCAAGTGTAATGCATTCGTATAAAACTTATTTATTATTATAAATAAGCAGATAAATTGATTTTAAGTAGTTTAGACAAAACGTATATGGAGTATAAATATTCGGTATAATTTATAAATATATTTTGAGCAGAGGATACTGCTACCGTTCTTAAGAGTGAATTTTTCAAGTAAATAGTTTTTTTTTAGCAGAGGATAAATTTTTCAAATAAATATTCGGTATAATTTTTCAAGTAAATATGGAGTATAAATATTCAGTATAATTTATAAAGATATTTTGAGCAGAGGATACTGCTACCGTTCTTAAGAGTGATTTTTTCAAGTAAATAGTTTTTAGTTTTTTTTTTTTTTTTTTCAATCAATATAGATGGTGTAAATACCTTTTTACGTTCTGTACGAACAGTTTCTGCAGGTTGGGGCAGCTTGTGCCGAAATTTTTATTAATGAGAAATTATTTAAATAAATATTGATAATGGAGAATGGATTTGAGTTTTTTTTGAGATATATGAAAAAAAGTGATAGTTTGTAACGTTCTCTAGATGTTATATACCATTACGGCCAGGAATAGCCTCTTTCGGCCCATGTTTCTTTCAGGAATATGTCATGTTTTGACATGAACTGATACTGTTTCAGGCCATGATAGTCTATAATATATAAATTATTACGTTTTCTTTATATCTTCAAAATACTCAGATTTATTCTTCATTATCAATATTTAATTAATTAATTTCTGATTAATAAAAATTTCGGCAGCTTCGGGCGCTGCCCGTTCTGTATAATCCTAACCAGAAATCTTTCGGGAATCGGGATGCAGTAACGGCGTGCAGAATTGGGATGCTATTATCACACTCAACCTTTCATTATTCGTGTATCACTTGTCATTATTAAAGGTCCTTATTTATTCCCCCGATTTTTATAATAGTTTGGTGGATTGGGGCACACTGCATGTTATTTATTTGCTGTTTGTATTCATTCCCAAGTTCTCATTAAATTTTGATGACACCCCATACAAAAAGAAAGTGGAGCCCATGAGTAGTTCGCATTGACTGATTTACTTGAAATCACTAGATTGCTTATGCCACCTGTAATGTATCGAAAGAACATAATATTTCAGGGGGGCATGACAGCAAAAGGGGTGAAATGAGCTAATATATATATATAGAGAGAGAGAGAGATGGACTATGGTGCATTGTAATGCATGGAGGAGTTTGTGCATTAGATCATAAATTTAAAATTCAAAATTCAAATAGCCGATCCAAACCGTTCATCTTGTTCTCCATATTAATATGTGATTGGAGACCAAATTTTACATTTTTATGAATTTTTTTACTATTTATTAAGTATTTTACAAAATTGTTGATCCAACGGTGACTGCTGATTTTACTGTTTTGTTAAGCCACCGTTGGATCAACAATTTTGTAAAATATTTAATAAATAGTAAAAAAATTCAGAAAAATGTAAAATTTGGTCTCCGAGCACATATTAATATGGAGAACAAGATGAACGGTTTGGATTGGTCATTTGAATTTTAAATTCTAGATTTATGATCCAATGCACAAATCCCTCCATGTATTGCAATGCACCATAGCCCATCTCTCTCTCTCTCTCTATATCTCGGTTAATAACAAGTTAGGCTAATATGACACTAGTGTTATATAAAACTAAATAACACCACATTTTAAACCCTTAGATCTGCTTTAAGATTCGTAATATCCGCTTTTACTGTTCAAGCACTTCATTTTGTACATATCTTAAAGTAGATCTAAGGGTTTAAGATGTGGTGTTATTTAGTTTTATATAACACTAGTGTCATATTAGCCCAACTCGTTAATAACTAATACTAAACTATTTTTGTGATGGATGTATCATTTTTATTGTTTATTAGGACTTTAGGAAAGTACAGTTGTGGCCTGGTTGAGTACTGATTCTTCACCCACTGCGAAGTGCAGTATTCATATTGCTTGTTTATTAAGTTGGTGTAACTGGACTCCACACCTTTCTAAAGCCCCTGCTATACCGTGTTGTGGAAGAAAATTCTGACGGTCCAGAAAAGCTCTCATCACTGAAAATCTCGCTTCTTCATGTTTCATTCTTGGAATCAACATGCTCTTTCTATTTAGTTTTGCTATTAGTCCCCTTTTCGGGATGTGGTTATTACTTGATTTTGAGTTCGAAAAACAACTAATTTTAGGTGTACCCGATTTCAATTGCATGCAAACCATGTTTGGCAGCGCCAATAAACACTCCGAATAAGAAACCCGTATATTAAGCAAAGACGTGTGAGAAGAAATAAACCCAGGACATACCACTAATAGCACGGATAAATCTGACAGTGATGCAGACGTTCTACTACAATTACCTCTGCTCCTCTCTAAAGTAATATGAAAGTATGGTTATTTCAACTGTAAGGGCCTGATAACAACAAAGTAGAAACATCAAATAGGTATGCAGCTCTCCGACCATTCAATCCAATCCAGTACTATAACTACCTGTACCAAATATCAGGGTGCAAAAACAAAACACTAAAAAGCAAATCGCTAACACCCCTATACACAAAAGCATGTATGAAACAAAGCCCTGGGAGCTGTCTACTCACTAAAAAAAACCAACAGAAGGAAATAAAAAATGGGGACCAAACAAACAGTAAATTGTTGTACAATAACAATGAAAAGCCCCAGGAAGAAGAGCAGCTGCTTAGACAAGTGATGCAGCACAGTCTCCGGAATAAAATCATGGATTCCTCTGTGCACCAGGTGGAGCTATAGGCATTGGAAATGGACAGGGAGCACCACCAATATAGGGGGCCTCCACATATGGGCTCTACCAAAACAGAATGCATAATATTAAACCTTCTCCTTTTTCAAACAATTGTTATGCTATTATGCAAGGAATTATTATCCCTGACAAACATATAAATGCACCATTCTACAAAACATGATTATTGCTGTCAACCCTCCATTTCCATTATCTTCTCTAAAATATGACCAAAACTAGTCCTCCAATAATGTTTATTTCTACATCAGCAAGTAAAAAGGGTGGCTATGTTGGTTGGTACTCATAAAGATATTACAAGGCAGAGAGTATCAATTATCATCTTTCCATGTTTTAGATGTATTTATAACATTAGTAGTTTAGTACAGTCTTCAAAGGAATATACAACATTTAACTGTTTGTAGAGGGCATGCATGAAACATTCCAAAAGTAAGATAAAAAAATGTACCGGGGGCACAGGAGCAAGATATGCCTGATCATTAGTTGGACGAGACTTAGGTGAAGAATCTGGGGAGCTTCCCTCATCTTCCAAGTTCCGTATGTTGCTGCTGCTATTTATGGTTGACGCTTCAGGTTCGCTTCCATTTTTAACTCTCTATTTCCATAACACAGATAGTTTCTGTCAAATTCCCGGCCTACCGCACATGAAGTGCCAAAATGGTTTACTATATGTGCACTTTAAAAGTTACCTGGAATATTTTCCCAAGAATCTTCAAGCCCTTGGCTCTAGCACGGAGTTCATCTTTCTTGACATTATTGTCTTGCAAAACCTATAAAAAAATTGAGGCACACAGTCAAATTTTGCAAAAATTTGAGAGAAAAAACTTGTTCCTCCAAATTACACCTCTCCCCCCACAATATTCTACCTTATTCCATAACACCAAACACCTCTAATATTTGCATCTAACCCCCATCTTTTTGGGTCACCTGCAAACAATGCCTATTAATAAAATCAATGATATCTTGAACGACAATGTCCATATATTTCATATACTAACCCATGTTCCATAGAAGTTACCTAAATAGTGCTCCGATTGTTTTAACTCAGTTTGTTCTCTCATTGGGCGACGAGAGCAATGTTGTCAGCATTTTTATGGACTTTACCGTACTAAAATATTCTTGGCTATCAGGTGGAATACTATAAATACTGATGTTATACCAAGATTATAAATATCGGTGGATCCATGACTCTTGGGTAATCAACAGAATACCCAAGAATTTGGGAAAACATTATTTAATGGAAGAACATGTTAAAATTTTCTTGATATTTCAAAACATGATGCAACAAGAAAAAAATTTGCAAGTGCAATCCAACATATTTTGGATGACATAACAATTGAAAAATGATAAATGAACATAGTGGTTTCAAAGTGGTAGCTACTTAATCCAGTATGAGCCATTTACGTGAAGAGTGGCTTGACCACACTGTCATCAACTCACTGCATATGCAAGTCTCTTTGAATTCTTTTCTTTTCTATTTGTTTATTTTGGAGAAGAGATAAAATCTATTGCATGCAATTGTACGAAAAGGGAAACCTTTTACATTGACTTGCCTGCTTAAATTGTTATATATCAGGTATGTGACTTTTGAGACAAATGTGTGTTTTGAGTCAATTGTTTTGCATAACATGGTAGAAGTTCACTAAATACTATTTATCTTCTCCACTAATTCATTACATTTTATGTATTTTAAAGTGAAAATACTATTAAAAAATCATATACCACATAGACCATACTGGCACGGATAAACCTGCACCAAATAGTTAGTGTACTAATTATAACTATGATTGATATACATGATACCACAACGCCTCATTGAATACCCTATAATAAATTTATAGTTCTGCCTTTGACTAAAATACTTGGTCCAAGCATTTAAAAAAAAATGTAGATATAGAAAAGGGGGGAAGAGGAAGAGAAGACGGACCATCTGGCAGACACGGGTTAAGGTGGCTTCAATATCAGCAACATTGAGTTTCCACAAGGAATCAACCATGACTTTCTTGTGAGATTGCATGTACATTTCAAGTTCTTCCTCAGTATAGGTACCCTCAGCACTGAGGTGCTTCTTCAAGTCCTCCTGCAGTTGCATGAGAGCAATTGCACCTGTAGCAGCTGTCACTTGAGATTTGATAAAATGTCCCTTGTTCCTGAACCATTCTGCCACAAATGGCACCCCAAGAAAAATTGCCTTCTTTCCCAACTCTTGCGCTGCCTGCCTTGAATAAATGTAACCAATTGTATTCAGCATATCCACTCCATATGCTAACCAAACAACAACAAAAAGAAAAAACAGATATCATCAGATCAACTCCATTAAAGAAAGACCATACAAAAATAAATAAATAAATAATTGATACCAGTAACATAAATCTATCCTACTACATAAGTGTACCTCATTAAAGAAAGAAATGCTAAACTGGATAGGAAATGAGGGGAGGAGGCAAAATTTTGGTGTAGGGAATCAGTCTTACATATTTTGCAAGTATGGGGTTCAAATAAATATTAGTAACATTTTTATTTGACATACAACACACCAAAATCAAATTTGGGAACAACTGGGGTCAATTGATCCCGTTCTCTTTTACAGGATCTGCCCCAGTAGGAAACACTCCATAGAGAATATTATGCACAGCCATTTGACAAGGATAAAAATGGCATACTTTATTCGAATTATACCAAGCACCCGTGAGCTATCCAAAGATATTTTTTTAGGAGAATGCAAATTTTGAGGAACTGAGTTGATCAACAAGCTAAATCTCCCCGATTTGGTATGACAGATTTCATATCCTTTCAACGCATAAGGATATTTCGTTTAGCCTTCTTAAGAACCTAATATGTTGTTGTACAGGTCAGGAAAAGTAAATTCCACAAATATTACTTTTGTGAAGAGATGGGGGGATTTCATATTAAATAAGGCAATGAGAGGAGAGGTTCGAACCTGCATTAGAAAGCCTGACAACTTCAGCTTCTGCGTGCTGGATAAATTCTTCTTTATGACCTTGAACATACATGTGCAGTTTATTTTTCAATGCCTCTGTTAGCTTCTCCTCTCTTTCCTTTTGAACAGCCTTCATTCCAAAAGGTAAGCTGTTAGTCTGATTGGGGATTATATGGCCTAGATACAACCTCAAATTGGACTAAACAAACTAAGATTACAAGGAATTGACTTCAAAACTACAGTAGATATACCAATGAATAAGCTACAACAAATTCATGTTAAATTTCAATTACACCTTGGGAAAACTAGGATTGTCTAGATGTATTATTGGAAATGTTTGTTAGCACACATTTTCCAATAATGACTGATAGATAGATGAAGCCCCTTCAGGAATCTTCTACCTATACTTTTAAGCTTTAAACCTCCCTACCACCCCGGCAAAAAAGGACAACAATAATAATTCAATTTTGAGCCTCCTTGCAATCTTCAAAATTTAAGGTTTAAATTGTAAGAATGCAAACTTTAAAAAAAAAAAGGATGTGGCAGCTAATCCCAAGTTTTCCCCTGACCTCTCTCACTAGCAAATTTACTCTCTGCTCCTTTTCTTTTATTTTTCCCGGATCTATTTTTTTCTTGGACATGAAATGAAGGGGGGGAGAGTTATTAAGGGGCCATGGGGTTCAAGGGCCACCGAAGGGGAGGGGCACGGGTTAACTGCCACATTACTGGCATGTGAATTTTTTTTAAAAGATTATATTTTACAAATTAAGGCCATTTTTTTACATGGTGAATAGGTCCAAAAATGAATTTTCAGAAAGATTATTAATATTTCAGAATGTTACATTCTTCTTTAGATAATTTTGTCAGAGCATGACCGTGTTTTATTCAAAAAGGGTAAGCCTAATGGATATAAAACCATTGGTTTACTAATCTCTGGTGACCTCCTTAGCTATCCAGAGGAAAACACAGAAGAAGAAGATAATCAGGTCTTTGCTTTGAAGGGCTTTGATGAGGAGTAAGATTATTGGGAGCTGTTTTAGTTTGTATGATGTATTTTCTCATCTTCTGGTTGGCTATAACGAGACTGTTATGGTTAGACTAATTGATTACTACTATTTTCCTTAATTTTTTTATAGGACAGGGTTTGTGCTCTTACTTTGTTTAGAATGTATCTTGTTTCAAAACTTTGTTTTGAGCAATAGAAGAAAATAAAGAACAATAATAATAACCTCAAGACTTCTCTCAATTGTGAAACTTCCATGTTCATTAAAACACCTCCATTGCAAGTGTCCATGAAGAGAGAATGGTATAGTTTGGAGGGGGGTGGAATTTTTTTTTAAGAGATAAAATTGGTACCCTCATCTTATCTTGGAGCTTCTTTGAATCAATTTGTTCTCCATCACCAGATACATCAAGGGAAGACATGGATGCCATGGCTAGTTGGCCAATATACTCTTCAAAAAGCTCACTCCCAAATAGCATTGCAAATATTGCTGCTGGATCTATTATTGCATCCCTGTAATATTTTCAATGCACTGTAAAATTAGTCATTCTTAATACTTCAAAAAGAAATAACTAATGTTTTCTTTTCATGCTCTCTTGTTCCCAGCATTTGGGTGTAATTGCTTAAGAAAATAAAGGTGGGAAAAGAGTAAAGAGAAGGATCAGAGAACTTACGTAGAGATACCAGCTTTCCCATTAGCATCATAAGCCTCGCGTTGTGCAGGATCACTGAGGACTTGGTAAGCCTCCCCCAAAGCCTGTTTTATAAAAAGATGCTTAAGTTGTTATTCCTGCATCAACCATCAACATCAACAAAACAGTAATCAAGTTTACATAACCTAAAGCTCGAAGGGTCCCTCTTTTATGAGAAAATTAATTGGTATATGTGGAGAGGAACTTAAATGCAGCGAATGATATTCCTTATATTATGTCCTTATCTACTGCACCAATCAATTGGCCATAAAATTTTATCTTTCATGTACTTTCACCAAGATAAAGTTGGCCTTAGATAGTATTGCCAGTATTATTATATGGTAAACATGTAAATGAAGTGAGTAAAAGCACTAAAGAAAGGCCGAAGACAACAACACAAACAAAATATAAAAAACTATTGCTCAACCAGTTCTTCACCAAATGAATATTAAGTGAACTTAACCAATCTGGTGCCTGTTTCTGCTAAAATGACCTTGAAGTAATATCACTAGTCAAGTTAGTAATGTTAGCCAGGAAAGACATAGTCACTTCTTTTTTCATTCTGAATTTTACTTTCGGTCTGACCAGGCTATAACAGATCTGTTTATGCTGATTTGATTGTTCACTCACCCTGTCCACCTTCAAGGGCCCTAAACAGTAGTGAGCATCAGAGCGGAAAAAGCCAGTACAGGACTTTGGCTTCACCATTTTGGCCAATACAAGCAAGCCCAATTGAATTTAGATTACCTAGTAACATTTATAATCTGAGCCTATAAACAAAAAGGCTACAAGTCAGCTTTTTTCTTAATTGTCTAGGTTAGCTCTCAGTAGCTAGTTGGCACACTTCAGATCTTCCACAAGTCACCAAAAGTTTTGAGTAAATAAAGAAAAAAATCTACTGAGAGGTTGCAATAGGGAAAAAAAAAAAGACTTGACCATCTAAGAGGCTTTATCTCTAGAAAGGCTATATTGCTAATTGTAGATCAAAGTGGGATCAGTATGTCCCCAATGCCAGAGTACTGCAACAATAGACAGCACTAGGCTGTTGATTACTGTTTAACTTTTTCATTTTTAGATAACTGGCCGTAAATAACATCAACACCTCTCTGACTTGGTTTAAGTTACCAATTAATACTTAAAAAGAACTGACCAGACAGACAACATTACTCAACTTATTGATGATACTAACAACAAAAGTATGAGTGGAGTGCTTTCCAACAGATTCTTAGTTGCTGACTCTTAGTAAGGAGCCATTTTATTATACAATTTGCTGAAATTCTGAAGAAGACTACAAATTAATACTTAAAATACGAATCATATTTATCCTGGATGCAGGCCCCTCTTAAGATACCCTATAATAGTAATTGAAATAATATAGTGTGAATAGAAAGAAATAGGAATATGTATGTGAAATAGGTCGGGGTGGTCTTGGTCAAACAGCATAATCAAATGCAGAGTGATTGGCAAAGGAAGGAACAAGGGGATGACCTCATGAATGTAAATTATATCAAGAAAATGGCATGTTCTGTGAACAAAAAGACATAGTAACGTCGCAATTGCACGGAGATAAGAAAACAGGACAAGCAGTGGTGAAATCCTGAAAATGCACAACTAATCTTTTCAGAAGACAAAATGGTAGAACTAGATGATAATTTTCGAGCATATTCGACTATGGAAGGTAGTGTTACTTTCAATTGTACACCTTCAAACTAATTTGAAAAGAAAACGAAGAATAAAACTAAACACCTTGAAAATATCTATCCAAGCAACAAAAACATTTGCAACTTATAATTTTAGTAACTAAAGAAAATGAAATAACAAATGAACGTGCCTGGAACTTCTGTGCAGCAAGAGGATCATTAGGATTTTTGTCTGGATGAACCTGCCTTGCCTGCATCCCAAATCAATACACTTCTTCAGTCAACGAAAAAATAGGTACATAATTGTGAATTTGCAATAATTGTAGCAAGGTAATACTAGAGCGAAAAAAAAAACAGAAAAGAAAATTAGTACCTTGATATAGTAAGCTTTCTTAATCTCAGACTCAGTGGCGGTAGGGCTGACACCTAGCACATCATAGTATTCAGTCTCCCTCACCATCTCCTGCTTTTCCGCAGAACTACGAGATCTGAACAAGTAGCGGACGATATTAATATTTCAACTGGAACCTCGATCCCTCTTGCAAATCAGCGACCGATCTGAAAAGTTCACTCTTCGGAGATTCGGAGAAGAAAGGGATGAGGTTGGGAGATCCCGCAGGGTTGATTTGATAATAGCCGCAGTAATTTTGAGAGGGGGTCGAGAGAGCAGAGGAAGCCAAGGAGCGGAGGACGAGAGGAGGAGCAGAGGGGTTGATTCCTCCACAAAGCGCGTGAGGGAAAATGGAAGAGCTTTGTATCTTTCCTCTCGCCAACCGCATGACTTTCCACGCACTGACTAGTCATCCTTAGGTCTTAACCTTAACATTGATTTTGATTCGTCTCCGTTTCAAAGACCGTCCAGTTTCCAGTGATGCTTGTAGTAGAGTATTCAGTATTCACCAATGGCCAATCCAATCCGAAATTTTAATTAATAGAAAATTAATTAAACAGATATCTATAATGAAGAACGAATCTGAGTTTTTTTCGAAATATAGAGAAAACGTGATGGTTAATCATATCCTTTAGCTGTTATAGACTATCACGGCTAAAATTAGCGTAAATCTCCACACTTACACTTATTTATTAACTAAAAAAAAAATTATTGATCGTTATAGACTATCACGGCTAGCAATTTCATTTAAATGCAGTTATTTCATTGAAAAAAAAAATTCTGACCGTGATAGTTAATAATAGCCAGAGGACATATTTTTTTATATCTTGAAAAAAATTAGACTCGTTCTAATTTCCTATTAATAAAAATTTCAGCAATCCAATCATAGATGCTTTCTCATCCTGGTATTGAGCTCGACAAATGGTTACAACATTAATAAAGAAGGAAAATATATTTGACAAAAAATATTTAAACAATTTTAATGATAATTTAAAATTATTAAAATAAATAGAAACTAAAATATAAACTTATAGGTATGTTACTTGACGTGTAGACATCGTAACAATCAATTTTTATGTTATTTTAGTATTACTTGATGATGTATCGAGGACCGTTAAATTTCCAACCATTAAATTTCAATCACTTGATATGTAGTGATATATTAATTAAAATTCATCATTTTTAGAGATATGATATGAGGTTAATATAAATCATATCTAAAATTTAAATTTCTTTTTTGAAGATTGTCAAAAAAATGTTATCTCAATACTTAAGTATAACTAAGAGTGAAATAAAACAACAACACAAAATAATAATATTTGAGTGACACTGATCGGTTGGGTTTAGTGGTGTAATAAAATCAAGTAAAATAAAAATAATGTATAAGTAACTTTGTTTTTGGCAAGTATAATTATTTTATTGCTTTAGAATTCATGATCATTTTAAACGATCAAATTGGCCTTAATTGGATATATTAAAGCATAGCTTGACGACTAGCAATTTAATTATTTAACAGCATTTTCTACGCTATTCCCGTTCTAGAAAACAACTATCTGGAGCATCTGTAATTTGATTTTATTATCTTCTCATTATTTACTATTACGACTTTATGTGTATTGATGCCTTGATGGTTTACTTCAAGTCATGGATGAAAAAGGATCTGATTCGATCCGATGACAAGGGGACGCGTGTTTCGACGATACACGCATGACTGCAATGTGCTTTAAAATATTTTTATCCTCCTCTCCGTTCAAAAGAAGACAGCACTTCTCTACGAAATAAAGAAAAGATTTATCATGATCAAATGTGTATGATCTTTAATGGCGCCTTGTATTTTTTCAACAAAAACATATCATGGCCGTCTATAAACCTAGCTATCATAAACCTGCCATAGTTTACATTAGCATATATATATAAACTGTGTCGTTCGATAAGGACGAATTAAGTATCTTTAGATCTTCTCAAGGTTCATTTAGTTTTTCTAGTCAATTCTTTTCCAACATTGGTTATTTAACAATGATTAAGATCATCTTTATTTTGTCCAATAAAGTCTCAAGACTCCTCTATTCATAAATCAAATCCCCATAACTGCTATCTAAAAATTAAGCTCCTTAAAAAAACACTAAACATAATATCTTTAGTGTAGATTTAAGTTTAATCTTACATACTACCCTTGCTGAACAATTTCAACTGTGCATATTTGATTTTGCTTTTCGATACTTAACTCTTGTATAATACTCGTACTTGACAAAATATATTTGTACAATATTCACATTGGTGGGATAAATGTATATAATTTTGTAGCAAAAATTAATAAACATAACGAAGCAAAGTGCAATCACACTTGAATAATAGACTTGAATCCTATTCAAATTTATTTTGTCAAATGTGAATTCTATATAGCTTTTGATATTCTAAAAAAATACATCCATACAATATTGTTAGCACTAAAATAATAAGAATTATCTTTACATGAGCAGTAAAATAATATTAAATTAGCACTGAAAATAAATGTTTATATACTATGCTATACGAATTTTGTTATGGAATATCTCTCTTTATTTTCATATTCGTTCATTTTCCTAAAATTGGGGACAGTTTTTCAAGAATTCGTATCCTCTGAGATATCTCAAATTTTGCGCGACTTTTTGGAAAATCCCAACCGTTTAAATACTCTCTGCACGAATCTCAAAGCATACATAATACTGACCCCCTACATCACCCCGAATAGGCAAAAGTTGAGATATCTCCGAGGATACGCACCAGTTTTTCAACTGCGAGGAGGCCGATGCACGAGGATGCCGATGCAAGACTTGGCTCGCAGTAAGTAGTACTTCCTTAATCTAAAACTGTTCGTTCATATCAAGATTCACGCATTGCGAATCTTATTACGTTCGAACGGTTTAAGTTTCTTAGGAATGGTCTGGTATCCGGAGGATGCGAACTTCAGAGAACGCCTCGAGTGAGTCTTCACTTTCAAACCGGCCACGACCGATTCAATCCTCCATTCCCAATTCCCAAACACTGGGAAGCACAATAAGCTTTGGAGATGGGAGTTAGTCGAACTATCCTTTGGTAATCCGCTACTCTGCTCCTCTCTACTCTACTCACTATTAGGGAACGGAGAGACTACAATTAAGGAGGGGAGTGGTGAATTAGAGGCTGGGGAAGAATTAAGAAAATAAGATGTCAAATGCAGTGCTAAATGGGTTAGCAGGAGCAGGAGGCGGTATCATCGCTCAGATCATCACCTATCCTCTTCAGACTGTAATTTTATCTCTCTTTTACCTTTTGTATCTATTACAATGTTTTGTATTGAGCAGAAATTGTTAGTACCTTTCCAAATTTGATGAAAAGAAATTAAATTTGGGGTGCAGGTTAATACTCGGCAACAGACTGAGAGGACTGCCAAGACTAAGAGTCAAACAAATCAACCCTCTTCTTCTTCTGATAGAGGCACTGGTGGCAGTACCTTGGTTCAACTTGTACAGGTTTCATCTTTTACCTCCACTCATACAGCCACACCACATTTGCATCCATGTTGGTAAATGTTCTGGTTGTGTAAAATTTTGTAAACTTATTGCAGCTCTTTCAAGCTGAAGGATTGGGTGGGCTTTACAGCGGCCTCAAGCCCTCTCTTCTTGGTACCGCTGCTTCACAGGTTTGCATGTAGCAGTTCATATTTTGATCTCTCGTAGCATCTGATAGTTAATATCGGTAAGCTTCATCAATTGGGTAGCTTCCTTTAGTGGATAGTTATTGATTTATGTCTTGATGTGATGTTTAGGGTGTGTATTATTACTTTTACCAATTGCTCAAGAACAAGGTTGAGGCAAGAGCAATTGCCCGCCAAAAAGAAGGCCGTGGTGATGGTACTGTTGGGATGCTTTCTTGGCTTGTTGTTGCTGCAATTGCTGGGTGACCCTCTCTTTCTCTCTTTCTCTCTTTCTCTCTTCCTTTCTCCCTAGTCCGGCCCCCCCTTGTCAGGGCTTGCATATCATCACGTCTCTAGTGAATTTCAGTTAATTGTGACTTTACTAGCATATAGGATACTTAGTTTCTTTCAAACCTTCTACTTGTAAAGTTATTAGTTATTTCTGGTTTATACGGCACCCTTCACACAAGAAACCATGAAGGGTCATTGATTTCTTTTCTTTTAAGGATAAACTATATAGAAAGATAAAGTCTAGAACAGGTCATGTTTCATAAATTATGGGCCAAAATCTTTCAGATTATTATTACATGGAGCAAGTGGTGTTCTGATTGAAAGACAGTACAAAGATTACTCTTTTACATTGACACGATCATCCTTTTTTATTTAAATTATGGCCTGAGATCTTTGAAATCATTATTATGTGGAGCAATTGGGCGAGCTATGTTCTGACTTCAAGATATATTGCCAACATTACTTTTTTTACATCAAGGATAATTCTAGTGTACATCCAACTTTTATGATATTTCCATTTGATATCTTAAAAAATACTATTCAAACTTAAAAAATGTAAATTGTAAATTGCAACTGTATTATCCATCATTTAGACAGAGTGTGTACCAAATTTGAGTCAATTTGGAATTTGATTGGTCATCCATCAAAAAGTCACGGTTAATGATTTGAAATTGTTTGGTGAAAGGCTAAACAACTTTCAAGTTGGATTTGAAACACATGCTATTTAAATAATTAAAAAATAATTAAGAACATGTGTACAAGTTTTTATTTTCTTATTTGAGTAGTATTTTTCAATATAGTAAAGGATGTAACATAAAAATTTGGTGTACACTAGAACTAACCTTAATAGAATAAGCTGAGGCTTTTGCTCAACTTCTTAACGACAAGTGATGGTTTTGAACATAATGAAAATCAATTCAGCGGCCGTAGCAGCTTAATATTTTGACATAATACTAAGTACTGAATCATTGAACATAATGAAAATCAATTCAGCAGCCATAGCAGCTTAATATTTTGACATAATACTAAATACTGAATCAGATCAGTTACTATCAATTTATTTCATCATATCCGCTGCCTCTAGAGGGGACTATCATCATTGCAATACCAGACTCTTTTGTTTTCTTCCTATCTTTCCACTTCTCATGGTTTTTTTTGCAGGTCACTGAATGTGCTGCTCACGATTCCAATATGGGTTCTTGTGACACGTATGCAGGTATTCTAATATATATTATTGCACACTTTGATAAGTTAAATATTGAAAAATCACTTTTCTTCCTATTTTGCAGGTCATGAGTTCAATGTCATCCAGCCAATTTTAAATTCTTTCAAACCAATATTCAGAATTTTCTCAGATTGTTTAATGTCAGGGACCTGATAATGTAACAACCCAAATCACCAACCAGGAAGTTATCTGGTATCATTTGCATAAATGGTTAAAGCTCTTTGTAGGGTATTCAATTCATACATACCAAAATAATTCTCTATGGTGCCATGTATTGCTTTTTTAATAGGTATTAAATCTGACTTAATTGTGTTCTGTTTGTGAATGATGTAGACATTATGTAAACTTAGATTGATGTACTACTTTTTTTGTCAACAGACACACACTCAAGCAGAAAGGAAAATTATGGAAGCAAGAATGGAGAGTGCTATCCGAGAAATGTCTACTGCCAATCTTTCAGAATCAGAGATGAAGGCCAAGCTAAAGGAGCTTGCCTCCCAAAAACCTCGTCCTTATGGAACCTTTCTTGCTGTTAGTGCCCCTCTCTTTTTCCTCAATCAACAATATAATGAAAATAAAAACAGGGCCTATCTGGTTTCTCATTGGAAGTTACCATCATCAGGCCTGTGAAGTTTACAATGAGGCTGGCATAAGGGGATTCTGGAAAGGGATCATTCCAACACTAGTGATGGTAACTCATTTGTTTAATTTAAAGTGAAGAGTTGTTAGTTTATTGATTCAAATCAAGCTGGCTAATTTATCATTTTTTTATGCATTATGGGTTTCTGAAGGTATGCAATCCATCAATACAATTTATGATTTATGAGACATCAGTGAAACAACTTCAGGCAAAGCGTTCTTCTATCAGGAAACAGCCCAATGATAAGAAGCTGTCTGCCTTGGAGGTATTTATTCTATACTTGTGAAAGTACCTGCATCATTTAATGTGCATTGATTGCTATCAGTTTTAGCTCAGAAGATGTACCCTATGCTGTCAATGGGCAGGATGTGGGTTGTGTAAAGGTGTTTTGGTATATACCTATACCCATTAAGAATTTGCTTAGCTATATACCTTTGTTAAGAATTGGCTTTACAAGTACCTGTTAAGATCTGACTTACACCTCACCTTACCCATTAAGACTACTGATCAACATGATTTAACGGTAATTATTGAATAAAAGTATTAGTCTGTATAGTCTAGTTGGAAAACACACCAATAAACTTTAGCATGTACATAATAACTTAAAATATAAGATAAACTTGGTGCATTTTCTTGTCTCAGCATATAAAAGCAACTATCATTATTACTAATTAAACAGTATTACATTGAGTGATGTGCAAATTAATGTAGCCATTAAGACGAACCTGAATAACTAAATATAAGATTAATAAAATTCTCTACATAATTTTATTTTCAGCAATTGCCCTATCAGTTACTGTGTACAGCATAGGTCTTACCCCCTTATCAAAACAGAAGATTTTATTATTTGTAAATGAGCTAGTGGAAAGAATACCTTGTTATATATGTCTTATCAAATATGAAAGGGGTCAGGTAATGTGGTTCCATTGGCACTGGTACTTTATTCTGAATAATTTTTTGAAGTAGACTATGATGAATTTACGGAACATTCATTGCCTCACAATGTATTGTTGTGTGTGTGGTGCTGTTTGAAGGAACTGAAACTTGAGTAAGTCTCAGGCATACATTCCAAACTTCATCCTAAAGGCAACAGAGGCTATCTATGTTTGAAATTGACACTGAGTTTATGGCAAAGAAAACCCTGATCAGTATCAAGTGTTGTACTGTATTGGTGAGGTTGTAGTAATGCATGCTAACGGCGATTCACATCCCCTCAGGTTACCTGACTTAGTACAATTAAATTGGACAGCCTGAAATTGGAATGTTTAACTTTGCACGAATCTCAAGGCAAAAATAATACTGCCCCCCTACGCCATCCGAGTAGGCACTGGCTGAAGTTAAATCTGGGCCGTCCATTTCAATTGTGTTGAGTCAGGTACCTGGGAGGATACGGATCCCGGGGGGAGCGGAGGGGGGGGGGGGGGGAGTAATTGAGTAATTTGAGTATAAAATTGTTCTTTCATACTCTGCTGAATTTGTACAGCTAGCTTGTGCTTTTATTATTATGCAGGTATTCTTGCTAGGGGCATTGGCAAAATTGTCAGCAACTGTTGCAACCTATCCACTGTTAGTTGTGAAGGTACATATGATCTGCTATAACACTTGAATGTACTAAATTCTTCCAAGTTGCGGTCCTCCCCATTCTGACTTTATATTGATTAAAAACTGAAAAAGCAGTCTCGCTTGCAAGCAAAACAAGAGATTGGAAGAGATGTCATGTCCAGATATACCGGTAACTATTTAAATTGCTTGATGTAATGCTTAATCAGCATTCTTGGTTTCAGGTAAAATCTTATCACTGGCAACACCTTCCCTCCCCCAGACACCCAAAAAAGAAGGAAAGAAAGAGAATCCCAATCCAAAACAGAAAATTGAATTTTGAATTGCCACTATCACTCGTCCCTTTGTTAGCTCAGCAATGAAAAGTGTTTTTTTTTTTTTTCTATACAATAACCACCAAGCCTTTAGTCCCAATTTTTTTTTTTCTATAACTAAATTAAAAGAAAAAAAAACTCAAGTTTCATCAAATTCAAATAGAAATGGTGGATCTTTAATACTAATTTAATTGAGCCCAAATAGACATGATCTGTAGGACTTGATTGTCCCATATAATTTAGATCAAGAGATCTCATTCATTTCTGTCTCCCTATCTTTCATATAATATCATACTTTATGAATTTTTTTAACTTAGTTTGTATTGTAATTGTGCTAGTAATTTATATAAGGTCAGATATAATAGCAAGAATTGCTTTTACGTCAACATACTTTATTTCCTAGCATTTCAATGTTGCTAGCCTAAATTCACACATTGCTGCCCCAGTTGCTGTAATTTCAGTTAAGAAGTCTTTTTGGTGCTATGATTGCAAAAGTTTCTGTATGGATTTTATTTCTTTTTTGCCAAAGGGGATGAGGGATACTTGCAGTGACTCAGGGGTTCTCTATGGTTATAAATTTAATATATTTTGGCATGTTCAATGAGCATTCTGTTATTATTTATAAGGAAATTACATGATGATGTTTATTTTGAACCCAGGAACAATTGATGCAATAATGAAGATGATACGATTTGAAGGATTGCATGTGTTTTACAAAGGAATGGGAACCAAAATAGTGCAAAGTGTTTTTGCTGCTTCAGTTCTTTTCATGCTTAAGGAGGAGTTGGTCAAGTTCTTCCTTTTTATTGCTCGTATAAGGCATATTCGGGCCATTAAATCCAAAGACAGATGACATTCAGTTAGGTACAAGATGAGAAAAATATAGCCAATTTATTAACTTCAAACTGTGTATAATTATCAGAATTTATCCCGAATCAGGCCGTTGCTTGTTCTGGAAAAGGCCCATTACGTATGCATAACATGAGGCCCATTGGGATTGTCTGATCAAAATCAAACAGTCGAGATCTAACATTGATCTTTAGGTGGTGAGGGCAGAATTTTCTGTCTAATTCAAATTGTTTGATTTTGATCAGTGGACACTTTCAATAATGACAGCAGATCTGGAGCTGTAGTTGTTTATCCAGGCAATCTTGTATTGTTAGATATGTTTGCATGGCATGTCTTATTTATTTCAATTAAATTAAATATATGCCTTTTTAATTTACGTCCATATTTGTGTCCATAACAGGGATCTCAATTTTAGGATGACCCCGACGAACCGGATCATCTGAAGACAAGAACTCGTCTTATTGAAGATAGACAAATAGGAAGTTCGAGAAAAGAAAATCGATGTGTCAAACTCCTCTTATTGGCCTCTTCATTTATTAAAATAACATAGCCGTTTGTTAATAATATTCCCGACTTCTTCTTGTTAGTCCTATATTGTATAGGACGATAAAAAAATAAGATAAAAGAACTCTTAATTGATTATATGAAAATGCCAATAGAAGTCATTCTTTATCTTTAATTTTATCAACTTATAAAACATTACTCAAAATTTAGATATCGTAATATCAAATATTACTTTTTCAATTATGACTCAAAAGAGTCGCTAGTTTTTGAGCCCTATCATCCGAACATGAGAAAGAAGGAAAGCAGAGGCCTGATTCGGGATAAATTAAAAAAATCTTTTTCAATCATAACTCAAAAGAGTCGCTAGTTTTTGAGCCCTATCATCCGAACATGAGAAAGAAGGAAAGCAGAGGCCTGATTCGGGATAAATTAAAAAAAAAATTATTTATTTATTTATTTTCTTATTAATAAAAATTTCGGCTGATTTACAGGGTGGTGAACTTCAATTTATACTTGAAAAAAGATGTTAATTATTTCAAAAGAGATTTTTTTTTTGTTCTCTAATATCATGTCTCTGTTGCAATCCGATTTTTTTAATGACATAAAAAATAGGGTAATTATAATTTCCCCCACCTATCCATTCTCCAACTAACTTTCTATTTTAACTATAACTATAATTACTATTTCTAACAATATTTATTTATTTCCTCTTTCTCATTTTCTCTTCCATCTCCATTTTTTTACTTTCACCTCTATTTTCTTTTCTCACCTCCATCTCCCTCCTCCAAAATATTGGTTAGATTGAACGGAGAAAAAAAAGCTCACCTCTAAAAACGTGTAAAAGATGGATGAGTGAAGTTCCAGTTTTTATATTTGCACTTACACGATGAGGATTAATACTTTCTCGATAAGAGATGAATACTTGTGCAATGAACAACTCGAAATTATGTTATCATGGATCTCATTTGAAAGATAAAATTGTGTAGAAAACGTTTGTGGTTTTAGATTTACAAAATTTCTCATAGATCGTCAGAAATATTGGTTTGATTGAACGGAGAAAAAAAATCACCTCTAAAAACGTATAAAAGATGGATGAGTGATGTGTCCAGTTTTTATATTTGCACTTGCACGACGAGGATGAATATTTTCTCGACAATAATGAATATTTGTACAACGGACAACTCAAAAGTATATCATGATGGATCTCATTTTAAAGATAAAATTATGTCAAAAATATTCGTGGTTTTAGATTTGCAAAATTCCTCACCGATTGTCATAAATATTGATTAGATTGAATGAAGAAGAAAAAATCCCACCTCTAAAAACGTGTCTATTTTTTCTTAAAATATTTGATATATTAGGAGTGAGTACTTTATGTATTATAGATTAATACTTGATGCATTATAGATGAATACTTGCGTGCGCTAGTTATAAAATCTTTCAAATATTGTGTGGTCCCTCTAAATAATTAGTAGTTATTAAAATAATTAATGTCTGAGAGATGAAATGGAGAATTGTTACTTAATGTTAGCTAGATGCTCCCTTATTTAATATATTTTCTATTAATAAAAATTTCGGCCTCTCTCATTGCACTTAGATGTGAATTCCACTCTCCCAGGTCCAATATGTCAGTACTTTACGAATGCTAGGCGGAGCCCACATTCTCTTCCGGTCTAATCCATTTCACTTCTCGCGAAGTTGTTGCTTTCTATCCTGCTACGTACCCCTGCGCTTCTGGTACCTCATACCAACCTTTCCTTCTCTCTGCTTTGCAATCTCCCTCCGTAGCTAGGTTCGTGTGATTGAAGCTCTCTCTCTCTCTCTCTCTCTCTCTCTCGGTGTTCATATTATCCTTTCGTGTGTAGTAACTTCCTGAACCTGGAGCTGTGAAGTAAGGAGAAACGAGGTGAATTTATTTGAATGGCGGTTAACATGGCAATTCTTTCGTCTGCGTACTCTACTACTGTTCGGCTTCAATTTCTTGGGTAGGCTATCAGAACCATGCCAATTTTGTTATAATAGAGGAACTACTTTGATGTTCGGGAGATTACTTGGAAATTTTTTGTCTTGTTGAACTTTTAATTTGCTCTGAGATTACTAGTCATATGTTTGATTTCTGTCATTTTTAGAGCTGAAAAATTCTTTAACCTGATACATCATATTAATCAATTTTTAAATTGACCTCTCTTCTCTGGTTGATCAATTTTTGTGCTCTATCCAAGGCTCAATAAACCTTAAAATTTTAGCTTTGGGCAAAAGTCCTAACCACAACAAAAAACATTCTTGGCACACAAGATCAGATAGTACAACTTTGCTCTGGTGCTACTTTTATCAAACCAGCAATTATGTTCATTTTTCATACCACCAACTAATTTCTCTTAGCACTCTCTCTTTCTCTTTCTTTATGCATGTGCTAGAACAAGAGTTTCCACCAAGGAACTCACAAAATCTTCTTTTGCTTCATTTCCAACAAAGGGCAACAACATAGGCAATCTCTCTTTCTCATTAAAAGCACACAATGGTAAGGTTGCAACTGATGAAAATAGTACTCCCCAAGCAGATGCTATGGTACTAGGCTCAATATCTGCTGACATGGCACCTATCCCTGATGGGTTTTCGGGAACTGACAAGGAGAATGATTTGGACTGCCCTACTGAAGGTTTCTCTTCTATTGCAGATGCTATTGATGATATTCGACAAGGCAAGGTTTGTTGTAAGTTCTTTGAAGCAAGATTTTGGTATCTAAAACCTGGATCACCTTTGAAATTTTCCAAAAAATCATCATGCTATTAGTATAGTCCCTCCCCTCTCTATGGAGACAATTAAGGCTCATTAACAAGATTAAGCTCTTGTTATTCCATTATTTTATTGATGCGTATAATTGCTAAAGACTATTGAGCTGAAGGGGCTTAAACTTAAAATATTTGAATGTAAGTATAGTACCTTAGAATATCATAATAAATGGGGGACTTTCAGGAATTTATATAAAAGGTGGAACTTTTTTTGTCATATATCCTTTTTTTTCATATAACATAACATTTATTTTGTATCTCCTTTGTGCAGTATGTGATAGTCGTTGACGATGAAGATAGAGAAAATGAAGGAGATCTTATAATGGCAGCATCTCTGGTAACACCAGAAGCCATGGCTTTTATAGTGAGACATGGTACGGGTATTGTTTGTGTCAGCATGAAAGAAGAAGATCTCGAGAGGTTGCAACTACCACTAATGGTGACTACAAAGGAAAATGAGGAGAAGCTTTGCACGGCATTCACAGTGTCAGTGGTATGTTGCTTAGAAAAGTTTGCTATATATTAGATATTGGGTGGTTCCCACTTAGAGCTTTGCCTTAGATGCCAGGATTTTTCTCATTTAAGAATTGCAGTACTGGATTTGTCTACCATACCAGTCATGCAAGTACAGTGTAGTACCTATACCTAGCTGTTGGTACTTGTACTTTTTACGGTATCAGTGGTATTTTGCTTAGAAAAGTTTGCTATATATTAGATATTGGGAGGTTCCCACTTAGAGCTTTGCCTCAGATGCCAGGATTTTTCTCATCTAAGAATTGCAGTACTGGATTTGTCTACCATACCAGTCATGCAAGTACAGTGTAGTACCTATACCTAGCTGTTGGTGGTAGTTGTATAGATCATTATCAGAAAGCTGTTTTTATTTACTTGTGCTTTTAATAATTGATCACAAAGTCACACATAGCCTTTGGTTCTCACTCGAGTTCTCATTTGCAACTTCCATTTCTGTTTCTTTTCCTTAAATCTATTGATAGGATGCTAAAGAGGGGACCACAACAGGTGTCTCAGCAAAAGACCGAGCAAAGACTGTTCTAGCTTTATCTTCTCCTAACTCAAGGCCAGAAGACTTCAACCGGCCTGGTCATATTTTTCCACTTAAGTACAGAGAAGGTGGTGTTTTAAAAAGAGCAGGTCACACAGAGGCATCAGTTGACTTAGCCATGCTGGCAGGATTGCCACCTGCTGCTGTGCTGTGTGAAATAGTCGACGATGATGATGGATCTATGGCGCGGTTACCAAAGCTGAGAGAATTTGCTAAGCGGGAGAATCTTAAGATAATCTCTATAGCTGATTTGATCAGGTTTGTGCACTGAGATAGTATAATTGGGTTACAGATCTAGTCAGTTGAGTTCTAATACCGTAACATTAAAAGCAAGAACAAGTATTTACTGGTCCAAACCAAGCAGTACTGACTATTTTCCTTTTTAATATTTCTATTACAAGTTTGTAGATGCTACACTACCTCAATCCCCAATTCCCAACCCCAACCCAGCCTCTGTTAGGATTTGAACCCAGATCTCCACTGTGGTAAACATATGCCACTATGAGCAGCAGATAGGCTCAGTGGCCTGTAATGATTAGTTGCCAATGCTGGTTACCACAACTAACAGTTTTCTTTTAGTCTGTTAAAGCTTTTATGTCATGTTTGCCTACCAGTATGAATATTTTATTGGTACAGCAGTAATGGCACTGTAATGCGGTATTGTAAATATGTACTTCTTGCCTGATTGAGCACTTGGTTCATATGCAGATATAGGAGGAAAAGGGACAAGTTGGTGGAGCGAGCTTCAGTGGCATCTTTACCACTTAGATGGGGGTCTGTCCAGGCCTATTGTTACCGTTCCCTTCTTGATGGAATGGAGCATATTGCTATGGTGAAGGTAAAACCATAATTTGACTAGTAAATACAAACTAACGAATGTACAATGCTTGCCAAAAGTACCTTGACCATTAAGTTAGACCAAAAATGTAAATATATCATAATTGTGTGGAAATATTTTCTTTCATTTTGACAGGGAGATATAGGAGATGGTCAGGATATATTAGTAAGAGTCCATTCTGAGTGTCTGACTGGAGATATATTTGGATCGGCCCGGTGTGACTGTGGCAACCAGCTAGCTTTGGCAATGGAGATGATAGAGAAGGCTGGCAGGGGAGTTGTGGTCTATTTGCGTGGACATGAGGGGAGGGGCATCGGGCTGGGCCACAAGCTCCGTGCATACAACTTACAAGACGACGGGCTCGACACTGTAGAGGCCAATGAGGAGTTAGGGTTGCCGGTTGATTCTAGAGAATATGGTATTGGTGCTCAGGTATGTATTGCTCTGTACTTGGTAAACAACACATATGTTGTCATGTTTGCAACAAGAACCTTAAAAAAATTTGGTCTTGTTGCAAATTAAACCCCAATTGTAATCAGATGGAACGTCCAGCAAAAATGACCATGTCATTGAATTTTTGTTAAATGGACCAAATCATTTATGACCACTTAGTGACTTGATTTAATCTATTCAAGCTCGGTAACAAAAAAAATGATTTTAGCAGAGGTAGGGGTAAAATTGTCAACATTTAACTGCATGTTTTAATTTATTTTGTTTCACACTAATTCAGATCGGTGTTATTTGCAATAACTGAATTAAAGTTATTTCATCCTTAGGGTATCTTTTAGCTAATGGTATTTGACAAGAACCTTTATTTTATAGATATTAAGAGATTTAGGTGTGCGAACAATGAAGTTGATGACTAATAACCCTGCCAAATATGTTGGTCTCAAGGGCTATGGTTTGAGCATAACTGAGAGGGTTCCTTTGTTGACCCCAATAACGAAGGAGAATAAAAGGTACTTGGATGCTAAAAGAGCCAAGATGGGGCACATTTATGGTTCTGAGTTCAAGGGCCCTCTCAATGGTTCTAGCAAATCTATCAGCTCAGAGGAGGAACAATAGTGTTTCAATCTTTATGCTTATGGCCCTTTTCCTAAGAAATTTTGAGTGCTTTTAGTTTGAATAATTCTCCCTGATGCCCAATAAGTGTTTTTTTTTTTTTTACTTGAGACTTCTGTGTTTACTCTTAGTGTATGATAAATTGTACAAGGGAACTGTCAGCTAATTTTGTTTATTTGAATATATGTAGTAAGAAGTCGGGTATTTTTTTGCAACACTGTAAGAAGTTTAGTATTTTTCCATTTTGTTTATTTTAATATACGTAGCTCACGAGATTCAAGTAGAAGTAATAGTGTTCAGTACATTGAGAAGACTTGGGTACACGTTTTAAAACGAGCAAAGATTGCATCTAGCACTAACTTGACTCCAGCCTTATCTAAATTTACTTTTATTAGTATAACAAGTTGCACAGGCATCAGTTTTCCCGTGGAAAATATTGTCAACTGTTGTCAAGAATCAGATGCTATCTATTTTCTGAATTAAACTAGAATAATATTGAAAAATCCTAAGGTTGAATTGAAGCCGCAATAATTTAAAGGCAAAATAGACCAGAAAAAGACATCTGAAACAAAGCAATTAGTTTGAACTTTGAAAGCATATGCGAGCAAAATTTCAGTGAATAAACAAAATTGCATTTTCATGCTGAGTATACTTAAATAAATCTGGTAATACAGATTTTACATGATCAAGAGGTACAAAAAAGATGACATACCTGAAAGGATTGAAGCAACAAATTGTAATTAAAAACACGTGATCCTATGGCCTAACTTTCCAAATTTCAATCCAATAATCACAGGTAAAAACCTAACTCTATGTTAAATATTCATCAGCTAATGAGAGTTAATCAAGGATGGGACCACAACATGGAGAGGTGTCAATTCCAGCAACCTCCATTGCATTGCAAACCCACTGTGGTACATCACCCTTCGGAAACTGCAAATTTTAGTACCATTAAAATTGCGCTGCCATTTTACAGTCAATACTGATTGCAGTTATGATGAACTTAAATTTTCAGTTTATATTTGTTTCTTCCTTTTAGTTCAATTTAAGTTCAAATTTGGATTTCCAAACCAAATTACAATAAAGCGTGCCTCTCAGAAAATCCAGAAAGAGTCCTCTATGAATCATTTACTGAAGCGATAACACAATAGGATCCCAGAATGTCAGCCCAGTTCTTGTTTTGGTCCATACAGTTGCAATATTCCAATTTTATGCCTAACATATTTCCAGCTTGTTCAGCTTGGATTTCACAAAAGAAAAGTGAAGAATGGAATCCTAGTCAGAGCTGAGGTGGAATTATTAACTCTTGTGGAAAAATATGCTGTCAAATACTCCCATTCCACATTAGCCTTGACTAACACTAACACTTTATATACTTATTGAATAGGAACAACAGCAAGGAACCAAAAAAATTCAAACTGCAATGTTTACAAAGCAAATCAGTGCTTTTGAACTTCACAATTCATAACAACATACTAATCACTAATAACAGAATAACAGTGCTGCTATTATTAAGAGTGAAGGTCACTAAAACTGCATCTTGCTACACCAAAAAAAATTGGAAATGCACAACTGCACTGAATGGAATCCTGTAGTAAATAAACAACCAAGAGAAGTGGCAAACAAACCTGTGTCCTCAGAAATCCACGCACATACCTACAGAAAATAAATGCAATTCATTAATATTTGCAGACCAAAGTATTTACCATGAAAAAAGATAATGAGAAGACGACGACATACTCTGGAAATCTTCCTTCGACAATGGATGTATGGAGGTCCTTGCTTAGCTGAAAAATAAAGAAAAATGAAGATAAATTTTATAGTGTACATAAAAAAACTCAAAAAGGCAAAACAACAAAGTTTAAAAGCTCTATTTATGGAAGGAAAAACTGAATTTACCCTCATCATGTATGACAAATTATGATAAGAAAGGAGTTGGGAACCCATAGCATCCCTGGTGATAAGAGAATGTATGTAAGCCCGTGAATAATTCTTACAGACCTGCAACATATTAGTGGGTAAGTCATTTGCATTTTGTGCAAAACAAATAGACTCGTAACTGTGCTTCTTTGTGATTTGGATCTTACCATACAAGAGCATGTTGAATCAATTGGCCGTTCATCATTTGCCATTGCATTGTGTTTGAGTTTCAATACTCCCTGGATTAAAAAAATAATAATAAAAAATAAATTCCTTAACTGAGTCTGTTGCTGCCTTCGGCCTTTAACGAGGCATTTGCAAGCATAGTAAGTGACAGAAGGTCTGCTAGTGTCTTCGACAAAAAGTGTTATCATTATAGTTTTAACTTAAAGTACCTCTGGTACCAGAGCTGAGCCAAAGCGAGCAGTTCGTGTTGGATACACACAATCATACATGTCAGCACCTAGAGCACTACAGACTACAATGTCAAGTGGATAACCAACACCCTGGCAAAAAAAAAAAAACAAATAGCATTGAAAACAATACATGTCATTTCATATCGCAATAACTTCGATACAGTTACATCATTAGCTGATCTTCAACAACATTATTGTTTTACTCAACTTTATAAAAGGTCTATTTGCAATTATGCATCCTAGTCTTCCATTACACAAAATTAAAGGGGATAAAATAAAAAATGGTGAGGTATGTATTTGCAAAAGTTGCGAAAGTTCATAATAACTCTGATCATTGGACACATACCAATATAAGCTTCTTTTTTAAAGTTATTCAAAATATTTACCATCACATAGCGAGGTTTATCTTCTGGTAATGCGGCAGTACACTGGGCAACAACACGCCAAAAGGAGTCTTTATCTTCACCCCCAGCAAGACCACCAATTGCATATCTGTGACAAAAGAGGAAAAGTAGCTAGCAACTTCAATAAATAAACCAGCTTAACTATGTGAGATTTTAAAAATGAAGAATCTACTACAAAATTTTATAGAAAATAATATATCTCCTAAAAAAAGGAAATATACCCAGGAAGATTTCTCTCAACCAAGCCCCTCACGCATATATCTCTGCAAAATATTGAAGAATAAATAACAAATAGAAATAAGCTCTGACAGAATGATGAAGTTGAGCAAGGGGAGGCGACGACACAAGCCATTGCTTTGGCTGGACTCCTGAAACTTGCTAAAACATGATTATTTCAAAGGATAGGGGATGGTAAAAGGCTGCTCTAATACTACAAAATGTTTTGAGTTTTTGGCACCTTATTTTGATTGGCTTGAACCTCTTCCTTTCCCAACCATACCCCCCCCCCCCCCCCCCCAACCACGAATAGAGAACAACCTGAGAACTCAGTTAAGACATATAACATATTCAGGTGATTGTTATGTGCTCACCTAAGTACTGGATCTAATCCTCCTTGAACAATGCCAAACAAGTTCTGCACATCAGGTCTCTTGTGAGCTAAACTTCAACAATCAACAACTTTTTAGCATGCACGTTAAACAAACAACACTTCATGAAAAATGAACAACTAAACCTTTGCCAAAAAGAAATATAAAAAGATGAAAGTCAAGAACGCACCTTCTATACACCTGTCCATCCAACGTAGAGTGCGGTACATGGCCTCCTCAATTCTTGGACCAGTAATAGTAGTTCTCACAACATCATCAAGGGCCATTATTATATCAGCCCCAATTTTATTCTAAATAAATAACAATCACAACAACAAATTAGGTTATCAAATTTATGAGCATGAAGAGGCATCACTTGCACCAAGCTTTTGAGGCACTAGATGAGATACATGAATAAATGATACTACAAGAAGCATATTCAAGTCCTGTTCGTTCACGACTTGCAACCTTCCATATGTGATTTTGGGGGACTAAAAGCTGATTTGTATATCCAAAAATTAAATTTTGAACTCAGGGGTTTGCCGTTACAACTTCTAAGACACGGGACTATAGGAATTGTGGATAGATTTTGCCCTTGTAAACCCGAGCCATGCATATGACGGGAATTTATCATAAATAATACCACCACTACATAGAATTTATTTCTTTTGAATCAAAACCTTGTCTTAAATTTTCATAACAAGAGAAGCAACCCTGGCTACTAGATCAAACTTCTGATTCAATTATATTAAATGTTAATCCAATACCTTTTTTTCCCTTTGCTTCTGTTACAGGAGACCTAAACCACCTCTCTCTTTGTACCCCTCTTGTGAGATACATTTTCCACCAATACCATTCCTCTCTGTTCCAATTCACTCAGAGATAGTCCGAGAAGGTATTGAGCCGAGCTCCCCTGACAGACTCCTCCCTGACATACTTCCCTTTCTCTTTTGATCTGAACCCCCAATTGAGTTTCCACTCTGCTCTCCAACTGACTTTCCTCTCTCTTACTTCTGCTGTAAACTCCCTTCTGCTTTACTACCCAGTTCCATGTGTGACCACAAGCTCACGCAAGGTATATTGACCATAAGCTCAAACTAAGAAGATTGACAACAGCAAGACAAGAGATTGGTATAGGCAAAACAAGCTCAGAATGGGTTCAGCTCCTTTCCAGTAGCGTGAAATTCAGTAGAACAGGCGGGTATGGTGTAGTTAGTCTGAATCTAGACCATTCAATCTAAATTGAACTGTATAGATCTGCCACAGACCACCCCATGTCTTCCACAAAAATTGGAGGGAGCCCAACCCCAAGACTCTTGATGAAACAAAACAATTATTTACAGATGCAAGTGGTGCCCGGGGAGGTTATGTCCATGCAAGGGATACCAATACTAAATCTGAACCCAGCACCCTTACCAGAGACTCAATCACGGACGCGAACCCAAGATTAGAATTAGAATAGGAACCCAACAAGTGAACTCCTTAGCTCCTGCCAACCGTCTTATCTGTTGTACACTGTACTGCATGTACAACTGCTCTGTGTCAGGGACATATTTACTTTCTTTTTGCACATAGATACAAAATGACAGTCTCACTCAACTGACATATGTTCAGGCTACGTCAGAAACATTTCGCTAATAAATTATCTAACCAGAGATGGAGAACTTGGGCTGAACTTAATTGTACTGACCAGAGGAGTGATGCAAGGAATGGATGGTTCTTATAGATTCTTGTATCATATATATGTTGTGTCTATGGTCCTCAAGAGGACATTTGTATGTGCAACAAACACATTATAGTTGAGTATGTCATTAGGTTATGTACAACAGCATTAAAATCACTTCAAATGTGAGGCAGATACGAAGCATCAGTGCTCCAAGTAAAATCTTTCATGTGCAAGTGTAGATCCTCTACAGAGTCCATTTGCAGTGACAAGTTGGGAACCTTGGTGCAATAAATGTCATAAAATTATTCATTTTAACAGAACTTGCTTAAAATGGCTTATCAATCTCATGTTATTTGGTTGAACACCCCAAAATGATTCATTGGTTTTAGTGCATAGGAAAAAACTAAGGAATCTAAAAAGGTGGTTATCCTCATATAGGACTAAGAAAGTGGTGATGGTGGTTGCAGTGGGCTTCAGTTACTTCAGCAAGTGAAATTGCTTAGGCAAGCTCCCTCAAGGTGTAAATGCCTTTGGAGCAACCAATTGTGCACAAAAATTTTATCCCCTGCACAATTCTATAGTTACTGGATCGATCCGTAGAAACCATTTAGTATGATTTGAAATTTGACATATTCATACTTGAACTTCCGTTATTTGAAACGCTCTAGATACTTGTCAGATCTATTTTATAAACACCAACTTCTGATTGTTGGGCAAGGAAGTCATTCAGGTGTGCAAACTTATGGCTATTTTGTCTTATTTTTTTGTGGAAGTCTGGTTCTAAACGGCTGAATATGAAACAGATATTATCAGTAAAATCCACGTCCTCATCTGCATTCACCGCCGCATGATTATCCATAGTTGCCCAAATTTGTGCAAATACGGATAAGGATGATTATTGAGTATGTTAACAATCACGTGGATACGGATATGGATACAGAAAATATGAAGTCCCTTATAAACTAATACGGATACAAATAATCGAACTTTTATCAGCCTATGTAAAATCCTAGTTTTCTTTCCTCCATTTTCGTTGAATGACTCATACTGCCACACACTTGTTCTCTATTATGAAAACCAAATTATACTTGCAAGCTTGTTCTCAACGATGTACTTGTAATTATATATAATTATTTAAAATGCTTATTCTTGTTTAAATTTCATATTAAAAGTTTGTCATTAGCATCAACATTCCTGAATTTCCCGAATTCATATCCATCAATTATCCAACTTGCATCCCTATCCATATTGGTGCAGTTGTGCATATATGGTTTTGAATTTTGACATCCACTTAATATTCACATCAGGCCCGTTTAATGACACGGATAAAGATATAATTTTTTAGCAGTATGCATTATGTATCTGTTACATTTGCACCCTACTTATGTGCACTTTCATAATTGTTTACAATGGGAAGTCGGTCTCTTGTGAAGAGCTCGATTTCTGCACAATTATGGAACATAATTATACTTCGAACTAAAAATTTTTTGGAAAATTGAAAACAATACCTACTTGAATCTGAATTGACTCTTCAGGCGTAAGAAGCATAGGCTTTCCATCAACAGGAGACTATCATGGCAATATATTCCAATCATGCATGGAAACAAGGACAAAATGAGACACTTAGGAGTGGAAGACAATTTTTCATATGAGGGAACACTAAATCTGAATATAATGAGAGCATTAAATTTTAACTTGGCACAGTTAAACAGTAATTAACTTGTCATTTACTTGTGTTTTTCCAAAGTCAAGTCATTATTTTAGTCAACTTTTTATAATACCTTTTATTAATTTTATAGATTCTATTGGCCAATCATAGGCTTCACTTCTTTAGGTTTTTCAAATTTCTGAGATTAGAAAATAACAAGGTTCCTTGCTGGACCAAGAATCAGTCAAAGAGGCTCATACTGGTCTATCGGAAGATATGTATATAACAAAATAATGTCGAAGCTGACACATATTTTGGTAGAATTACCTGAAATGTAACCCCCTCTTCCGTAATATCTGCCAAATGTAACAAAGAAACCTGGAAATCAAATATAACAACACAAAATTAGAACACAAGACAACAATTACTTTTCAAAGAACAATGAAAACTAGCATAAAAGTAATAGAACTCTAACACGACGAAAAAACTATTAGTTAGAGCCACAATGCATAAAAACATATATCATCATTACCATTTGAAAACCGCCCGAATCAGTGAGTAATGCTCTTTTCCAGTTCATAAACCTGTGGAGGCCTCCTAATTCATCTATTAATTCAGCTCCAGGCCTGAGTGCAAGATGGTAAGTATTTCCTAGGATTATTTGGCAGCCTATATCCTCCAGTTGGTTATTGGTCAGACCTTTGATAGTACCTAACAAAAAATGCAAACATGAGTGTTGAGAATATAAAAGCCAAAATGATTGTATATTCCGACAGCTTAAGCTTTTAGAGCAACTGGTTGACTTACATGGTACGAAAATTGAGTTTGAAATCTTGCGCATGATGCATTTTTGAAAAACCATCACACATAAGGGGGAGTATTAAGAATATAAAAACCAAAATGACTGCATACGCCAACACCTTAATATTTTATAGTGATTAGTTGGTTACAAGGCATTTAGCACAACTTCGCACAGAACATTGGTGACTGCTTTTCAAAATTACCTACAAATCTAGTGGAAAAAAAATATATATAAAGCAAAAACCAAAACGAACCTTGAGTTCCAACAGGCATAAACATAGGGGTTTGAACAACAAAATGAGGTAGGGTTAACTTAGACGCACGTGCTCGATTGAACCTTCCCATAACCTGCAAGTACAATCAAACTAATCATTGACCAAGGAAAGATAAGGAACGAAAGCTTTGCTGGCAAGCAAATATTTCTGGAGTTGCATTTACAGAGGACAAGTGCCTTAATTATTGCCAAAAAGAGCCACATAGACCGTTTAAAATGCCTTTTAAAAAAGGACACCTTAAGCCCTGTGGAAACTGCATTGGAGGGAAACTTCACATACTGGAGCAACAGATCAGGTCAAATTATCTAACCAACTGGACACTGTTTTCCGTCAAGTAGCTATAGCTAACAAGAAAGAGAGATTCCTAGCTCTAGAGTGAACAAACATTCATTGCTTGATAGTCCAGTTAATACATTTATGTGTGTACATATATTGTGAGAATGTAAAATTGTCCAGTAGTTTGGTTTGATCAACCTCATAATGTTCCCTTAATCGATAGACAGCCTGCATGTCAAGTGAGAGCAATTTTTTTAACACTGATACCTACCAATCCATATCCTATGTAATGCCTTTCTTAAAACGGACCTCAAATTGTAGTGCCATGGAGACAAGGCGATGAGACACCCAATTAATCTGAGAAGCCACTTCAATACTTTGAAGTTTCTCCAGCCTAAGAGGCACTACCCTTGGAAGGTGGCGAAACTAGGGTTTGCAAGAGACGCCGCACGGAACTTGTCGTCGATTTCTAAGCAAGGAGGCCGTGCTGAGATTTATGTAGGGTTTTGCGGCGGCACAAGAATTATGAGGAGATGGAGAAGGAGGGAAGAATGGCTGCGTCTTCTATACCGACTCTGGTGAATCATATGTGTAGCGAGTAGTTGCGGATAGTTAGTTACTAGGTCCGAATTTTTTATTAATAGAAAAAAAAATCATTAAAATATCGAAATACAGTAGTACTTTCGAATTTTATCCAAAACTAAGTAGAACGGGTTGTGTAAACCCGTCCCACCAGACGGGTCTAATTAACCCATCCCGGTTCTCTCCTTAATCACTTACCTTAATCAAATTCATCCGCGCAAAAAAAGAAAAAAAAAAAAATCCCGGATGGTACTACACAACCCGTCCCGGATCAAAAAAAAAAAATTATCGGACGGGTTAAGTAAGCCCGTCCGCTGTCCAGGATCCCAAAAAAAAAAAAAAGAGAAAATCCGGACGGGTTAAATAACCCCGTCCAGAATTTCAAACATTTTTATATTATATTATTATATTATATTATATTATTATATTATATTATATTATATTATATTATATTATATTATATTATGATTTTATATATATTATATTATTATATTAATACACTTATATATATATTATATTATGAATAGAACTAGTTTAGTTGTGTTTAAGTTCACCAAAGTGTTTGGTGAGCTTAACTCCAAACTTATTAAATCGGTTTCAAATGACGAATCCAAACCGTTAGAATCTGCCTATCTTGCGAGTGATGCATCTACATGTGAAAATTTTAAACGTTCGAATTAATTTAGTATAAAGTCAAGCGGTAAAAAAACGTTCAAAAAATAAATGCACTAACGGTAAAGATTAATTTTAGTGCATTTATTTTTTGAACGTTTTTTTACCGCTTGACTTTATACTAAATTAATTCGAACGTTTAAAATTTTCACATGTAGATGCATCACTCGCAAGATAGGCAGGTTCTAACGGTTTGGATTCGTCATTTGAAACCGATTTAATAAGTTTTGGAGTTAAGCTCACCAAACACTTTGGTGAACTTAAACACAACTAAACTAGTTCTATTCATAATATAATATATATATAAGTATATTAATATAATAATATAATATATATAAAATCATAATATAATATAATATAATATAATATAATATATTATAATATAATATAATATAATAATATAATATAATATAATAATATAAAAATCTTTGAAATTCTGGACGGGGTTATTTAACCCGTCCGGATTTTCTCTTTTTTTTTTCTTTTTTTTGGATCCTGGACAGCAGACGGGCTTACTTAACCCGTCCGATAATTTTTTTTTTTTGATCCGGGACGGGTTGTGTAGTACCGTCCGGGTTTTTTTTTTTCTTTTTTTGCGCAAATGAATTTGATTAAGCTAAGTGATTAAAGAGTAATCCGGGACGAGGTAAGTAGACCCGTCCGGTGGGACGGGTTTACACAACCCGTTCTACTTAGTTTTGGATAAAATTCGAAAGTACTATTGTATTTCGATATTTGAATGATTTTTTTTCTATTAATAAAAAATTCGGGTTACTAGGTAGCAGGTACTTTGTGAACAAAAAGGGAAATTTCACGTATACCTCTCAAAAATTTCAAAATTACATATTTCTCCCTCTAAATTTCAAATACTCAGAAATTTATCCATTTTATTGTCTTTTACTCTTTTATATTAAAACTATTCTAAATTTATAAAATACTCATTTTACCCTTTTATTAAAAGCATATAAAGTCCATCAAACTCAAAATTGAATCTGAACAATTTTTCTACCGTCCAAACTGCTTTTAAATATGCATGCGCAAGATCAGCACGAATCTTGATGCGAAGTCACACGTATATTGATGTGACGTGCACAGATCTTAATGCAATGCGCACCAATCAATATTTCTTTAAGATCCATGCATGCTAGATCAACACGAAATTGAAGTACTATGCACAGATCTTAATGCAATGCACACAGATCAAATGGTAGAAGAACCCTTTAGATTTTAATTTGAGTTTGATGGGTTTTATATGCTTTTAATAAAGGGTAAAATTGGTATTTTAAGATTTTAGAATGAGTTTTAATATAAAATACAATAAAATGGGTAAATTTGTGAGTTTTTTAAGTTTAGAGGAGGAAATACGTAATTTCAAACTTTAAAGGGGGGAATATATAATTTTGAAGTTTTTGAGGAATATACGCAAAATTTTCCCGAATAAAAAAGATATCTATTCTTTGTACTTCATATTATGTACGTAATCTGAGCGGGGGTGAAAACGGAGCGAACACGGAGTGGATAATGCTGATGTCATATCCACATCTGTCGAATAATAACTAATAACAGGATACGAATACGGATATGAATTAGTAAATGGATATCAAAATTCAAAATTAAATCTGTCTTAAATGGATACAGATACGGAATAGATAGTCTATGGATACAGATATAAAACGAATAATGATCGAATAAGTAAGATATATGAATTAATGTATTAAACATTTGAGTCATCTATATCAAATATATTAGAAACTTATTAACAGATAATTTAAATTTCTAACCTATTAAAATTATATTAGGTTTAGCGTATTATTAAAAAAACCTGCCACATTAGGCTATTTCATCCCACGTTAGTGTATTAAAATCACATTTGGGCCAAAAGCTCGTAAATGGGCTGCACATGTAAATGGGTTATATGCCTACATGTGAATTCTTTTGAGTGGAGCATATATTCCACAATAATTAAACAAATAATTCCAAGCGCTCAAACTCCTATAAAAAAAAAAAGGAAGGAAGCTATAGTAGTTACCTGTACTTTCAGACTCAAATAATGGGTCTGGAGGTTATTTCAAGGTCCGAATCTAGATAATGGGTTTGAAATTTTTTAGATTTGAACTCAAATAATGGGTTTTAATCAATAGAACTGTATTTTACTATTGGTCCGGCCAAACTATTGGGTTTCGAATGGTCCGAATATCTGCTTCGTTTAGAACTATATATATGAAGCCAGATCCTTCTATGAATATTCAAAAATTATCTGAATTTGTTTAATCTGGATTCGAATTATATGCAGATACAAAATGGATATCTACCGGATAATGCGGCTCTGTTTTCACCCCTGAATCTAAGACATGCTATTTTGTAGTGATGTAAGTTAGAATTCTTCTTTTTATTGCTCTTTTTTTTTTTTATATAAAAGAGGCCTAAGCCCTTTCTATAGTAGAAAAGTTTAACTTACACCCAGTAATTGTTCAGAACCTATTGCCAACCACAAAAACCGCAAACTATAGCAACCATGCTATTCCACATAAAGCATCAACAGAATCTAAGTCAACATTTATTCTAAGCCACCACATAGGGCTGGAAGTAAGCCGCAACAAAAGGCTAAGAATATTAATATCTATATCAAAAAAAGGCAACTGGGCCAAACCACTCCATCTAGGGCTGTGCTTCTTCATAAAGTACCAGCTGGTACCCGAGCTTAGAAGAAATTGTCCCTGCATTCTTCTTTTTATTGCTTCTCAAAATCAGTGTTATTAAAATCGGATCCGAACAACTCTCCGGTTTGATTCACTTAATATACTAGTCAAAAACTGGTTAATTGTACGGTTTTCGATATAGATCATTGAGCTGTCCAACAAAAAGAAATTGGTTTTAAATAGATTTTTTTTGCTTCGTAAAACTCCTCTATTTCTTCAACATCTATTTTGATTCTCTCTTATGTTCTTTTCTTTCTGTGCAAAAACAAAAATTAATCAAACCTTACAATCCGAGATTGATTTAGTCTCTTGTTATTTTTTTTTAAAACTCATTCAATCTTCTTTATGCAAGAAAGTTCCAAGAGTTCAACATCTCAAGATCCATATAGAATCACGAAAAAGCTACTCAAATTCAGGAATTTTGAGCTGTAATCAATTTTGATCTTATCAAGCTAATTTAGAGGAAATAATGTCTTTCTCATTCAACTCTAGGTTAGACTTTACACCTTGAAAGAAAAAAATCAGGGCATGTTCGGCTGCTAGGCAGGAACAGGAATGGGCTTAGGTTCAGGTCCAATTTGAATAGGTGAAACACTGTGCGCGTGGGAAAAAAAATTCACTTTGAGTGACTTTTTTTTCCCACCGGCACAGTGACAGCCGAACAGGCCCTCAAAGAAATAGATACCGGTAACACTGTAAGTAGACGTTATTGTGCTCAACTACTTACACACAATTATTATCATAAGTACAACTAATCATCTTTAAAGTTTAAACAATGAAATTAAGAATTATTAAAAGAAAATCAAAGAACTTAGAAATCATAGTCTTCGCGTGTAAATCAATCAACATATTACATACCTTTGTCCATAGTAAACTGTAGAACAATACTTGAAATGTTCTTCGCAAACCGTCAGAAGAACTGTAAAGCGATTTCTCTCATCTTTCTCTTTTTACGCAATGACAACTTGTTCTTTATGAAATATCAATGAAGAACATGTCATTAAAGCAATAATTATAGGAGAGATGAATATGCACAACCAGTGTAGCCAGCGAATGGGTGGATAATAATCTGATACGCAAATATAACAAGCCATTTAATTAATCTAGTCTATTATGAGATGCATTGTATCTTGCTCAACATGCACCCTTTAATAGCACCTTTTAATAATAGTGCATCTGTTATTATGATATGTGTTAACAACGCACCAGATAATATGCGCCCTTTAATCAAGTCAGCATGCATCTGTTAACAACACATCTTTAATTAAGCCCTTTAATTAGCGCACCTTTTATTTATCAGACCATAGAAATCACGTTATTAAAACAACCCATTAATGTTTTATTTTGGGCCACATAATCATATTTCCTTACATTCTCTCACTTGGTCCATTATAAAACTTTATGACATTACAACGTTCATAAGGTGCACAATAATATTGTATGTCTTTATATTTCATAAATTCTAAAATCATAATATTTATACTTAAGCAAAATTAATACAAGTCATGGCGGTTACTAATAATATTTGTTACTAACTTCCTTCCATGTACTACAATATCAATTCTAACTTAATATAAACCATAATTGTATACTTGAGGATCCACGTTAATTGTCTAACTTATATAGACTAATTCCTATTAATAGTAAATGATAATATATATGTGTATATACTTAAATAAATAGGAATTGCATTTGAAACAATCAATCAATAATCATTCATCTATAATATAAGTTTAATTACAACAATTATTTATCACATATAACTATTCTCATTCTTTCGACATGTTCATGAAATACCTTGGGTGGTAATCCTTTCATCAAAGGATCAGCTATCATCATCTCTGTGCTTATATGCTGTACTGTTATTGTTTGTTTTCGTACTTCTTCTTTCACGGCAAAGTACTTAAATCTCCATGTGCTTGGCACCTTTGGAGTACTTGTCATTTTTGCTGAAGAAGATTGCTGCAGAATTATTGCAATAAATCTTCAGCGGCTTGGCAACGCTGCTGACAATCCAAGTCCCGAAATAAAGTTCCGCAGCCATAGTCCTTGTACCATGGCTTCAAAGCAAGCCACAAACTCGGCTTCCATAGTGGATGCAGCAATTACTGTCTGCTTCGCACTTATCCATGATATTGCTCCGTCGGCTAGAAGATACATATATCCGCAAGTGGATTTTCGTGTATCGTAACACCCGGCATAGTCTAAATCTAAATAACTGACTGTCTCTAAGTAGTTTGATCTCCTATACGTCAACATGTGATCTTTAGTACCTTGAAGATATCGTAAAACTTTCTTTGCTGCCTTCCAATGATCTATTCTAGGACTGCTTTGATAACGTCTAAGCATTCCTACAGCAAAACTGATATCTGGTCTTGTACAAGTTTGTGCATACATTAAACTACGCACAATGGAAGCATAAGGAATATTATTCATTTCTTTATTTTCCAATTTGTTTTTAGGACATTGATATAAACCAAATTTATCCCCTTTCTGAATCGACACCTTACCAGCTGAACATTTCTCCATCTTAAATCTCTCGAGAATCTTGTTAATATATGTTTTATGAGATAAACCTATCAAACCTTGTGATCGATCATGAAATATTTATATTCCTATCACATAGTTCGCATCGCCCATATCTTTCATTTCAAAATTCTTTAAGAGAAAATTATTGGTGTTTTTCATCACCCCAAGATCATTAGTCGCAAGTAAAATATCGTCAATATATAGAACTAGAAACATTATCTTACTCCCACTGACCTTCAAGTATATACAACGATCAACAATGTTTTCCTTAAAACTAAAAGAAGTAATTACATTATTGAACTTGAGATACCATTGTCGTGATGCTTGTTTCAGCCCATATATCGACATTTTCAATATGCAAACCATATCCATTCCCCCAATTGAAAAGCCCTCGGGTTGATTCATGTACTCTTCGAGTTCTCCATTCATAAAAGTAGTTTTTACGTCCATTTGGTGTAACTCAAGATCGTAATGAGCCACTAAAGCCATGATGATACACAGAGTCTTTCTTAAAGATAGGCGAAAATGTCTCTTTATAATCAATGTCGTCTTTTTGAGTGAAATCTTTGGCAACCAGTCTAGCTTTATATCGTTCGATTTTGCCTTTTGAGTCCCATTTGATCTTAAAGATCCATTTACATCCAACTTGCTTGGAATCGTGAGGCAATTTGACGAGATCCCAGACTTGATTTTGTTTCATTGATTTTAACTCGTCTTTCATGACATCAATTCACTTATCAGATTCTTCACATTCAATAACTTTCTTGTATGAAACTGGATCATCAATTGCAGAATCAATTTTAAATTATTGTAGATAAACCAAATAATCGTTAGATATAACCGATCTCCGTTCACAGGTAGATTTTCTTAATGGTATATCATTTGGCTCAACTACATCATCAACAACGATGTTATCAATCAGAATGTTCTCAGTAGCAGTTGGTTGTTCTAGAACAGTCAGAAGAATTACTTTCGAAACAACAAACAAAGGAATATTAACTTGTTCTGTAATTTCCTGAAGATCAGAATTACACTGATCAGAAAATTCTTGCACTGACTTCAGCATTCTCGATGAAACGTGCATTTTCGGATTCAACAATTATTGTACTATGATTTAGACAGTAAAATCTGAACCCTTTGGATTTCTCTGGATATCCAATAAAGAATCCACTAACATTTCTGAAATCCAATTTCTTTTCATGTGTTATACAAACGAACCTCCACAGGACAACCCCATACATATATATGATGCAAACTAGGTTTTCATCCTGTCCACATTTCGAAAGGAGTCATTTCTACTGCCTTACTAGGAACCCGGTTTAGTAAATACATGGTGATCTTAAGTGCATACTGTTGCACTTAGGGGCACCTCTAATTGCTCAAAAACTGAAATTAAATTGCAATTGAAATTAAATAGATGAGTTTAGAGAAATTTGACACGCGGGATGTTAACGGAGTTCGGCAAAACAAAGGCCTATGTCTCCGGGGCTTCGCAACCTTGAGTGGTGCGCCTTTCTATTACCCAATACGAAAGGATTACAACTTGTGAACCGTTGAGCCCTTACACACCAAGCGGGAAGTCAAACGGCCAACTCAAAGAGATGAGAACAAGGTCTCAATTGTCTAGAACACAAGAGAAACACTCAATAGATTACTCTAACCTAATCTAGATCAAGATTAGTGAAGTAGGTTTGAGGTTGCTTGAGGGATTTTGAAGTTTTAAGCTCTCACAACAATGGAGTAGGCTAAGCTCTCAGAAAATCGCTTTTAAAATGATTAGGGTCGGCTGAGATAGATCTAAAAGTGATCCCTTCAGTCTATTTATAGTGGCAGCTCAAAAATGAGCTGTTTGACATAAAACGTTACCAACGTTTTATTCAAATGCGATTTTAGGGTTTTAAATCTCTGACAGCTTAGTAAAACGTTACCAACGTTTTATAAAATGTCACAACGTTTTAACCTATAAAAACTTGATCAAAATAGAAGTTATTTGAAGTTTAAATCTCCTTGAAACGTTATAACGATTTATAAACGTTACAACGATTTATAAGCGTTGCAACGTTGTATAAACGTTATAACGTTTGTAAAACGTTACAACGTTTGTATAACGTTATAACGCTGTAAAAATGTTTCTCTTTTGATCAGTTTATTGTTTCAGACCAATGTAAAATGTTACAACGTTTTGAAAACGTTCACAACGCTTTATCCCATTTTAATCAACCTCTCACATACTTTACCAAGTTTCTGATTTTACAATTTATATTCTTGATAAAGGTCTTCGTGATTTCTTCAGTCCAAGCATGTTATACTGCAGTTCTTATTCTTCTTGGACCTACATAATCTCAAAATAGAAGAAATCGTAAAATTCAATAATTATATGTTTTTGCAAATTAGTCAAATAGACGTAAAAGATTATTGTACGAACAACACATACATCCACAAATATTTAGGCACAGTTGAGTGACTGAGCATACTCTAAACCATGTCCATAAGTGTTTTGTTACGACGTTCAGCAACACCATTTTGTTGTGATGTACCGGGCATAGTGTATTGTGTACATATACCACGTTTTTCTAAGAATTTAGCAAAGGGTCCAGGATTTTGTCCTGACTCGTCATATCTACCATAAAATTCTCCACCGCGATTAGATCGAATGATTTTCACATGTTTTTCTAACTGTCTTTCAACCTCATTTATAAACACTCAAGTGCATCAATAGATTGTGATTTCTCATTTAGAAGATAAACAAACCCATAACGTGAAAAATCATCGATGAATGTGATGAAATACTTTTCTTTATTAAAAGAGGGAATGTCAAATGGTCCATAAATATCCGTGTGAATATTATTTATATAAGTTGAGAGCTACGAGTGACACCTTTCTTAGTATGTTTCGTTTGTTTGCCTTTTATACAGTCGATACATATACCTAAGTCGGTAAAATCCAAGTTTGGAAGAACTTCAGACTTCACTAAATGTTGCATTCTTTCTTTGGATATATGACCCAATCTTTTGTGCCACAAGTACGTTGACTTTTCATCATTCATATTTCTTTTCATTCCAATAGTATTGTTTACGGTAATCAGAGATTCTACATAAGAATTATCTAACTCTAATTTATACAATCCATTAATTAAATTGCCACAACCAATCATGCAATTATTTTTATATAAACTAAAGCATTTAGATCCAAATTTAAATACATAGCCACAATCATCCAACTTAGATACAGATAATAAGTTGCAAGAAAACAAATCAACACCTTCCACTGGCACCTTGTCTTTGTCATACAAATCGACAATATTGCCAGAACTAATATAAGTCGGTATGTACCGACACCTTCCACTGGCACCTTGTCTTTATTGCCCATAATTACATATCTTTCACTTTGCCGACTTTGGTTTGTGGTTTGAATTGTAAGAAATCCCTATAAATTGTTTGAAATATTAGTTGTAGAGCCCGAGTCAATCCACCAAGTATTATTAGGAACATCAATAAAATTTGACTCAAAAGTAACAAAAGTATGATTCATACCTTTCTTTTCGAAACAAACCTTCATTTTCAGACAATCCTTCTGAAAATGACCCATATTACGACAAAAATGGCACTTTTGCTTGTTCCCTTCTTTCTTGAATTTTGCATTAGAAGACACATGAAAGGCTTTCCCCTTCTTCTTGGTCTTAGCTTCCCTGGTTTAGCATTAGAACCCGACCTAGCTTCTAACTTTGAAAAATGAACAGTGTTAGATTTCATTTCCTTAAGCCTTGCCTCTTCCTAAATAAGTTTACTAGTCAATTCATTTATGCTCCATTTCTTTTCTTGAGCATTATAATTAATTTGGAACGGACTATAAACATCATTCGGCAGAGAGTTCAAAATAAATTGAACTAGAAACCCTTCGACAACTGTCATTCCCAAACTCTCAAGTTTTGCAGAGAGAGATGTCATTTCTACGATATGTGCATGCATAGTGTGACTACCATTATACTACATAGTGGTAATTTTTGCCATAAGCGCACCAGCAAGTGACTTATCGGCTGTCTGTGAGTGTGCCTTGACGTTTGCTAGAAACTCTTGAGCGTTATCTGTGTCCGAAAGAGCAACCTTAATGCTTCCATCAACCGTTATTCACAAAAACATAAGGCATAACTTGTTAGAACATTCCCAGTCCACCATAAAAGCCTTATCTTCCTCGCTGCTTTCATCAATTATAACATTGGGCTTATCGAGTAATAGTGCTATGTCCAAGCTTGTGCACCTAAGTGAAATTGGACTTGTTCATTCCATTCAGCAAAGTTAAGACCATTAAAGACCGTCACAGATGATGCATGTGATTGTATGATATTGGTACATTAACTGTAATTTTAATAGAGAAGATAAGAAAAAAAAAATTATGGAAAGAGAAGATCATAAGGAAAATTAAGAAGAAATAAATTTTCTGAAATTTGCAATAAATAAAAAGAAAATCAGAAAACATAATATATTTCCATCTTTAAATTAAAAATACATATAATATATATATATATATATAACTTAACTCAAAGAGAAGATAAGAGACATAATGCAATAATTTTTAACTTCAGATTTTCAATTTCAGATTTTTGATGCAATAACTTAATTAATATATATCCTAATTATCCTTTGAGATTTATTAAGATATATTAAACATAATATTTTACTAGAAAATACTTTAATATGACAATTTTATTGTGTCAATACATAATGTTGCCTTTGGGTAACCAACAATTGAGGAATAACGTAAATTATCAACTTAAGTTGTGTAAGTTATGAGAATATAATCAACCTCTGGGCAATTCAAAAATCTCATAATCTACTAATTAATTAAACCATTAAATTTATTATATGACAGATTTTAATATCATATAATCTTAATAAATGATCAATTAATTTTAGTCTACGGTTTATAGAAAATATCATACTTTGATTTCTTTAGGGTAAGGACACTTTGGTGTCTAGCAATACCGTCATAATTAAAAGTTACCACAAATTTCAATCACAAATCATTTAAAAGAAAATAATAATAATAAAAAGTTCATAAGACAAGTAACTTAATCGAGAGATTATGAAATCCAAAACCGAAAGTTTTGATACCACATGTAAGTAGATGTCATCGTGCTCAACTACTTACACACAATTATTATCATAAGTACAACTAATCATCTTTAAAGTTTAAACAAAGGAATTAAGAATCATTAAAAGAAAATCAAAGACCTTAGAAATCATAGTCTCCACGTGTAAATCAATCAACATATTACATACCTTTGTCTATAGTAAACTGTAGAACAGTACTTGAAACGTTCTTCGCAAACCATCAAAAGAACTGTAAAACGATTTTTCTCCTCTTTCTCTTTCTAAGCAATGACAACTTGTTCTTTATGAAATATCAATGAAGAAATGATCAACCTTACTGTTAGAATACATATATATAACTACTTGTCATTAAAGCAATAATTATAGGGGACATGAATATGCACAGCCAGTGCAGCCAGCGAATAGGTGGATAATAATCTGATACGCACCCTTTAATCAATATATCAATATAACAGGCCATTTAATTAATCTAGTCTATTATGAGATACACTGTATCTTGCGCAACATGCACCCTTTAATAACACCTTTTTAATAATAGTGCGTATGTTATTATGATATGTGTTAACAACGCACTAGATAATATGCGCCCTTTAATCAAGTCAATATGCATCTGTTAAGAACGCATCTTTAATTAAGCCCTTTAATTAGCGCACCTTTTATTTATCAGACCACAGAAATCACGTTATTAAAACAGCCCACTAATGTTTTATCTTAGGCCACATAATCATATTTTCTTACAAACACATCTTACAAAATTTTAGGGAGTCTGCTTTTCCACTATACTTTAGTTCCTTCTTGATTCTATACAAGATTTTGTATTGATACAAAGACTCTTCACCATTGAGAATTTAAGTTTGTAAATACTAAATAACGTTCAAAATTTAAAAGGCTAATACTCTTGAGGTCGACAAGGGGAACATGCTTTTAAAGTGTTTGATGAAAAGTCTAAGAGAAAATTTTGTACTAAAAAAATGACATTATTGAACCCAAATACAGTCTAGCCTTTGCACGAAGCAATTTCAAGTTGAATAACATTAGGGTAGTAATAGGAATTCTATAAAACTTGTGGGCCAAAATAAAAGAAAGCAGGTGATGAATTAAGAACTGCTATTTGATTGATGATTTGGTAACCACGAGTGCAGATTTGTATCAGAAGTAAAAAAAGGAAGCAATTATAATTGATCACATTTTAATCTGTATGTTTTAAATTTCACAAATATGCATAAGAAATATGATTATTAATTATTATATATAATCCTAATATCTTATCAGTAAATATAAATATAAGTTTCTAAAAAACAACAGCTGAACCGGTTAATTTAACGGTCCAACTAGTGAACCATTGATTCAAATTTTTACCGGATCAATGTACGGTCCAGTTCTAATAACATTGGCCGAAACCAATACGTGATTGGTTTGTTTCTCGTGACAGATTGACAGCGCTAAAGAAGTCAGATTCATGCTGATCCACTCAAAATTTGACAAAAGTTTCTTGCATTTACAACACAATTAATACATTCAGTATTTGATATATTTAATCGATTTTCATTCGAAACAGGTGCAACAATCATAAATTTAGCACGTGAGCTTCAAATATTATACTATGTATTATGTTGGAATGTTTTACATCTTTCCTTGTCAGCATATATAGCGGGAGCTTTTGTTTATTGCATTGCTTTGTAATACCACGCGCGGTATCTTCATTTAATGGGATCGATAATAACATCAGATTAAGTTTCTTTATACATATTTTTTTTACTCAAAAACAAAGAGCTTCATTAATACAGAAGTACATACTCGCCTACATACATACATACATTCATACATAAGTACTACAATCAATCAGAATTTTTCAACATAATCTTTATATGGAAATTTACTTAGAAGACCAAACAGTCAATTGCTTTTGGTCTCGATCAAGATAATGATTGACTTAAGAAGTCCTTACCAAAAACAAAAGAATGACAAGGAGGTTTTGTTTTTTTGAAAGTTAGTGGCTTTAAATGTTAACTAACAATTTTATTGATAAAAAAACGTAATTATAAGAGTCAAATAACTCTAATTTCTAAATCTAAATTCTTTTATTCTCAATAATTTATCTAAACTACTTTCATCATCTAATCCTACTTATTTATACTCTTAAACACCATAATACATCATTCTCTAACCCTCTATATGATTTGATTTGTTTTCGTCCAATAGTTGTCGCACTCCGATGGTCCAAACTGCTCACCACCGCGCTTTGACATGCATCGCCGCACTCTAACGGTCCAATCTATCATTGTGGCATTCCGGCGGCCGGATCTACTAACCGTCGCGTTCCACAATCGAATCTACTCACTACCATGTTTTGACGACCGGATCAACTCACCGCCTCACTTTGATCGTAATTGATGAGTATTTTGGATATACGAAATTGTTGCTTGGATTATACTCTTTTTGCCTTTAAATTTATTATCATTAATACCTAAAGAAATGTTTGTTGCAAGCGCACAACCAATCAATGTAGTACTTAGGGTGTCGAACCACAGAGAGTATGGTAAATACTTAGCTTAAACTTTAACAATTAATTTCAAAAAATAAAAGAAAGTAAAGTGCAAATAAAGTAAATTAGGGGGGGTTGTTCTAATGATCCTAGACTTGGGTTCAATACCTGGAAGAAAGGAGTTTTAAACAATAAATGAAAGTAAAATAAAGAAAAGAAAGGTTGAGTTGTTTTCAAGTTTAGGAGATCTAGGGGTATTTGATTTACAATTCCTTTATAATTCTATATATTCGGTATTTGTTTAAATTTATGTATGATTTGATGAGGTTTCTAACCTAATATGTCATTAAGGGTCACTTTTGTGAATTAATAACGTGCCTAAGTAATTCGGACTTCACAGTTACGTCATTCACCCTAGCTACCTAGACCATAAGCTCTTGTTAGTCTCTCCTCTCATCGAATATTGGTACTTCATGATTAAGTCCTTCATACCAATATCCGATTCAATTTGAGATGTCCTAATTAGGGTTTAATTTCACAGTTACGTCCTTCACCAAGTCCCTAACCCTAATTTCTGTAGTTCCGGCTTAGATTACAAATTGGTTAGATCTTAATCCAAACCTAGGGTATTTCCGTTCATAATTGGTACTCTCTTCTCGTCCTAACTACTATGGTTATTTCGAATCCTAGGCGAGATTACATCGATTTCAAACACAAATGATAAATTACAGAAATTAACAATCAAATCTCATAAAATAATCATAATAAAAACAAATATCCAAATAAAATAAAATTAAACAAGTTTATGCATTAATCTAAACCCCTAGAGAGAGATCTACTCCCTCTTGGAGAGATTCATTACAAAAATTGGCAAAAATAAGAAGAAGAAATATAATAAAGAAATGATTACACCCTTTATCAAATTAAAAACCTCAATCTTGCCGAAATCTTGGAAAAATCTTCTCCTTCTCCTTCTTAGAAAAGCTTATGGAACTCCGAGAATTGTTGCAGATTTATCGTTGTAGTTTATGGAAATAGACATGCACCAAGGATGAGAATTGATGTTCTTTGAATGAGAATGAACCCCCCCCTCTAATTTATAGCAAAAGACTATGCCCAATTAAGAGGCATAGTTGTGGGGTGAGTAGGGTTAGTGGGTGCTATTTTTGGATTGTTTCTCAGGCTGCCTTATCCAAGTTTGGCTGTAAAAATGTATCCCTGTTGTGCCAGAAATAGAAAAACTGTCAAACTGTGTAATTTTGGCTGTCTACGGGTCCAGTGCGTTCTCACTGATGGTGAGTGCAAATGGATGACCCACACGGCTCCAACTTTCCTTATTTAACTTCTTGTAAATTCTGCACTTGATATGAGTGCGGATGGATCACCCGCACTGTGAATTTTCTGTGCTATTCCGAAGTTTCTAAAATCGGCTTAAGTATTGAGTGAAGATGGATAACCCACACTAGCTGATGAATGTGGACACATTACGCTTGGACTTTTTCTTCTAAGGCGCTACGATATTGGAAATTTGGCTAAGTGCTGAGTGCGTCCACACTGGCTGTGAGTGCATCCGCACTGGGGAGTATTTTCTTCAGTTTTCATCTTTTCCTCCATTTTAAAGCCAAACAATTGCAGTAACTTGATTCTATGTGTATTTTATTCACCTTATATTCAAAATACAAGATATTTGGTGTTATTTTATGATAAAAATTAGATCGAATGTGTATATAATTTATGCTTATCAGTAATTGATAAAGACTATACGCTCTAAGCTCCGACGATATCGCGCTTTCAGCTCTGATTGACTCCACTTGGCTCGGCTCCCTCCCTTCTCTCTCATTGTCTTATCTTCTTAAGGAGATAGAGACGGGAGAGGGGAGTATACTAATATGTCGGATTGAGATCTAAAAAAAATGAGAGAGATGAAATGATGGAGCAAAGAGAAAGGGCGTCTAGGTCTCTATCTCTCTTTCTTTTCCTCTAGACGAAAGAACGAAAAAAGTGTTGGGTTTCGGATACCACTTTTGGGGTTTCGCGGTAACTAAAACTCGTTTAGCTTAAGGTGCGGAATGACCGTAGAACAAAAATTTCTACGGCCAACTTAAGCTCAGGATTAAACGGGGTATGTCAGGAAACTTTCCAAGGCGGTCCACCTTCAGTATTCCTTTGGCATCAAAACCCAATTTAATCATTTTACAGATCTACTCCATGATTGATTTCTAAAACTTTAATCAACTTACCAATTAAATAGATTAATATAACATATTTATACCTTGTTTCCAAATCACAGTTGGAATGCAGACCGAGCGTGTAGAGCTACATCACGGAAGGAATCGACTCGTCTCGGAGCATCAGACGTCTGATGCCTCTATCGGTTATCCACCAGGACTAACCAGAGAGCGGTTTATTTCTTCTGCCAGAAATACCGTAAACCGCGGAATTCTGCAAAAACACTATTCATAGGGAAAAGACGAAAACACGTAAACACGAATTTTCAGTTGCTCAGTTTCATCAATATGCAAAACTGACATACCACGAAATTCGGTAAAACACTATTCATCGATCCCGTAAATATACTCCACAACAACCCGCAAGATTATACGTCAACTACGTATAACTTTCTTTTCTCAATCGAAACACTATTTGGGAGAGAAACCGAGAAAGAGAGAATATACCGATTCGATTCTGCACGAAACGATATGTGTGAATTAGTGGTTTTTCTCTCTACATGCACCCCTCTATTTATAGGCTTTTGAGGAGGTTCGCAAAAGACCGAAATACCCCTCAACATATGCATATTTACAAGATATGCCATTGAATGGATAAGGATGACATGTGGATAAGATCGATGACGTGTCATCTGGATAGGATCGATGACACGTCATGCGGATAAGCATGAATCTGAAAAGACCCGAATGCTCTCGGCCCGAACACAAATAATGTTCATATAATTATTCTGAACAATTATATATATTTTTTCTGCGGTTGTTTGTTTCGGTATCAATGACGTGTCATCTGGATAGGATCGATGACATGTCATGCGGATAAGGACGAATCTGAAAAGACTCGAATGCCCTCGGCCCGAACACAAATAATATTCATATAATTATTCTGAACAAAAAGATGTGGTGATGTTTTTTTGACAAGCAGATTTTGTTATTTTTATATAAAATAGTGAAAGTCTAGCATTTTATCTTATATTTATTGTTTATCAAAGACTTTAATATAATTAAGTTTTGAAACTACAACCTTTCACACAAAAGGTATTGTTCTTTGTTATTAAATTGAAAACTAGTTCTTTCATAGATCATAGACCGTTGAACCGGATCAGACTGCCATGTTTTCAAAACATTACACTAATCAAGATTTATTTTGATCTTCAGAAACAGAAAAGAAATAAAACTCGAGTCAGTAGAATTTTTACTAATTTAAAATTTAAGTTGGTAAGAATTTCAGCGATACTCTATGCATCAAAATATTAAAGTACTTTTTTTTTCTTTCTCTATTAAATTCTATAATATTTTCTACGAATAAAAAATTTGAGGAAAGGAAGCTGTCAATTTAAAAAAAATAAATGAGACGCACGGGCTCAGTCCAAATGCTAAACAATGTTTAAAACATGAATATTTATATGAGGAAGGAACAAGTTACAACATTTTTTGAGTTACAATAAGTTACAACAAGTATTATTTACATTTCAAAGTTCAAATCATCGATCCAAACCGTTAGATGTGATCTTTACAATAAAATGTGCTTGAGACCAAATTTTATATTTTTTAGAATATTTTTTACTATTTATTAAGATGGGTACAAAATTCAATGGTATGAATTTGACTAGTTTTTGTACCCACCTTAATAAATAGTAAAAAAATTTCAAAAAATGTAAAATTTGGTCTCCAAGTACATTTTATTGTAGAGATCACATTTAATGGTTTGGATCGACGATTTGGACTTTGAAAATGTAAATAATTCTTGTTGTAACTTGTTGTAACTCAAAAAATGTTGTAACTTGATCCTCCTTTATTTATATATTTAATTTTTTTTTTTTGGATGAACGGTATACTTGAATATTATTTTCTGAACAAAAATTATTGCCAGTAAACACGAGTCATTTTCTCTCATTTCTTTCGTCTAGTTTCTGTATTTCAAACTGTGCTTTACAAAATGAAGTGAAATCGTTATTAAAGAAAAGAAAAGAGAAGTGAAGCTCGCTATTTCAGCTAGCTTCTATTTTGATTTGAAGTTTAAGAATTTCGTCAAACATAACTTTTTCTCTGCTCTCTCTTCGATTTTTCCAATTCTGAAATGAAGCGAGTAAACAACACTAATCAAACACAATCTGAAGAAACTCTATCTCTGCACAGTGATTTTTCTTTTCCTTCTATCTCTGCATATCCCCTCCTAGAAACACAACCTCAATGTCTCAGGGTCCGGATTCCTAAAATAATCTAACTTTTGAGTTTTGAATTGAGACTGTCGGATTCGAATTCATCGCTTGAGATTACTTTAAAATTTGAATTCATTACTCGAGGTGTATGTACTCCACTTCAAATAAATTATCATGAATTCAAATCGAATGGTTCCAATACAAAACTAAAAAATTTAGTTACTTCACTGGATCTGAATTCAGCGTCTCGTGTGGTATTCCGTTAATATTTCTTTCTTTTTCTGCCAGTAGCCGCTCCTGTTGAAGTTGAATAATACTGCAACGCCCGCAGAAAATACATCCTACACTTTTTCTCCCTACACGTGTCAGGCAACTGATGGCTGGTTCACATACAAATTATCACAAAGAAAACACCGATTTTTTCCGGACAGAAAAGAGCGTGAGTGTCACAATCCCGTCATATTATACAATAGAATCTGAGTTTTTGTCTTTAAAATCTGTATAAACTTTGGGGTATATATTATTTCATATACTTTTAATTTGTATCGGACAAAACAGATTGTGTATATGATTATGATTACGGCACCGTGGTCGAAGTGGCGAACTACAACACAAAATACTGACTCAGACGTCAGTGCACGTAGACAGCATGAGCCCGGTGCATAGAATATAAAATGTCACGTGGTAGAGATACATGAATGCGTATCCTCTACATTAACTCCAAAGAGAATCTTTTGAGTTAATGAAAATCAACCGTGTAATTTTAAACGGAGCCAATCCGGCTCCTACTTATTACTTAGGGACTCTTTAATATTTGTGCAGATCTAGTCCACACGAATCTCGAAATAGATCAGATAGATGAAATTCATTAACCCAAAATATTTCCTTTTGAGTATGCAGAGGATACGAATTCGAGATACTAGGTCCCACGTTGCTCGACACCTTTCTTCGTCAGACCCTCCTCTCTTGCCGGACTCCCCCTCTCTCTCTCCCTTCGTGCGTTCCCCTTCCGCTCTTTCAAATGGAGAGCGTAGCTATATCCCGACTCCTCCCATCGCCGCTCTCCCACCACTGTCACCTTCCTCCCCGATCCCTCCACCTCTCCCCTCCCTTCTACATCTCAGCGTCCGCTTCCACCTCTCTCCGCCACCGCATGTCTCTCAACTCCATAACCCTCCCCTCCCTTCGCCGTCGCATCAATTCCCCATTTCCTCCACTCCATGCTTCGTCCTCCACTCCTCCACCTCCACCTCCAGATCCTAAACCACAATTGACAAAGGAGGCCCCTTCTGGTGCGAAGCTGGTCCCCTTGGTTATATCAGTCGGGATTGGTCTTGCTGTTCGATTTTTGGTACCGAAGCCAGTCGAGGTGACGCAACAAGCATGGCAATTGCTTGCGATTTTTCTATCTACCGTTGCTGGGCTCGTGCTCAGCCCTTTGCCGGTCGGGGCCTGGGCTTTTATTGGGCTTACCGCATCTATACTGACAAAGACTCTCTCCTTCGCAGCTGCCTTCTCAGCTTTCACCAATGAGGTAATTCGAGCAATTCCACGAGTTACAACTTCGTATCCTATATTGTGATTACGTAACTAAGCAATAAATTATAAATGTCTACTATTCCGACTCATTGGCAAATAACTAAGCAATGCAAGAAATAGGAATCATATTTCTGTTGTTTGCGATAACCCTATGTTGACTAGTACAAGGCCTCTGTTATTTACGGATAGCAGGACCTGCTTTTCTGGTGCAGAACAAATACACCTGATCATTGTGCCGATATCATCAAATAACCTTCCCATTACTGATCTCACCAGATTAATATGGTGGATATGGTGCATTCGTTTTAGATCAGATGGTCTTTATTACAATCTGAGGAGAAGAATTTAAATTGAGTAAATGACAATAATGTGGTAGCTACAAATTAAGTGAATGATGGGCATTGAGTAACACATAAATTAATCACAATTCATCAAACTTGTAATAATCTAACCTAGATTTCATCAAATTGGGTTATTTCAGGTTATATGGCTCATAGTTATCTCCTTTTTCTTCGCAAGGGGATTTGTCAAGACAGGTTTAGGAGACCGAATTGCCACCTATTTTGTGAAATGGCTTGGGAAGAGCACACTTGGTTTGTCTTATGGTCTAACATTTAGTGAGGCACTAATTGCACCTGCTATGCCTAGCACCACTGCGAGAGCCGGTGGCGTCTTTCTCCCAATTATTAAATCACTATCACTTTCTGCTGGAAGCAAACCGCGGGACCCGTCAGCTAAGAAACTTGGCTCTTATCTGGTTCAATCTCAATTCCAGGTTTGCTTTTGTTTCAAAGTAGTAAAATAATTTGGAATTTCTACTTACTAATGTTTTTGCTCAATTGAAGAATATTAGTTGCGGTTATAATTTGCTCGACAACAAATTGTTGTCATGAAAGAACTTGAAATACCTTTATGCGTTGAATATAGTTGGAATAATTAGTGTTTTAAAATGCGGCCGCATATGCGTATGCGGTTGGCAGCCGTGCTCAGAATGCCCATGCGGTTTTGACCATGTGGCCGCATATACGGTCCGAATATGCAGTCATGCGGAATCAAAAAGTGCATATGTGGATTAAAAATGCGGCCATGCGGTCTGAATATGCGGCCATGCTGTTTTGATAATTTGATTGTATTTTAATTAAGATTTATGTGAAAAAAGTCAAAAAACTATTGTTGGTTATATCATTATGTGAAAATAAATTCAAATATATGAATATGAATATATATATACGTGAATTTTTATTTTAAAATCCGCATATGCGTCCGCATACCGCATATGCGGTATGCAGTGGCCTTCCGCATGCATGAACAAAACCGGATTTTAAAACACTGGGAATAATAGAGTAACTTGAAATACCTTTATGCATTGAATATAGTTGGAATAATAGAGTAACTGAAACTCCAGATAGAAAGATGAGCTAAGATATTGATGACACCCATTTTTAGGGGTATAGGCTTATCGGGACTTCATGACATAATTGAGCTTCTAATATTGTTTGTTGTACATTGTTTATTTTGAATTAAAATTCAAAATTCATGTGGCACTTGATTTCAATTCTTAGTTGGTGCTACAAAGGCAATATTTATTTGCATCCTTTTTGTCTTTAATTATTAATTTATAAATAGGGCTGTATTATAAAATCTGAAATGGTTTTCATATGATGACACCAATCTCTTCTGTTCAGTTTGATCCTTAAAGTCTATCAGTGGTTATTTTTGGTCCTTCCACTAGATCTCATTGAGATAGCATGCAAAAGTCAACATGAACACCATAATTTACTTGTGTGAATTGTTAAAAAAGTGTTATCTAAAATTTATTCTTGCTGTTTTGACATCATTAGTTCATCTGTAGAAGTCATTCTCAAATAATAATGAAGTACCCATAGTGCCCCTACAATTTGACACACTCCTTTTTTATTCTAAAAAAATTGGAAGCTCCCTTTTTTTATCCCTGAACATGTCAAATTGTAGCCCTTTAGCCCTTGGTGATCTTCTTCCCAAACAAAGGATAGAAATCCTTGTCAGCACTATGTTATGTGTCATTTCTTTTTCTTTTTTTAATCTAATCAAATTGATTGATGCCTTATTAGCACTGACAGGGATTCTTTTACATGCTTTTGGACTAATAGGTGATGATAGGACTAAAATGTTTTATGTTGCACGCACAATTTGGGAACTCCGAATCTTTGGATGACCAAAGTGGGGAAACGGATAACTGTATATGGAAAATCTGTGTAGTTTATTGAATATAAACTTCCTGAGAAGAAACTCAACTTATACTATCTGTAAAGTATATATTGGCAGTTATGAAAGTGTGTCCATTTGGTATTGCGGTTATTTATTCTAATGTGATATAAGCGGAATTCGATAGAGACTTCAGTAGTTTATGAGCCTCTTTGATGCACATTTGAACTCATGAACCTAAAGCAGTTTCCAACTTTAAGGATACTATAAATTGCTATTAACTCTCTGAGGATTCTACTACTTATCAGTTTTGTTACTTTGTAATTTGTAATCCTTTATCCATACTTTGGTTGCAAGCTTATGTAACAATTTATTTTTATATTTTAAATGACAGTCTGCAGGAAACTCTAGTGCTCTTTTTCTCACAGCTGCAGCTCAAAACCTTTTATGCCTTAAATTGGCAGAAGAATTGGGTGTAAAAATTGCAAACCCATGGGTAGCCTGGTTTAAGGCTGCCAGTTTACCGGCCATTGTATCTCTTATAGCTGTCCCCTATGTTCTATACAAAATTTTCCCACCTGAAACAAAGGACACGCCTGAAGCACCTGCATTAGCAGCCAAAAAGCTTGAGCAGATGGGACCTGTTACCAAAAATGAGTGGGTCATGATTGGAACAATGCTTCTTGCTGTTTTACTGTGGGTCTTTGGGTAAGTGTTTTTCTCAACCTTGCTAATGGGCTACATTACTATGGATGCTATTTATATTGGTTTTTAGGGATACTTGATCTGTCTCGGAAGGTAATGTAGAAATTTTCTGATACAACGAGGGAGGATTTAAGGTTTAATTGGGATAGAACTTGAACTTCGTTCCAAAGTTTTAAGCCAAAGCCAATAAGCTTGGTAACTGAGATAAATGGAGAGATCAAGCTGGTATTCTATTTTTGACCTCCACTGGTACCTACCATCCAAGATGTACATACACATACCAAAGTATACTTACCACATTGAATTCTGGTATTTCTATATCTGGTTGGTACCTATTGGTAATCATTGAAACATCACTACATCTCAAGTTATTGTTGCTTCTGATACGAGATTAGGTATTGTTTTTCTTGTGACTTTTTTATTTGTTCTGAAATAAGGGCTACCCTGAACCCTAGCATCCATTTCTTTTTGGATTCCTCTTGCAAAGTTACGACTTCTTGTATGGCGTACTATGACACTACATTTCTTTTATCTAATTCTAACATTCAAGAATTTTCAGCCTTTTTTTTTTTCTGGAAAATGAGACCCAATACATTAATACTATTTGCAGATGATGCTGAAATTGTCATGCTTGCAATTTACACATTTATGTTTTTAGATTCAGATAAGAATGCCAATGTCTTAGCCCAACATGAATAAACTAATAGTCATTATAGTCAGGGACTAAACTGTCAATATTTATGAATGCAGTCTGCCATCAGAATTTATCTAATGGCTGGTTTATATTTTCGCAGCTATGAAATACTTTTTGGTACCTGAAATATGAGAAATGTTCACTATTATGTGTAAATGCCACAAGGTATCTGGTGTTATATACAACAATCATCCAACCTCGTGTACATTGCAGGGATGCTATTGGTGTGCCAAGTGTAGTGGCAGCAATGCTGGGCCTCTCAATCCTCCTCCTTTTGGGTGTGTTAAAATGGGATGATTGCCTAAGTGAAAAATCAGCCTGGGATACACTTGCCTGGTTTGCTGTGTTAGTTGGCATGGCTGGGCAGCTCACCAATCTCGGCATCGTCTCGTGGATGTCCAGCTGTGTTGCCAAGTTCCTGGCATCTTTTTCCCTCAGCTGGCCTGCCGCATTTGGCATGCTTCAGGCCTCATATTTCTTCTTGCATTATGTGTTTGCTAGCCAGACGGGACATGTGGGGGCCTTGTACTCTGCATTTTTGGCCATGCACTTGGCCTCTGGTGTCCCAGGAGTTTTATCAGCTCTTGCTCTCGCATTTAACACTAACCTTTTTGGTGCGCTTACTCATTATAGTAGTGGGCAGGCTGCGGTGTATTTTGGAGGTATGTAATTTTTTTTCCTGTAGCAGCTTATGTTAGTACTAGACTTATGTTGTAGCATCCAGCTAAGCTTCAGTAAGTTTTGACAAACCGACTGAATTTTGGATGCAAAAATTGAATATTAGCCTAGACTATTATATTAGTTATAGAGTGAGTCTATGGTACTATGCATATCACGGGTTGTTACCGTACTACGGCTCTATATTCGAGTTTTCAAATCCTAACGGTCGATCCGAACCATTCAACTTGTTCTCCATATTAATATGTGTTTGGAGACCAAATTTTACATTTTTTGAATAATTTTTACTATTTTTTTAGATATTTAGAAAATCACTTGATCTGAAAATTCTGGACCGTCCAAAAACAGTGATTTTCAATAAATCTTAAAAAATAGTAAAAAAATTTCAAAAAATGTAAAATTTGGTCTCCAAACACATATTAATATGGAGAACAAGATGAACGGTTCAGATCAACCGTTAGGAATTGAAAACTTGAATATAGAGCCGTAGCACGGTAACAAATCGTAATATGCATAGTACCATAGACTCACTCTTAGTTATATGCTTTCTTTTTGGACAGAGAACTGGATTCTACTATAGTTTTGCTATGTTTACTCCTATCTGCATGATAACCTTAAAATAGTTGTTTCTTATAAGATAAGCAGGCATTTCGGTGTCTTTGATGTATTTGCAGTTATCGTACCAATATCCAATATAAAATATGCATTTACTTTTTTGTTACAGCTGGATATGTGGAGCTTCCTGATGTGTTCAAGATAGGATTTATTTCAGCCATGCTTAACGTGCTGATATGGGTGGTTGTCGGTACCTTTTGGTGGAAATTTTTGGGACTTTATTGAGTCAGACTCTGCCTCTATTGTAAGTTGAAATTGGAGGTAGTCTTTTATTTTTTCACCAATGCGCTTATTCAGTGCTTAAGCGGATTTTTTTTTTCCTTAAAAAACTATCATTCAGTAGTTAATTTCTCTTAAATTCCATCCTTGGGTCTGCCGAGGGGTAGTTGTTGTGGTCATTGTGACCATAAAATCTAATTTAGTTTTTGGAATATTTTACTTATAATTCCCCACCAATCTCTCTCCGTTTTCATGAATCCCTTGTCTTCTTGTGGATAGTAAAGTTTTCAGTTGATTCTTATTGTTCTCCAAGTACCTGACTGCGCCAGTGTTGTTTGAAATGGGCTGTCCATTTTGGCATACCCACACCAACTATCATGTGTGTGCAGGGTGGGATCCATTGACATTACATTGATTTGATTATTTTGATGATTATAAAAAAATAATATATAATTTTGAAATTCACCATTAGAGATGTGATCTATGTTTATATGATGTATATGAAAAATGATGAAATTTCATGCACATTTTATCATTAATGAAACGACTTAATATTTGTGAAGTACTAAATTATACGGTTTTTGATAAAATATCGCAATGACACTTAAATTGTATGAAATTTTATACATAACCAATCTATTAGTCTAACAACATATCTATAATTTTTTTTTTTGAATTATTGAAATATAATCTAAAATATGTTGTCAAGATTGTCAATTGTCATATATCCGGACCCATTATTTTATAATAAAAGTGAGCATAGCTCACCGATTTTATTACCAGAATCAACAGTTGTCCATGACTTGGTACCAAGTATTCTGCTATTACAGCCATGAACAAAATAAAGGTCATGCGTCAAGATCAAACTGACCCTAGCATAAGAACGGAACACACAACAAAAGATACAACCACAACACCCTTCCAACAAACTATATCATATTACTAACCAAAATCAAACTACACAAAAACAACTGAGCCCTACACTAGATCTTCTGTTACTTCACTTTGGTGCATGTTTGAGTTGGATCTACCTATAGGCAGCAACCTATAGGCAGCAGGTCCCTGACCAATATATCCCTTCTGCAATAATATATCCACATAATATACCATAATTTGATCAATATTAATTAGGAAGCAATAAAGATAACTTCAACAATGAACCATAACATTTGTTCTTCACCCGTAAATGCGCCAAAGCTTTAATTTGAGCCCCTACTGACTTAGAACTTGTTTTAACTCCTTGGAAACACAATTTATTTCTAGCTAGCCATACTAACTACAGCACAGCCCCTCTTAAGTAATTCTACCTATCCTTCAAAGAAATATCTTTGTCAATAAACCATAATTTATCAATAGTTGTATAATGAAAAGAAAAATTGTTAAACTCAGCTATCCAATTCCAAATGCTTCAAATAAAAGAACACTATACAAACAATTAATTCACAGCACAAGATACATCCTCTGTCATCCTCTTTTACTCAGATTGAAATCCCGACCCATATATAATACGTTAATCTTATACATTATCTAAAAATTTAGTACTTTACTAACCCATCTCTAGCACCAGCGTCATTAATTTCCTATAAAAAGGATTCATGTCTCAATCTGTGCAAGATTTTACAAATTACTAACTAGTCTGCACTCGTTGAAATTTAAAAAAAGTCTGGACCCTAGAGTACATTATGCATTTTTAATTCAACATAATATAAGGCAACCTAGAAAGTACTGTTGGATCTTAACCCAACGTTGAGCATAAATGTAATATAATTATGAATTGTTTACTGTTATATATGATTGTCATAATTAAAATGAATATGAAATTAAGATATTAGACAATCTATGTATTTAATAGGATATGGTCCATAAATGTGTAGAACAATTTAGGCAAATATCAAATCATTGATGGACTGATTCTGAGATTTGCAAATGCAGAAAAATGTTTTTAGAACCCTTAGTGCGGACGCACTCAGTACTTAAACTAATTTTTGAGAACTTCAGGACAACACAAGAAAAAATTCGAGCCTAGTGTGGACGCACTGGACCCCAGTTCGAACGCACTAAGGAATTAGGCGATTTTTTGAAGTTCAGCTCAGAAAAGCCTGAGCCTAGTGCGGACGCACTTAGGATTTAGACGGAATTTGGGGCTGAAAGAAAAGAAGTTATTTGGACGTGTCTCAACCCAGTGTGGACGCATTGAGCCCCAGTGCGGGTCAGTGCAGACACACTCGCGGTGCCAGATGTATAATATATAAGGATGGGTCCCCAAGATACAAGATAACCAACTCAACTCAAAATTTTGAAGAGCAGTTATTTTTATACATAATTTTGAGTGTCTTCTTCCTTCTTCAACCATCAAAGAATTGAGAAGAGAAATTCATTAGAATTTTGGAGAGGATTTTTCAAGGGCAAATTTTGTTATTTTGAAAGACTTAATTCACAATTCAACCAAAATGACAAGAGAAAAAACTAGGCATCTAGAGTCTTGTCTCGCGCTCACGGAGACGGTTGTTACTCCGCCATAGGCTTTGATATTCCATGGCAAATGACATAGAATCAGGTATTGTATTCTACACTAAAAATTATGTTTTGAGTCTCTTTGACATAGAATGGTTCTTAGATTAAGGTGGAGATTGTTTTTTCTTCTCCGGAGCATAAGTGTTTGACTCTTAAATGAGATGTAAGTATTTGATCTCTAGATAAAACATAATTGTTTGATATTTATGATTCTCAACAAGTACTTAATATGGGAGAGAGATATCTTAAATTGACAGCGGCTGTTAAGTTTTGAAAAAAAATAATAATAGAGAGATGAGAGAGCAAAACCCTTAGCATGGCATGTGCCCGTTGTAGTTCTGGTAATAAAACGGCCAGTGTCGATGGGAGGTTTGTTAAATCACGTGTGGTGTGTTCAGAGTTCAGACGCGCTAGACCACCGACCGTGTTATTTTGTCGTGGCACGGGACATTACTTAGTGCTTAGAGAAGCATCAAGCTGAGACTGAAAGTGTCCAACAGAATCTCCCTGCCAAAACCTGAAAGTAGATAAAAAGGTTGGACTAATCATCTGTGCATTACTGCATATTCTCATAAGAAAAGCGAGGAAAATGCTCCAGTTTTTCTTTAAGAAATTTTTTTATCTATATAAATTATTAAAGTCACATGTACAGAAATAAAAAGAATATTTGGATTCCAATAAATCTAGAAAGATTTGATTCAATGAATACGATTCAAATATATGGATCGGTCTCAATGGTCCAGATCCATAGATATATTTTGTTTTTAAAAAATAGATGCTGATGTGAAAATTTGAAATATAAATGCCATAAAAAATCAGATAAGAAGTGGATCAGCCTCAATTATGATCCAAGTTTTCTTTTTAAAAAATAAAAATAAAAATAGAAGGATCAACCTCTACCAAATTTAAAAATAAAAAAAGTTTTGGAATGAATCAGGTCCACTTAGTGTCAGGTGACACATCTTGACACCATATTTTATAAGTTATTTTTGTGATTTTAAAATCCAAACAGGCGATCAGAATTGTTCAACATGATCTCCATATTAAAATATGCCTAGAGACCAAATTTTATATTTTTTGAATTTTTTTTAGTATTTATTAAGATGTATACAAAATTGTTGTTTTTAGGCAATTTTAGACCATTGGAAAACAACAATTTTAAAAATTCCTAAATAAATAGTAATGAATTTCCAAAAAATGTAAAATTTGCTCTCCAAGTACATTTTGATATGGACATCACATTGAACGATTCAGATCGACTATTTGAATTTTGAAATCGCAAAAATGACTTATAAAAATATGGTGTCAAAACGTGTCACCATAAAATGGTGTAATTGGATCCCTCCTCATATATATATTAGAGTAAGGCTACGCTACTTCGCGAATTAAATGGATTGTTTTAATTCACGCTCATATCTCTAGTTTCGGAGTCCAAATAGCCGATCCAAACCGTTAGATGTTTAATCTATATTAAAATGTGCTTGGAGACCAAATTTTACATTTTTTGGAATTTTTTTACTATTTATTAAGATGGTTTGAAAATCGTTGTTTTTATTAAAATTATGCACCATTAAAAAATAGCGATTTTTAAATCATCTTAATAAATAGTAAAAAATTCCAAAAAAATGTAAAATTTGGTCTCCACGCACATTTTAATATAGATTAAACATCTAACGGTTTAAATTGGCTATTTGGGCTTCGAAACTAGATATATGAGCGCAAATTAAAACAACATGGTTAATTCGCAAAGTAGCGTAGCCTTACTCTATATTATGTGTGTGTGTGTGTGTGTGTGTATAGAGAGAGGTGCTACTTGTACCTGATTACCCGGATCCGAAATAGATCCAACCCAGAATCGACCCGAATCTGATTAATTTGGATAGGGTATGGTTTAAAAAATATAACCGGTTAAATGATGGGTATGGTTAAAAAATTAATAATTTAATATCTGATCCGGATCCGAACCGGAATAGATACTATAATGGGTAGGATATGGGTTTCATTTAATTATCTGACTCATAACCGAACCCGACCCGACACCTATATAAATATCTGATAAAACACATAATAATAACTATTAATATATAAGAATACAACTTTGCATATTAATTTTTGCATAAGCCGTGATGAGCTCAGTACTTTTTTTAATATGAGAAAATATAATGCAATGATATATTCATTATGTTTATACACATATATGGATATCAAATTTATTCCTTCTATAACAGCTTCATTAATTTTTTAAATAAAATTTATTATTATGAGTGTATCCTTCAATATTTGCCTTGAAATCCTCTGTATAATAATGGAAATTTATTACTCTCATTGATATGTCATTTCCACAAATTATTAGTATTTCATTCATAGATTTTTTGAACCATAGAAAATGAAATCGTCATCTCAAATATTTTACTTTTTAAAAATTATATCTCTTCTTCAATATATTTTTTTAAAAGTTATTTTCTCCCCATCCTCTTGATTTTTTGTGACATATACCCGCTCTGGATCCGAAACTGCCCCGTATCCGAACCGGACCCAATAATCTATAAACAAGTTATGAGTATATATCTACCTGGAATCGAAAGACTGGACCTGAAATATCTACGGGTAGGTAGGTACCCGGATCTGGACCCGACCCGAATTGAAACATATAAGTGTATGGATCGAAATTTGGACCCAAACACTTTTAGGATATGAGTCCAAATATAATAGTATCCGGACTCGACCCGACCTGATAGCACCTCTATGTGTGTGTGTGTGTGTGTGTGTGTGTTGGTATTCTACTTCCATAAGTATATGAGAGAATATGTTTATAACTCGTTTTTGAGTTTTCAATGTTCAAATGGTTGATCTAAAGCACTCAACATGTAAATATATATCTCCATTCCATTATTATGCACGTAGGGTGTCTGATCAGCCAACGGCTGCGATTGAAAGATAAAATTTAAGATTTAATCTCAGCCCTTTAATTACATAATTTGTCTTCTTTTGATTAAATGAATTTGAATTATGTGTAGAAGTCTAAATTCAACTAAAAACATACTCACCACACATACTGCCACACAATGCATTACAATTAAAATTAAATAAATTCTGAAATTGAGCTATATAATCTGTTTCCTTATTTCATTCATTCCTTATTTCTCCCTCTCCAACTTAGTGTTATAATAATGTTTCCTTATTTCTTTTATTCATTATTTCTCTTCTATGTTGCTATAACTATTGCCATAAGAATTCTAGAAATATTATCAATTTTTCTTTATACAGATATACACATATCACAATGAAAATCAATTGAAAATCTTAGAAGCACAAATCAGTGGGATAGGAAGAAGGGAAAGAAAACAAAATTGAAAAAGTCGCCAAAAATATGAAATTATTGGTACTTAAAATACCAATGTATTTTTAATTTCAAGTTTTTTCGTTCAGTTTGCTTATGGCATGGGTATTATATCTAATCAGCTATATCAGCCTATCAGGTATTCTATTTTGTACAAATTAATTTAAAATTGGAAAGCTATTATTTCAAATCATTGGTACTTAAAATACAGAATCATCACATCATCAAATTATTATAAGATATCACAAAAAATACAAAATCATATAATTCTATTCAGAGATCATGTCCCTCAATTTTTGAATAATTATTAATTTTATTGAATGATTTTTTTCAAAACAAAATTTTTCTTATAGTGTATCCCGTTGCAATGAACGGGCATGATACTAGTATACATATATAGATCTGAATCATTGAGATCGATCTATATATTTGGATTGGACTTATTGAGCCAAGTTTTTCTAAATTTATTAAAAATCAGGTATTCTTTCTGTTTCCATGTGACTTTAATAATTTCTATAAATAAAAATTTTCCTTTCTTTAACTAGGCCTGCAACGATGCGACCTTTACGACTTGATTTGTGGCCATAGGCCCTATTTAGGTGATGCTCAACCAAACCCACAGCATTTCCAGCCTGAATTTCCTGTGTCCTACAGTACTATGCATTTACGTGCCACTGGTGTGGCGATTCGTACGTGCCCTGCCACCAAAAAAAGTCTAGAGAGCATCTTTTTTTTTTATTAGAGAGCATCTGAAAGGTATGGATTCAGGCTCTGTTCAATGTGTTACTGTTTATGTGAAAAAAAAAAAATTACTTAAGACTGAATTTTTCAGTCCCTATTTTTATTTCTATTCCCAATACGGATGCCGAATAGGTCCTCAATGCCGTTCCTTGTTTTCAATTTCTACAAGGTTTAAAATAAAGTTTAGCAGTCCTGAGTGCTGAGGTAATCATTTCGCGCCTGGCAATTTGGTAGTGGTAAAACAATCAACAAATTATAATATCATCGTGTCTTTTTAAAGAACTATCAACTATGAATATGATACCAGCTATGATAAATATGTAGTATATCAATAGTAAAAATGTAAATTTGTAAGAAAACTCGTATGGATCAATGATAACTTAATATTATTATCTAGGTCTTTATAATTTGTATAAGAAGAGCATAGACTGAAGAACTATCATTGTTATATTCATCAATGTTTGCAAAAACCGCCAACATACGAATTTGTATATTCCATACAGTAGGACTTAGAAAATGATAAATCATAATATAACGGTGACAAAGCACTGTATTTGAAAGATTGGGATTCTGTCGTTTGGATTGGATTTTTTTTTTTTACTGATGACCAAATAAGCTTTTATTTTAGACTAGACCGAGAAATTTGATATAGTAAGAACAAAGACCTGACTTATCATGCAGGAAATATATTAAGAACAAAGACCTGACTTATCATGCAGGAAACATTGTACAATCAGCTGCATTCTTTCGCTCTTCTTTGCCTTTCATTTTAGTTTGGTAAATTGTTCCCGGTCCCGGATTGTAACATTTTTACTCAGTGCTCAGTTCCTTTTCCCTCTGTGCCTAAGCCTAAGTGCTTTTATGCTTTCCTAGATAGTGACATAAAACGGCGAGCATCAAAGTAACCCCATCGTATCATGGCATCTGATTACCTTTACAAATGGGATATGATCCCACAGATCACATCATCTAGCTGTAGCACTGGAACTATATAGCCACTACCTTGCCTTTCTAAAACTTTAAACTAGGAGTAGGATTTGTCACCAATGTTTATCCATCCCATCCCATTTCTTGGTTAAGATTAAGACCAGCAATCAGTGGCAATTATGTCCACAATTTACTAGTTACATTCTTGTCCCTAAAGATTATTCATTTTGCTGAAAACTTTTTTAGTCTTAACGGCAAAATGCTAAATAATTTGCTCCATTCAGAAACTTCATTTTATAGAGATCCATGTATTAACTTATTTGTACAAACGGTGGTCAATTGCAATCATTTCCATGTCTGATAGTGAATAATCACCTTTTTGGGTGAAGACTGAAGAACGGTTTACATTTTCTTGAATTTCCTACTGAAGTTAATAATATATAAATATTTACCCAATAAACTCTGTTGAAGTTAAATTTTTTTTTTTCTCTTCGTTCTCCTTTATGTGACTAAATATCAGTCCAAAGTTCCGTAGCGTTTTCAATCGTAACGAAAAATAAGGATAACTAAATATGATTGTCACGTCGTGAGTTCGGAATCTGAACGTGGAGTTCTTTATCAATATTGGAATCTAGAAGGCATCTCTGGGTTTTTTTTTCTCTAAAAAAAAACGTAAATACGATTGCCCTGTATTGAACCATGATTTGGCTCATGGAACAGTTGTAAATGACCTTCCAGTTTGGCATCAATTGGATAAGGGGAGAAAAGATCAAGGATGAATCGCTCTCCTTTCCTCTGTAGGTACAATTAAATACTCTGTTATGGAGGTGGTTACAGTACCAAACAATAGATATATAGAGAGATGAGTGGCCTAGCCGCCTAGGTTCTGCATTTGATTGTCTTATTTTTTGAATTCAGTTGTATTCTAAGAAAGGGGAGGTAGCACAATTGGCTAGAAAAATATTCTAGAATTATTATATCCAAATATCGAAAGTTCGATTTCTCCTCACGAATCTTGGTAACTATTACCAAGTTTTCGAAAAAAAGAATTCAGTTGTATCCTATCTTTTCGCTTGATAAGTGAAGTAATAGCTGATTTGTTTACTTTATTTTTGGTTCATTCATTTTATTGATAATAGCAAGTAAGATGAAATTGAAGTACGGACTACTGTAAATGATCAAATCAAAATGCTTCCAAGCATTCTTGTTTGATTCTAAAGATGATTTAATAATAAACTGTCATGAATGTATTTGTAAATTAAAACTATTTGAATCCAATATACTAGTTGGTATTTCACTATTTTATATTATAAATTTTATGCATTATTTATGTAAATTTTTGCTCCAAATTTATACTAAGTTCTGATCAAAACTAAATTAGATGATTTTAGTAGTTGCGCGAGAGAGCAGAAGTGTGAATATAAATGAGGAGCAAAATATGACCCAAGTACATGAATAAAATAAAAACATAAATTTTAAATTAGACCGGACCGGTGGTTGGACCGAAAAGGGGGAGCCAGCTGTCCTTCCGATTCAGTTTGTTAAGAAGATCAGATGTGCAATCAAATACGGTTTATTTAGGCGGTTTTTACTTCAGCCAATTGAGCCATTCTGACGGTTCTCTCCCCTTTTTTTTTAAGGTTAAACCTCGCCTTGCTTCTCTATCCTTCTCCTTAGTCCTTCCCAATGTATTGTATTTTCTTTAAACTAAACTACCAAATAAATTGTAGGAAAAGTTAAAACTCTGAGAATTTATGTGATTTTTGGAAACGACAATTCTCTCTGCCCAACAGCCCAAGCCTCGACTATCAAGCTTCAAAGTGAAAGCACCACAAAAGTTTATTAAATTTCCGAATTTTTTTGGTTAGCACTTCAATTAATTCAAATTAACAAGCACCACCCAAAACCTCAAATTTTAATTTTTACCATCCACGCGCTCTCAGTCCATGCACTAAATTTTCTGATGCACTGACCGGGAAAGCACACCGAATTATTATTTATTGGTTTTTTTATTTTTTTTGGTGCACACCCTCAAGAAGCGCACCATTTTTTTTAGTTAGGTTATGAATTGTTTGAAAATTTTGGACTAATTTTTTTTTTGTTCTCTTCTATTTTGTTTTGTAGTATTTATAATTATATATGCACATAAAATTTGATAGTGGAATTGTAGAAAATAAAACACACTTGTTTAAAAAATAAAATTTTGGATTAAATTTGAACTAAAAATTACTACAACGAATTATATGCACAATCGAGTAGCATTTTGTACTAAGTTCGTGCGCAAATTGCTACAAATTATACGCCCATTTCACTGAATGTTTTATACTACAACCAAAACAAAAAAAAATTATCTAACAATTTCAAACAATTCAGAACATAACTAAAAAACAATTGGTGCATTTTTTGAGAGTGCGCACCAAAAAAAAAATAAAAAATTGGTGCGCTTTCCCACGCCACGCATCAAAAAACTTGGTGTGTGGATTGAGAGCGCGTGGCAAAAATTAAAATTTAAAGTTTTGAGTGGTGGTTATTTAATATCAAATTATTGGGTGCTAACTAAAAAAATTCAGACTAAATTAAATAATTATTATTAAAGGGTGGAATAAGGAGTGTTCTTCCAAATTCTACACCAACGGCCCAAGTTACCTATGATTGGTAACTTTATGTTTAAAAATGACACATGAAAGAATATCTTTGATTCACACCTGTTTAGTATTTAAATGTCCTCAAAGTGTTCGATGAATTGCTCAGTGCTCAGTTGCTCACACAAACTTTTAACTTACTTTTTGTGATAATGGCTTGCTTGCAGTAAAAATGGGGCAAGGTTTGCACATACAGATATTTTATCTTACTTTTAATGTTCTAAATGTCTATTAATGTAATAATCTTAAATGACCTGGATTACCGATTGGTGAACCATAAACACGAAATTCTATAAGATTGATTTTCCGATCTGATACTGAATTACTGATAATATTGAATAATAATAATAATAATAATAATAATAATAATAATAATAATAATAATAATAATAATAATAATAATAATAATAAGAATAATAATAATAATAATAATAATAATAATAATAATAATAATAATAATAATAATAATAATAATAATAACTGATAAGAAGATTTGATAATCAGGGTAATTGTGTCCAAAAAGTCATACTTTTGCGAAGTACTTTACTTCATCAAATTAAGTAAATTAAAATTTTCAATCTATTAATTTCCTTAGTCTACCTTACATTACTTCAGCTATAAAGATAAAAAGTACATAAATAAGAACTTTATCCTTTCCCTTTCAAATATAAGGTACAGATATAGTTGCAAAAAGAGCCATTTATTTTATGTTATCCGGTAATAAATGGGAACCCCACAGTTAGGTTTTGTACAAGATTGTCATCAATAAAAAATATTGTGCACCTGTTTGATATCTTCTTAGTGTTAGACGCCTTTAAGAAATTTAGTTTGTCCTCAGGGAATCCGAACTTTATTATTAGTTTTGACCAACATGAAAATATAGTAGATAATGTAGGATTTAAAACAAATAATCAAGATGTATGTTTTTAGACTAAGTTTGCATAAATTTCAGAGCAAACGGCCGGGACTGTGCATAAGATGTTTTCTGCCGAGAAAAAATGTCAGCTCGATATTAGACTGTAAAATTTTGGACCATCCTTTAAATTCTAAAATTTCAGAATTTCATGCATTGAGCCACGAAAAGAGTGTCCTTTTCTGGAATCTAGTTGACGACCTTTTTGAGATGACAAGGTGAATAACTAGGCTGTAGGTAGGGTGGGAAATAGGCAGTACTGGTTTTAAGTAGAAAGCAACTTCCATGTGGCGAACATGCCTGGTCCAGAATTCGTATCCACTGCATTAACTCGAAAGAGAATCTTCTGAGTTAATGAATTCTGACCATCCGATTTGCTTCAAAATTCGTGTAAATTAGATCTGCACTAATATTAAATATCTCCTATATTATAAGCAGATACCAGATTTGCTCCGTTTAAAATCAGACAGTTAAAATTTATTAATTCAAAACATTTCCTTTTTGAGTTAATGCAGAAGATACACATTCCTTGGTCCATGAAATTTGCATCGTCTGCATCAACTTAAAATAGCATTTTTTGAGTTAACATATTTTTGCATTTTAAATGAAATCAATTTGGTCACAATCTATAATTCATAAACTTTTTAATGAGTGGAGTTAAAATGCATCTTCCTTTTTGTGCTTCAAACGTGCACCCTTTCCTCGTTTCTTCATTTTTAAAGTTTAAATAGTTGATTTGAATCTACCAACGTGTTCTACATATTAAAATGTGCTTGGAGACCAAATTTTACATTTTTTGGAAATTTTTTACTATTTTTTCAGAATTTTTTATTAAACTTAACAATAATAAAAAATTCAGCACAGTGATGATTTTCAAAAATTCTGAAAAAATAGTAAAAAATTTCCAAAAAATGTAAAATATGGTCTCCAAGCACATTTTAATATGTAGAACACGTTGGTAGATTCAAATCAACTATTTGAATTTTAAAAATGAAGAAACGAGAGAAGGGTGCACGTTTGGAGCACAAAAAGAAGGGTGCATTTTAACCCCACTCCTTTTTAATATTGAGGTGGATTTAATTCGCACATATTTTAAAACGATTGGATGATCCAGATGCATTTACTTAAAATTTTTTTTTTTCTGAGTTAATGCGGACCTTTAAGATTTGTGTTAGGGCATCTGAAACAGACTGAATCATAACTCGAAAATTGTGTTACTTCATGGGATCCAAATTCGTCCATGCCTGATGCCTTCATGGAATAGGCATCTGCAGGACCTCTTGTTCTCATAGTGACAAACGGAAAGTTCGAGTTTAGTTTGGTGAGTTTAAAAATTCATGATTTGAGTATAATTCAGGTATAATTTGAGAATAATTCAGTACAACAAGGAAGCCAAAAAAAAAATCTCCAAAAAAGCCCTAGCAAAAAAAAATCCAAAAAAAAATCCAAAATTTTGTTTTGCCGTTTTTTTTGACATTTTTCTCGGGAATAATACGTGACTCATGTTTTATTCGGGAATGAAACGTATTATACGTGTTTTTGCGTTTTATTCGGAGTTTATTTTTAAAACGTTAAAAAAATGTTTAATACGCTAATATCTCGCATACTATGTCACTATGTTTGTTATTCAGTCCCCTGTTTTTGTTTTTGTTTTTTTGTGAGAAGAAATTTAGACAAACTTTCTAGCAATATTCATAACAAATCTTTCAGGCAAAGATTGTTCTCGTTTATTGCTCAGTTTTATAATGATAATTTAGTTTTATTTTGTGAGCAATCTGACAAGACGCTTTATTCTTTTTCAAAGATAGTATGAATTTTACAAGAAAATATTTTATGTTTTTACCGATGCAGGACCAAAATTTTTATACTATTTTTAACTTAAATTTTCTTGTCCAAAACTAGTTTTTAGTCTGCTGACAAACAAAGTTCAAAATTTTAATGAAAATATCTTTTGAATATTAAATATTTGAATGATTTGACCTCCAACTTTTTCTTCAAAATAAACTTAAGCTTTCTTGTATTAACAAAATTAATAGTTTATCTTTTCGATTACTAATTTTCAAATTAAAGACATTAATGTACATGGTTACAAAATTTAAAATTTGTGTCTAATTTGAAATTATTTTTAAGAATTTCCCTACTCCTTCACAATCAATTATTATATAAGTATATTTCAAAATATATGAATAAAAATAGAGGTATATATTTGAAACTCGGATAGAGGATTTTTGGTGGATATTTAAAATTGAATGCTTTGACCTCCTATATTTACTAAAAAAAATTAATATTCGTCCGATGCACAAGACTTTTAGGGAGTAAAATAGTTTTAAAATTCTAAACAAATTAATTAGCTAAATATATGTGAAATTATTGCAATACAGATCAAACTTTCATTTATCTTAAGATGTCTTTATAATAAAAAAATAAAGATGGGCTACGGTGAATTATGGAGCAAAATAAGTTGGTACTCCATGACACTATATTTTTATTTTGACAATCCAAACGACCAATTCTAACCGCTCAACATGATCTCCATATTGAAATGTGCTTGGAGACCAAATTTTACATTTTTTTTTTACTATTTATTAAGTAATTTTGAAAATCGCTGATCCGATGGTCCATAAATTTTTACTATTTTTTACTGTTCACAGCAAAACAACAATTTTCAAAATTGCTTAATAAATAGTAAAAAAAATTCCAAAAAATGTAAAATTTGATCTCCAAGCACATTTCAATATGGAGATCATATTTAACGGTTCGGATAGGCGTGAAGTACAAACGCGTTTTACTTCATAGCTCACCGTAGCTCATCTCTAAATATATATATATATATGTGTGTGTATTCGAGGACCATGAGTATCCAGTGCATTGCAGTGTTACGGAAAAATATGATCCAGCTCCAAATACGTCAAGTAAAACTAACTAAGAGATCTTAGAAAAAAAAAAAAAAATCTTTCCGAGGAAAACGAAAATGCGCCAATAATACTTGAGTTAAAAATAGCACATTTTTGAAGTTCTCAAGGTACTAAAAGGAAAATCAATTTATTAAGTTTAAAGTTAAGATTGTAAAAAAGCACATTTATTTTCTTAGCGGGACAATGAAATCTTCACCAAGGAGTAGGAGTGATTAATGAGCGAGCATAAGCGAATTAGGATATATTTGTGTTCAGTTCATGACTTGAGTTGAGAAAATAATATTGAGTTGATAGTTGTGCTCGTGTTTGGTTCATTAAATGCTCGAATTGACTCGCACTTATTAAGCAAATTGTTAAGAAATTAAACTTATAGGCAATTCTGGATTTTGTTTCGAATTTTTTTTTTTTGTTTCAGATACATCATTCAAAAACAAAAATTAATTAACATTAGTAAAATTTAACAAATTGTCATAATTCAACCTGTTTAAATAGTACATAATTTAACAAAAAAAGAGTCTCCATAAGTAAATTTTAAAAAAAACAAACAACTATCTTCATGTCAGTGATCACAACCTACATGCATGTCACATGCTCACAGCTATCTCCTTATCACAGACATACAAAGTTGCATTTAACTTTTGGGTTTGATCCGATTGGAATTGAATGTGAGTATGTGACATGATTTTATGTAACTCGGTTCTTAAATAAGCGAGTTATGAGTAAGTTGGAGTACATTCATGCTTGATTCATTAAGTTAACAAAGAAGTTAATAATGAACGACTTGTTAATAAACTTTTAACGAACGAGTTAAGAACAATTTAATCACTAGCTCCTACCAAAGAGTAATAAATAAATGTACGTTTAATTTTTATTTCCAGTAAATAGGAACTTTTTATCACCCCCGTTAATTGTTATTTTACGTCTTCATTTAAATTTTGGTCATTACATTTTCCCCAAAAAGTATTAGGAAGCTTTTGAACTGAATATGTACAAAACCAGTCAGAGACTTTTTTTTTTTTTCAAAACAATATTGATAGCCAAAAAATTATTTACGCTTAAAACTGTCCTTTAAATTTTCAGAAAATAATCGACTCATTTTTTCCTCGAAGAAAAACTTCTAAAGTAAGTATTGTAATTTCCACAAAAGAACTAATTTAAACATAACGATCAGGGCGTCATCTAGTTATTATTTTTATTTTTGAACCTAATTATTATTTTTATATAACTATCAATTTAATTTTAATCAATAGTAAAAGGTCAACATCCGAAAATAAGGGAAATTTTAAACTTTTTTAGCATAAAGTAAGAATTACCAAATTTCCGATACAATACTTTTTTCTTAGCATAAAATAATAATTGAATTCATTAATTTATCTGCAAAGATAAAAAAAAACACCAAATTTCGAACATATTACCTTTTACACAAAGGTTAATGTTTTTATCAATATACTAAGCATGGTTCCGTAAGTTGTGTTAGTTTGTAATAATCTAGAAGTCAATAATACGATAAATTATCATAAAGTTTTGTTCATGAATTGAATGTTTATTTATATATCATTTTGTTGCCTTGAGTATTATTGAATTTATGGATCATTTCGAGTTCATGACTGAAATTGTGAAACTCCATAATATAGATGATATATACTCTTAAAAAGTCATTGACCAAGGTAATTAGCAGGAACACTAATTACCGTGATAAAGTTAGTATGTGGATTAAAAGATGGTTAAGTTTTACAAACCACCTAACACGAGATGTCATTTTAATCACATAGATACATGTTCTAGGAACATGGTATTTGATAGACCCCGAATGAAACATTAAATAGAATTGTGTTCGTGTCATTTATGTTTTCATTCAGTGTCACGTTCTACAGTATAAGGTATTTATCGTTCCCACTGAGAAATATGTATATGTGATTGTTATCCACCGTCCGTAAAAAGCAGTAATAACGGTAGCATTCCCATATGTATAGCTTAGCTGAGGAAGTGATAGTCTACCAAAAGTACTATTTGTCCCTTGTATTTTATACGAGCTATAGCATCACTGGGCCCCTTGATAGAGTAAGATTATTTGCTAGCGGCATAATTACAAGAGTAATTATATTTGATAATCTACTCAAGATCAAGAAAAGATTCAGTTAGCAAGGATGACACACATCTATCTTGAAACTAATCTGATAGCTATGAGACAGAAGAACAGACACAAATAAATTATTTACTGGATCGTGATATTGTACAGTATAGCATCATCTGTGTAATTGGATGGTCATGATGTGTTGCCAGACGCCTCCCATGATTATAGAAGTTAAAACAGTTTTAACTCTATTTACTAACATAACACAGATCCTATTGGGTCACACCATATAAGAGTTAATCGGAGAATCTTATTGTGATTGATTATAAATTGGTTATGATCAATAGTAAGATGGTTATAATTAATTATACGTGTTATAATTAAATTATAAATGTTATGTAAAAATAACAAGCAAAAACATTGGTTAATTTATAAACGTGTGTGACACGTTGTATAAAAGTTAACCGGTTAATTTATAAATGTGCAGGACACGTTGTATAAATTACTGAAACAACAACCGCAAGAAAAATATATATAATTGTTCAGAATAATTATACGAATATTATTTGTATTCGGGCCGAGGGCATTCGGGTCTTTTCAGATTCGTCCTTATCCGCATGACATGTCATCGATCCTATCCAGATGACACGTCATCGAAACCGAAACAAACAACCGCAGAAAAAATATATATAATTGTTCAGAATAATTATACGAACATTATTTGTGTTCGGGCCGAGGGCATTCGGTGAAGGATGTGTGTTTTGAAAGTTATCTTTTAATAATAATTTATGTGTTGTTCATGATTTTATTACGAATATTATTATTCTTGTTCCTTGAGATTTATATGTTATATCTTTGGAAGTATTCAAGAAGATGCTCTTGGTCTTGAATCATAGAACTCCTAAGATGAGAAACATTTAATCACTAAATAAGTTCACAATCGTGGTAATTAAGTAGGAACATTAATTACCGAGGAAGATTGTCATGTAGATTAAAGTACATTGAAGTTCTATAAATGTTGATAAAGGATTATCATTTAATTACATGAATATATAAAATGTGTATTTTATATATTGAGCATGACCTAAATGAATGGAACATTATATGGATTGTGTTTTGTGTCATTAATGTTTCCATTATGTCTTTAGAATCTTATATATGAGATGTGTAGGTTTTTCATATGAGAAGCATATAATGTGATTGTTATTTAAATACTATCTTATGATGGGAATAAAATAGCAGTTCGTTGTGTACAACTTGTGCGGGAGAAATCTATATGTTAATATTATCATTGTCCCTCAATTTGAGTTATGATATTACTGGGCCCCTTGGTAAAGTGGAATTATATCGCATGCAATATAACTGATGTAGTTATAATTATAATTCACTTGAGAGACCAAGAAAACGAATATAATTCAGAAATGACACGATCCAATTTTGCATATTATTCATAATATCATGTGACAAGGATAGACACAAAATTAGTGGATTGAGTAAATGATTTACTATGTCGTTTGGATAACTATAATGTAATGATAGAACCTCTTATAGTCAATAATATAAAGTTTTATATTATTGCCAAGATGACATAGATCCTCTATACGGTCACACCAACTGAAGAGAAACAACAATTATTTTACATTTCATAATGATGTATAAGATAAAATACATATGATGAAATGCTAAAATAAAATGTCATAATATGACATGCTTAGACCATAAATAAATTTATGAAGTTATGCAAATATTATTTGGTATAATGTTTGAATACATTATAAGAATAATAGAAATATTGTATAATAGAATAATATGAATAATATTATTTGTTCATAAATTAATTTATTGAACCAACCATAAGATGAGATTAAAGAGGGCATGAGATGGCTAAACAAGGCTAGTGGCATTTGTGTAATTGATTCAAACCTTACACAAAGGGTTGCCCTAACCCTTACCTATTTAAGGGGGCTCATTTTGGAGAAAAACAAGCTAATTTTCTGCCTATAACACTTGCCAAAATCAGCCCCTTTGAGCAGCCACGTTTTTCCTTTATCCTTGACCAAAAGTTGAGAAGGTTGCTCTCTCATCTTCTCTTGTTAGGTTTAGCCACCAAGAAATCAAATAGTTTGTTGATTTAAAGATCAAGAGGTGGTTGTATCTAAGCCTTGAACTTCACATCCATCTATCTAAGAGGTGTGGTAGTTCGTTGTTTAGGTTCAAGGTGAACCAAGAGGTGCTTCCAAGAGAACGGCGGTTCCAAGAGAACGGCGGTTCCAAGAGATCTAGAAGGGAAATCAACTTCCCTCTAACAAGAGATTTGACAATCTCTTTAGGTATAAATTATTATCTCCTCTTGTATAAGGAATAAATAAATTTATTTATTTTTATTTAGTACACATTAGGTGCTTAATGAAACTATTAAGAAGTTTCTTGTTTGCTATTGTCATATAAATAAGTCCTTTGTGTATTGAGCCAAGTGGTGATTGGAATTTTTTTTTTTAATTCTCACCATAGGCATACACATGAAATCCCTACATTTGGGTCTTTTCAGATTCATCCTTATCCGCATGACATGTCATCGATCCTATCCAGATGACACGTCATCAATCTTATCCACATGACATGTCATCGATCTTATCCACATGACATGTCATCCTTATCCATTCAATAACATATCTTGTAAATATGCCGAACTTGGAGAGCATTTTGGTCTTTTAGCAACTGACCCTAAACCCTATAAATAGGGGTGGAGGGGTAAAGAGAAAAATCGCTAATTCACACGTATCGTTTCGTGCAGAATCGAATCGATATTTTCTCTCTTTCTCGGTTTCTCTCCCAAATAATGTTTTGGTTGAGAAAAGAAAGTTATACGTAGTTGATGTATAATCTTGCGAGTTGTTGTGAAGTAAATTTACGAGATCAATGAATAGTGTTTTACCGAATTTTGTGATATGTCAGTTTTGCTTGTTGATGAAACCGAGTAACCGAAAATTCGTGTTTACAGGTTTTCGTCCTTTTCCTGTAAATAGTGTTTTTGCAGAATTCTGCGGTTTACGGTATTTTTGGCAAAAGAAATAAACCGCTCTCTGGTTAGTCCTGGTGGATAACCGATAGAGGTACCATACGTTTGGTGCTCCGAGAAGAATCATTCTCGTGATGTAGCTCTTCTCGCTCAGTCTGCATTCCAACTGTGATTTGGAAACAAGGTATAAATATGTTATATTAATCTATTTAATTGGTAAGTAGATTAAAGTTTTAGAAATCAATCATGGGGTAGATCTGTAAAAGGATTAAATTGGGTTTTGATGCCAAAGGAATACTGAAGGTGGACCGCCTTGGAAAGTTTCCTGACATACCCCGTTTAATCCTGAGCTTAAGTTAGATGTAAAATTTTGTTTTACTCTTTCCGCACCTTAAGCAAATAAATGGGTTTGAACCGTCAAAACCCCAACATACTTAATCAATGAGTTTGAACCGTCAAAACCCAACAAGTTGGTCCGAACTCTTTACATTAGCAATGGATGAATCAAACAGGGGGTAATTTTGGATAAATTGGGATTGGGGATGTATATCATTATACCAATGCACGGGACATATTATAAGAAAAAAAAATATCAATGAAAATAATAATTATCCAAAAATTAAGACACATGTCAATAGAAAATTTATATGATTATGTATTTTTAATTAATTTTAATTGTAATCTCTGATAATAATTTGATGATGTGATGATTCTTTATTTTTTAAGTACCAATGATATCAAATAATAGCTCGATTCAAATCTAATATCAAATATTGTACAACGATTCAATATTGACGTATAATATGATATCAAAAAACATAAATAAAAAGTGTTATCATGTGTATGTATATAATATATATATACACATACACATATTATAAGATAAATATATATTCATACACGTTCCAATTTATATTATTCTCATTCTTTGTTTCCAATTTAGAATACACACACACATTGATATATTATATGTTGGAAATATATTCTATATTGCCCAAAATAATATGTATAGAAACAAAGAAAGAGAAATAAGAAAATTAAAAAAAAAATGATTTTCATTGTGATCCGTATAGAAACGAATAAAAAATAAGAAAACAAAGAAATAATAAAAAAATGAAAAGTGAAGTCTTCTTAATTGAAAATGAGAAATATGAAAATAAAGAAATAAGAAAATTGATAAATATATCGTTAAATTTCAGAGTTTGTTATTTAATTATAACGTATCATGTGGCAGTACATGTGGTGTGTATGTTTTTAACTAAATTTAGATTTCTATACATAAAATATATACATTTAATCAAAAAAAGACAAATTATGTAATTAAAGGGCTGAGATCAAATCCGAAGTTTCACCTTTCAATCGTAGCTGTTGGCGGATCGGACAACCAACGTGCTTAATAATAGAATGGAGATGTCTTAATAAGTCGTTGCACGTGCGACACTCGGCATCTGCCACAGCTAACCAAAACTTTGTTTAGACTTGGCTGGTGGATATCAGTGGTGAATTAGTTAGTGATAGTCTCTTGTTACCCAGCAACCGGACCCAAATATTCCGCACTGCTCTTACAAGTTACAAGTTAACCAAAATACTATTTTAATCTGACTCATCTCCGGATCTATCCAATCATGTTGGGTTTCAAAATTCAAACCCAATGCTTCTATTATTTATTTTTTCTCAGTATTTAATTACGTTTCAGGAATCTTTATGAGGATTAAATTATTAGAAATCCCATACTAATCAACTAATATTTCGGATTCTTTACATAAAAATTGTTGCAGATTTCATAACTTTTAGCATTTTCCATTTTTACAGAGTCAAGTAAATCTGATTCCGAATTTTTTAGTTACCGTTTAACATAAAAGAATAGACAAAAGTTGACATGAGTTCGAAAAGAAAATTAAGTTTACTAGATACGAAAATAATAGTTGCGTGCGATCCTCTGCATAACCATTTTTGGTAGAATTTAATCAAATTTGGCACAGTTTAGAAGTGTGTAGATAATAGTGTGTGACACTTCTTGAGAGTACGCAATTATTATGTGCGTACCTGGTAAATGGATTTTTTTTCCAAACCCATATCAACTCCATTTATTCTTTTATGTGAAATGGTAACTAAACAAATTTCATTTTTCTGTTTCAGTTAATTTTTTTTAGCTATTTCCAGTTAATGAATTTATTAGGGTTAAATCTTTTCCCAGATACTGACTTTAGTTGAAAGAAAGCCTTTTAAGCTTTATTCCAGGTTCCCCGTTCCCATTACTAGCATTCAATCCCCAGGTCTCAGAAAGATTTTGTTTCCTCTTCTTTTGCTAACTGCTTTTTGAAGAAAAGCGTTTCGTAGTAGTTGAACACTTGAACTGCTCTAATTAATGAATGAAAACATGCTAAAAGGATTTCTTCTTTTGGTTCTGCTTTACTCTCTGCTCCCAAAATTACCATGAAGCAGAGAATAGTTCCATTGACAGTTTCAGCAGGTAGATTTATGCTCTTAGATTATAATAATAATAAAAAAAATGCCATGATGTCAAATTATGTAAAAAAAAGTAACAACCTTGTTAGAACTTGATATTGAATTGAAAAAAAAAATCATTAATTGATTGATTTTTCATTAAATTGCTTGGGAAGGTTTGGATAGGTTACGTAGTCGTTATGATATTTTCTAAATTCTAATTATTCTACTGGCCGTTAGACTTTCCTATTACACAAAATCTAATCCAGAAAATTGATCTTAATTGATTGGATATTAATGTGATTGATACTATAATCTTGGAAGAGATGAACAGACTTTCCTATTCCATTGCAGCTAATCGTGCAGAGCATGGGCAAACCTGAACAGACTGTTGGGATTTAGAATTTTGCACAGAAAGGATACAGTAGAGGAAACGATAGACAAGTCATGGAGATTATGTCTTAATCGGGTCTCAAGAAGCAAGTGGGGCGCCTATATTTTTGCAGTATGCTGGTTCTTATGGAGGGCACGAAACAAATTAATTTTTGAAGGTGTTCAGACTAGTCCGGAATGTATAGCGTATCATGCCAGAAGAGAGGCCAAGCTATGGTTGAAGTTCTGTTGAGTTGAGTGCTGTAGTTTTTTATGCTGGTAGCCTTTATTTTCCTATTTTAGCATGTAGTTCTGATATGGATGTTTGTAAATATTACGGATGTATGCAGTACCTCTGATAGCCACTATCAGATTTAAAAAAAAGAAAAAGAAAAAAAAAAGAAGATATTATAATCTTGGAAGGTCGTTATTGATAAGATTGCATATAGCATATGCTGCTAAGCATCTTCAGCTATTGTGTCTCCAAGTCTTGCATAATCTTCAACAAACCTCAATTAACTTTGTAAATTTATTACTCCCCATAATTTGGTCTCCAAGATGTCTTTGCTAATTATTAAGACATCGTATATACTTCTAAATCTAATGATAGAACCATCACAAAAAAAAGGTGTCATTATTCTATTAATGTTAAATCCCAGCATCAAACAGAGATTTCCATGTATTGCATTTGCTGGATACTAGAAGATATCACATATCAATCAACAATACATGATAACCCCACCACGAACCGCATCATGAGCTCATAATTCACCCAAGATAAGATAACATATTTTTTCACTAATGATTTCATTAATTCAGTCAAAGAACCAATTGAGGATTTGATTTGTTGGGATTGAATCATGATACCACAAAAGAAAAGTGTTCTCCAGAGGGACTAGAAAAAATGAAAAATAGATTCCTTCCCAGAAAAGAAGAACAAACAAAGCAAAAGACACTGTGCATATAGTTATGCCTATTTCTTAGTGCTAAGCTCATTTTTTTTTTTTTTCGCTTTCTTTGGTCCCATCCCAGCATCCTTTTTTTCTCCATTGAGACAGCAAACACTCTTATCAGTTATCTCCATGCAAATATAGGTGCCCATGTAACAAAAAGACCATCTCAACCCTCCTGTTTTTTTTTTGATTGAACCCCTCCGGGTTCAGAAATCCAAATAGGTACCTTGTATTTTGCATACTTTTATGTTGCTGTGTTCCCTGATATCTATTCCAGTTTTGACCATTAGATTCGCCGATTAACCTGGATGATCCTAATTTAACTTCTTCAATGAGCAATTAAGAGTAAACAGCCTTGGATGTTGATATGAATGGCCTAATATATACGAGGAGGGATCAAGTTACAACATTTTTTGAGTTACAACAAGCATTATTTACATTTTCAAAGTTCAAATCATCGATCCAAACCGTTAGATGTGATCTCTACAATAAAATGTGCTTGGACACCAAATTTTATATTTTTTCGAATTTTTTTACTATTTATTAAGGTGGGTACAAAAACTAGTCAAATTCATACCATTGAATTTTGTACCCATCTTAATAAATAGTAAAAAAATTTCAAAAAATATAAAATTTGGTCTCCAAGCACATTTTATTGTAAAGATCACATCTAACGGTTTGGATCGACGATTTGGACTTTGAAAATGTAAATAATGCTTGTTGTAACTTGTTGTAACTCAAAAAATGTTGTAACTTGATCCCTCCTCAATATATATATATATATAGAGAGAGAGAGAGAGAGAGAGAGAGATGGGCTATGGCGCATTGCAATGCATGGAGAGGTTTGTGCATTGGACCGTAAATCAAAAATTTTAAATCCAAATGGCCAATCCAAACCGTTCATCTTGTTCTCCATATTAATATGTGCTTGGAGACCAAATTTTACATTTTTCTGAATTTTTTTTACTATTTATTAAGTATTTTACAAAATTGTTGATCCAACGGTGGCTTAACAAAACAGTAAAATCAGCAGCCACCGTTGGATCAACAATTTTGTAAAATACTTAATATATAGTAAAAAAAATTCAGAAAAATGTAAAATTTGGTCTCCAAGCACATATTAATATGGAGAACAAGATGAACGATTTGGATCAGCCATTTGGACTTTGAATTTTAGATTTATGGTCCAATGCACAAACCCCTCCATGCATTGCAATGCACCATAGCCCATCTCTCTCTCTCTCTATATATATATTTTGATAAAAGTGGTATTACCACCAGTTTCATTACGAAACGAAAGAGTTCATATAACAAATCTAGAAAAAAAAAGAGTATACAGTCCATCAACATCTAACTGCAAAAAACATCTAGATCTTTCCTCTTTATCTAAGAAAATAAACTCGGCGAACTCAAAATAATAATACAATTTGGTATAGTATAATGACTCTATATAGGGACCCAACGTGTTGTATATTTTTTAGGCTGTGTACATATGAAAATCTGTACTCCTAGTTATTAAAGAAGAGTAAATTTTATATTTGATATTTTGTATGTTGTGTATATACGAAGATTTTTACTAGTTATAGATAAAGGTATGCTTCAAAAGGAAGGAAGGGGAGTGGTAACCGAACATGATATGTGATCAGACTATTAACTTGCTCTATAATATTAAATATTAATGTATTTTATAATTTTCAAATCCAAGTGTAGAGGAGGTTAATCGTTTACTCTGTCCTCCTCGTTCTTCTTTTTTTCTCCTCTTCCTTTGTGAAGCACAGTTAAAGGTGCGTACATTCGAAAAAAAATTTGATGTCCCTGAACACTAATGTGCTCCAGAAGAGAAGATAGGAGAGAAGAGGACGGGTGATCAACCTTGATCATACCTAGTTTACTTGCTCCAAAACGTTAAATTTTGAAGTGGAAAGAAGGAAGGGGAAAGGGAGAGGAGGTGAACTCTATATGCAGACTATTCAAATTTTGTAATCTCTAAATCGAAATATAGATGAGGTTATCTTTTATTTTGTTCTCTTCCTTTCCCTTCCTTTTCCTCTTTCCTTGTGGAGCACCGCGTAAGAGGTCTAAAGTATAATTTACATCGTCCTAAATTTAATATTTATTCAAAAACAGTGGCGGAACCATATTAAATTTGAGGGCAAGTAACTGTCAATTGGGTATAGTTCTCTATGTTGTCTATACATGAACAACTCACAGTTTAAATGAGTTAATTCACGACAGTTCGCAATCCGCTAACCGTATAGTACCTTTTTTGTCTATCTATGATAAATGCTCTTACTATACCCCTGTTTAGAATTAAATGGGAAACAAAATGTTGTGCTTAATACAATGTATTAGGCTGTTAGCCAAAACAACATGGGGACCACAAAAGGGTGAACCAAACAATGTATCAGGCTAGTAACCAGTAAAGAGTTTAAAGTGGGTGTACGGAGGTTAGAGCCACGGTTGGTGGCAATTGGCAAACTCCAAATCACAAAACACAAAGCTCACTTTTTCTTTGCTTAGTCATCTCTCACCATAAAAATATTCTTTCTTTTCTCCCAAACGAAATTGCCTCCTTCCACCATTATTATTGCACGTTTTTTAGAATTATACAACGGATGCTATATTTTTATTTTAGATAAATAAAATGAAATTATGTCCTTTAAATTTAAATATTTACGAGAAATTCTTCAATCTAATATCAAACGTGCAACATTTCATACAAAAAATATTACTTTAACCACTAAATTAAAATATGATTCTTAAAAAATACGACTTTTTTATATTTACCAAAAATACTTGAACTGGTTCTTGTTCCGGCTTTTCTACAAGAATCGGTTGTTTTTGAATATTTTTTTTCCTATTAATTTTAAAGAATGATAACAATTGTTCAAGAGTTACATATGAGTGTGTAAGCAATAGATGCTAATAATTTTGTATTAAGAGTGAACCATGCCACTATGCTAATAATTTTTTATTTAAACATTGTTGAAACAGTTCGTGATATGAACTGGGATGTAATTTTTTTATTTTTTTGGTGTCCTTGACAGCCCCTGTCAAGAATTAAAATAAATAAATAGAGTGAACCATGCACAATTAACTAAACAACCATTCAATCATCAAGTTTTAATCGAATTAAGACGAGTACATATGTTAACCAAACAATTAATTTGAAAATCAAATAGTAATAATATCCAAGATTGCAAAGACATCAAATTTAAGTGAGTTGAACTTAATTGTCGTTCGAGTTATTTGACTAGTGCACGAAATAGAGATCTAAATAGCTATTGAGCTCATAATGGCCTTTGATAACTTGAAAAGTCAAAATAACCTCCGAATCTAGTTTTAAATAGCCAGTTATGCCTACTCTATAGCCTGTTAAAGCCTCAAATGCAGCGCATTGCTTAAAGAGTGCACACACAAAAAAAAAAAATAGCTAATGTTTTTTTCTTTTTAAAACAAGGCAGAAGTTGTGATGTGCGTTTTATTGAATCAACGAATCTCGGTCATTTTTATCAATACCCTAAAAAAGAAGAAAATTTTAAATCTGGCTCTGCATTGGAGTTTTTTTTTTAAACTGCCCCGACCACTGGGCTCACGAGCGGCCTGCCCTCTCTAGTAGACCGCCTGGCGGTTGAGCGGTCCTCTAATTTTTTTTTAGAGAGATGTTAATGTTTTGATTTAAATAATTTTATGAATAAATTTTTTTCTTGTTTAGAGTGTATGTAAAAAAAATAAGATATTTGATATATTTATGCAGTGATGTCGTAATTCTTTCTAACTTTGATTTGGTTTGTCAGTTGGATATCACAAGTTTAAAGATAACACTATTAAGGACTTGGCATTGATTCAAAAATTTCTAAGCTCTAACAACTTGTTAATCTTCTTCTCTTTATTCCTGGTACTAAAAAATAGTTTAGAGCTACTAAAATATGAACAAATCTCAAATTAGATCTCTGTCTATGCACAAAGAACCATAGACTGACCTCTGATATGGTACCAAGTCCAAACTCAGCAGCCAAGAGCTAAGCAAAGACCACTGGTATAGTGCAATGCACTAAAAACATTAAATTTGATTTCTTTTGATAAATCAGCAAGTCTAGACTGATACAGGGACCAAACTGAAAAAATGATTACACCAGCATGTAGAGCATTCAAAATAACACAAAATTTACACAAATTTCAATTTATTTGGAATTTTCTACAATTAGTTATGAATTTTCAAAGTTCAGATTTTGAAAAAACTTTAAACAGCCATAACTTTGGCTAAGAAAGTCAGATTTCCGTATATGACCACTTTTCGAAAGGGGGAGGGGGACGAGATAGATCCGAATATTGCTCAAGGGTTTCCCCCAGGCATATAAAATCATAATTTCAAAAAAAATGTCATTTAATACCTCAAAAATTCAGTTTAAGTTTTCATTCAACGATAGACGTACAACAATCGGTATTATGGTTAGTCAAAAGTCTAAGAGATTATTCAAGAATTTTTCATATAATTATTTTAAAATACATTTACTATTTAATGTGTTCGTTTGCATATCTCTAAGCAAATGGTATATGTCGACAATAATCAAATAATTCAATTATTCTCTAAAAAAATAGAAGTTGACATTATTGAGGCAATCTAATTATATTTTCTTGTGTATATTTGAATAAAATAAATTATTAAGAATCAATGTCAAGTTCTTAATTAATATTATATTTAGACTTATGATATCCAACTGACAAATCAAGTTAAAATTATAAAGAGTTACGACATCACTTTGTAAATATATCAAATGTTTTATTTTTTGACATACACTCTAAACAATAAAACTTTTTATTCACAAAAATATTTAAATCAAAATATTAAGATCTCTAAAAAAAAAAATTAGAGGACTGTCCAACTCCCAAGCGGTCTAGTCTCTAGTGGACCGCCCCTGGTCCGGGCGGTCTGCTAGGGAGGTTGGGCCCAGCGATCGGGGCAATTTAAAAAGAAAAACTAATGCGGAGACAGGTTAAAAATTTTTTTTTTTAGGGTATTAATAAAAATAGCCAAACGAATCTTACAGTCCATACTCCATAGTATGGCTTGAACACAAGAAAACACAGCTAATAGCTTACAGATTGTAATAGTCAACCGCTGTGCTATGTAATTTTTTTGGTTATTTTTTATTTTTACGACTTTGCTTATGTTAAATATTTTTTCATTTCCGTGTGAAAAACCTTATAAATATTATTTTAATTCAAATGGGCGCAAAGATGGATGTTGACAGATGCAAAGATTGAATGAGGTTAATTGGCCATCATATTTTTGCAAAATTGTATCTTTACTGTAAAATTGATTTCTATTTGCAGCATAAAAATCTCATACGATTAACATTCACATCCCCTCAGGTTACTTGATTGAGCACAATTACTTCTTTTTTTTGACAGACCTGATACCGCTATCACGCTATCAGGTTAACAGTAAAGAAAAATAAGAAGGAAAAAAACAACAAACTTCAAAACCAGTAAACAATCAAGCTACCCAGTGGCTGCACTTCTTCCTTCTCCACCATCTTCTTTGTTTCTCATGCCACACTTGAGCCAAAGCTCTGTTTCTTCTTTGATATTTGCTGCTAGTATCTGTGGTGGCATTCGCTTATCTCTGAAAAATTTTCATATTTCGTTGATTCCAAATTCCCCATAGCACACCCATAATGATTGAGCACAATTACAATCGAATGGTTCTTTTAGCTTGGCACGAATTTCAAAACAAACTCCTACAGTCTCCACAGAAACTGAATTGAATCTGATCTGACTGGGATTAATCTGTCCCGTCAGTTTCAATTTGCTTGAGTCAGGTACCTGGAGGATACGGATCCGTCAAAACCTTCCTTTATTATCTCTCTCTTCTAGAATCTAGAGTCATCATTATCAAACCCTTTGTGGTTCTCGGAATAAAGCATCTATACATTTCGTCTTTTATCTCGTTCAATTTATCTAATCAATCTCTTTTATACGTTTACGCTCCAATCAATTCTATCATTTTTCAGTTTTCAATCTATCTTCTATAGCTAGATTCTTTTTTTTTTCAACGCAATCAATTGTCAATATCTTTCAAACATGTCTTTCGTAGAGAAACTAATCTATTAAACTTTGTTTTATCTTTTGTTTAATTTTTGTTAATTTTATATTAGATGTACAACGCAACGCAATCAATTGTCAATATCTTTCAAACATGTCTTTAGTGGAGAAACTAATCTATTAAACTTTGTTTTATCTTTTGTTTAATTTTTGTTAATTTTATATTAGATGTACAACGCAATCAATTGTCAATATGTCTTTCAAACATGCATGTCTTTTGTCGAGAAACTAATCTATTAAACTTTGTTTTATCTTTTGTTTAACTTTTGTTAATTTTATATTAAATGTAATTTTACGAGAAATAACTTTTTGTAATAACTATTGCAATTTACGATAATATATTTCAGATCTTGATGCAACAAATAATAATAATTAACTAGAACTCGTTCCAAACATATATAATAAGGGCTTGTTCGGTTGACAAATGAGAATGGGCACAGGTACGAGAATTGAATTGAAATACATTGTTTTTGTGAGGAAAAAAAAAATCAATTGAACTGAATTTTTTTTTCCCACGTGAACAGTCATTCGCTCGAACGGGCTCTAAAATTATTTCTCAGTGATAGAAATAATATCATAGAATTAATCTTCTGTGTTTTTCTAAAATGGAGTTCAATTTCCTCCCAGCTGTATAATTATTTTCCTTGTGTAAACACCCAAGACAATTTCCTTGTATACCTCTCTCTATACGTCACCGACTCACCGAAGCAAAATTTGAAAATATCTCGTAATATAATCATTCGGTGTATCACTGTATGTGAAAACCCCCAAAAGAATATAACCTACGGTTTCGACTACCGAGTAATCGCAGCTAGTAGCTGGTCCACCTATAGGCTACATACACATTCGGGCGATGCATCGTTTTCGCATCGAGTATATTATTCGTATGAAATCGAGGTTATTTATTAAAATAGGAGATGCTTTGTACGTCAATTGGATCTCTGATAGGGATTAGAAACAATTAACAACGAGATTTTTCTAATCCCCAATTAGGAATTAGAGTTACTTTAATTTGGATTTTGCGTCCGACATCCGATCTCAATACGCCTATTCGCTACCACCGGCCTATTATTACCTATAGACAATAGTGCCTTTAAAAACTGAAATGTTATTTCCTTCCGACTTCGAATTCCAGTTTATTAAATGGCAGCTCGAAGATTTTTCTCCCCCTTCCATTAAACAACTTGTCCAAATGTGAACACGCGAAGGATATCAATTATATATTAATCATGTGAGACACAAATAAATTTAAATTCATATTGTGGTGTATGTGTATGAAGTTGATTACATAATCATCTTTCAATAGCAAAAATATATATATATATATAGAGAGAGGAGGGAACAAGTTATAACATTTTTTGAGTTACAACAAGCATTATTTATCAAAGTCCAAATCATCGATCCAAACCGTTAGATGTGATCTTTACAATAAAATGTGCTTGAAGACCAAATTTTACATTTTTTGGAATTTTTTTACTATTTATTAAGGCGGGTACAAAAACTAGTCAAATTCATACCATTGAATTTTGTACCCGTCTTAATAAATAGTAAAAAAATTTCAAAAAATGTGAAATTTGGTCACCAAGCACATTTTATTGTAAAGATCACATCTAACGGTTTGGATTGACGATTTGGACTTTGAAAATGTAAATAATGCTTGTTGTAACTTGTTGTAACTCAAAAAATGTTGTAACTTGATCCCTCCTCATATATATATATATATATATATTCAAGGGGTCAACTAACTATTCTCCAATTCATTTTCCTCATTTATCTCCTAGTCAATAATTGTTTTTGTTGACCACTAATTAAGAGGGGGACTATAACTTCCAATACTAAAAGACAAAATAAAATGCATCATTATCAATTATTAAGTTGAGGTACTGCTCAACCACTAACTACTTGAGGGACATCTTAATTTTTGATAGATTTTACAACTAGGACATGCAAATATGGATACACATATACGCAAGTGTTAATATATAATATATCAAGTATTTAAAAAAAATTGGACACATCACATCCATTTTTTACACGTTTTTAGAGGTGAATTTTTTTTTCCGTTCAATCTCACCAATATTTCTGACAATTTGTGATGAAATTTGTGAATCTAATATTGCGAACGACTTTTACGTAATTTTCTCTTTCAAATGAGATTCATGATGACATACTTTTAAATTGTCTGCCGTGTAAGTATTCATATCTTGTCATGTAGTTTCATACCTCGTCGGGCAAGTATTCTACCACGTTGAGCAAGTATTCATACACATTTGTGCAAGTATTGATATTTTGTCGAGCAAGTATTCATACCTTGTTGGTAAAATATTTATAAATTGCCTGTGACAACTTGAAAAGCCTTGTTGCCGGCGAATCGGTAGGAGCTGATGGATAGGAAGTTGGAGGTGATGCGGTCTAGATCGGGATCGCGACGGGTTATGAATACTTGCGCGGCGGACAACTCAAAAGTAATGCATCATGGATCTCATTTGAAAGATAAAATTACGTAGAAAGTGTCTGTGACTTTAGATTCGCAAAAAAATTCACAAATTGTCAGAAATATGGGCAACACTGAAGTAAGAAAAAAAAAACCACCTTTAAAAATGAATAAAAAATGAGTATGTGATAAGAAAGATTGTTTAAATAAATACTTTATATCTTACATACGAATATTTATTATATTAGATGTTAATACTTACGTGTATAAGTATACATATTTACGCGCATCAGTTGTAAAGTTTTTCAAATATAAGTGGTCCCCCAGTTAATTAGCGGTCCCCCACATTATTAACGACTGACACACGTTTTTTTTATTTCTTTTTGTGCTGAAAGTTGTGGTCCCCTTATATAATTAATAATTGGGGGATGGATGAGAGAAATAAACCGGAAGAAAGAAGTCTATTTTTTTTTTTCAATAGCAAAAAAAAAAATGTGCATTATTGTAAAAGAATATTTATTAGTGCTTAATGGATGAATTTTGGTGTCAAGATTCATCAATGCAGTATGATTTAGTTCAAAGGCAGAGTCAGATTTTCTAACAAAGAATAGAGATTAATGTACATTTTCACTTTATATTTGATTGAAGATTAATCATAAATACAAAAAAATTGAAAACAAAATAATGGGGTCAGTATCTTCATCTTAACTCCGCCTACAATTTAGCTTATGTAAAATAAATTAACAATATTTTGTATGACTTATATTTTTTTATCTCAATCATGTAAATAAGGGAGAAAACTATTTAGCGGTCTATATTCAATTGTTGACGGTTTCTTGCAAAATAAATGTTCTCTATATATCTTCCTCAGTGTGAAATGCAAACGCATTAATATTTTTGTAATGAAATGTCATGTTCTCTAAAAAAAAAATTGTATGAACTACGTTATTCCTTGATTTTCTAATTCCAACCAAACTCATGCTATAATTTGAACTCTGCATTTTGTAGGATTGATGATTATTTTTTTAAGTTTCTTATTTGCCATTTTACATTTTTCTTACTTTTAACTAAGTTATTTTTACAACTTTCCTTCTCTGTATGTTATGAAATTTATTATAGAAGAACAAGACAGTTACATTACAAAATTCTAGTTTTTTTTTTAAATAAAAAAAATCAAACTCTCAATCTTAAGTAATTAACAATCATAAAACTTTTCCTAATCAACTACTACCTTCCCTTTCGCACAATAATTATTACATGATCTTTTAAACAGCATCACACAACAATTATTATTATTATTATTTTTTTAAAAAACCGGCTTATTCGAGATAACAATAGCTTTTCCCTCAAGCAAAAGCAATACACCAAATTTTAATATTTTAATTGATTATAATTTAGGAAGCTGATATGAGTACCCGCCCTACAGTACCTATACAGTATCCGCACCTAAACTGCCATAACTGTTTATGAGGACCAAACTGTCATAACTGCATTTCAGATCTGTAACTTTTTTTTTAATATTAATAGTCAAATCTTGAAATATGTAGTCCAAAGAATACAAGTATTTATATCTATATAGTAAATAAGGAATTGGCTACGGTGCTATGGGTTGCATAGAGGCCTCCCGTACTATGGCTAGTGGTTTGCTAAATCTCTAATGGGTTCAACCCGTTTTGCCTGGCCTGTACCCGTTACCCGAGCTACCTGTACTCGTAGCCCGGGTACAAACGGGTAGACGGGTAGATGGGTACGGGTAATAAACGGACCGGACAACCTAATTTGAAAAAAAAATCCGTTATACCCGTACCCGTTACCCGTTACCCGTTACCCGTACCTGACTCGTTTCACTTCAAAAAAATTTGAATTTTTTGAATTTTTTTGAAAAAAAACAGAAAAAAAGAGAGAAAAAGAGAGAAAAAAAAACCGGGCGGACCGAACCCGTACCCGTACCCGCGGTACCCGTACCTGTCAACCCGCAACAGGTACGAGTAATAAACGGACCGGATAGAGGTTTTGAAAAAATTACCCGTCTACCCGTTACAGGTTTTACCCGTACCCGACCTACCCCTTTACCCGTCCTACCCGTTACCCCTAACGGGTAACCCGGAACGGGTCACAGGTAACCCGTTAGCAAACCCCTAGCTATGGCTCAATATTCGACTTTTCAAAATCCGAACGGTCAATCTGAATCGTTCATCTTGTTTTCCATATTAATATGTGCTTGGAGATCAAATTTTACATTTTTTGGAAATTTTTTACTATTTTTTTTTATTTATTGAAAATCGCTGGTTTTCAGACAAATCTGGACCATAAAAACAGCGATATTCAATAAATCTAAAAAATTAGTAAAACATTTCCAAAAAATATAAAATTTGGTCTCCAAACACATATTAATATGGAGAACAAGATGAACGGTTTGGATCGACCATTAGGATTTTGAAAAATTAAATATTGAACCGTAGCACGAGAGGCCTCTATGCAACCCATAGCATATTAGCCAAATCCTAGTAAATAATGTAGATAATAAATTAATTATTTTTAATTAATCGTACCCGCACTTTATTTTTGAAATTTTTGATGTCGTACCAGCATCTAAACTACCATAATTGCTTGTGGGGACCGCAACTGTTCCAGATCTGTAACTTTATTTTAAAATATTAATAGTAAAATCTTGAAGTATATAGTTCAAAGAACACAAGTGTTTATATTTATATAGTAAACAATATAAATGATAAATTAATTATTTTTAGATAATCGTATCGCACCTAAACTACCATAACATTTTTTTAATTTTTTAATATTAATAGTCAAATCTTGAAGTACATAGTTTAAAGAACACAAGTATTTACATCTATATTCTAAACAATGTTGTAATTTTTACATAACTACTTGTGGGGACCTAAATTGCCATAATGTTGTAATTAGATCCCTCCTCTTTTTACATATGACACTGAAAATATTAATATCTAAGTATTGAAAATATTTATATCTATGCACTGAAGTATTTATTTTTATGAGGTCAACTATTTTTGTTAGAGAAATGTTGACGTGGAATTAGTGCCGAGACTTTAAAATTAAGGGTGCTGCTGGAATTTTAGAATAATAATTAGTTGAGACTATATAATATCTTTTTAGAATAATAATTAGTGGGGACCATAATACATTATTTTTCTAAATGCAGTTACCGTAGCGCGGGTACATAAATTATTATTCTATAATTTATATATAAAATTGGATTTAATACAATTTTATATTAAAAAACTATTCGATTTTTACTAGCACGTTATATTTGTCGTCATTGAAATTAAAAAAAAAAAAAAAAGAATAATAGTTCTCTGTTCTCACCGATTCAGTTCTAACTACTAATAATAACCCTGTGTGGTTTTACACTTGATTTAACAACCTCGAGCGACTCTGGTCACTCGGATCCACGTGTGTGTTTCCCGTGTGATGCGAGCCCGGCCTATTGGTAAGATACAGTCAGAGTGATTTTTACTTTATGCAGAGCAGAAGTCATATTAAGAGCTGTGTGGATTTTATTGTTCATGCACTACACGAAGTAAAAACCGATCCGCCAATAAGTCAGGAACCAGTAGTAGGGGTGCAAACATATCGGATAATATCCGACCATATCTGGTCCGTATCCGAAAATTAGATACGGATGTCCGACATCCGAATATCTGTACAGATACAAATATGGTTTTGAATTTTAATTATCCATTTCTGAATAATAGATATACACCTGGGACAGAACTAGAAAATTTAGTTAGGATGGGCTAAACTTAAAATGCATAATTATTAATTTGTGGTTAGTGGAATTTGAATCTAAGACTTTCCAACTACAAAATAAAGTATTAATCACTAAACTACAATAAGAGCATTTCCAACAATAATTGCTTATGCTGATGTGTCAATTATTTTTGTAATTGCTGGGTTGTATGACTATTGCTTATTTAGCATTTTTTTAAAAGAATTGCTTAATAAGAAATCATTTTCTAAATATGAGTTGGCCAAATGTTTAATTTTTATTGACTGTTTAATTCTCAATTGTTTGGTTGATTGTACTAGTATAAGAATTGATTGCTTAATTTCTAAAATTTTTATAATTGTTATCTAGCAATTAATTTCAATTATTGGATTGAAGATACTCTAACACATCTAACATTTTATGAGAGGAACTTGGAATATAAAATCTTTAAGGAAATAAAAATTCAATTAAATTTAACCACGTAACTAAATTTTTTAAAATCATATAGTGACTTAGCATCTCCGAGCTAAGTGTCAATCCGCTCATGATATACACCATATAGTTTAATATATATTATAAAAATAATTATATATATATACATATATCTGATATCCAATCCGTATCTATACATATCATCTAATATCGGATTTAGTTTATCAGATTTGTATCTCTATCCGAAAAATAAAAACATATAATTTTCCGACTATCTGATCCGTATGAGATCCGTTTGCACCCTAGTCCAGAAGGCAACTATGGAAAGACAGTACAAACACATGGCAGCTATAAAGCTATCCGTATGGTTTGGCTTTTTCCGTTACCATTGCACCAATAGAAAGTCTCGCCTTTGTGCTCAGCAAAACCAACTACCTTTTCCTCTCCTAGACTTCCGAGCCCCCACATCGCGACGAACTCAGCCCATTTCACCTCCTCTCTTTTGACCCTACTATCTTTCTTTATTTACATGCATATCCCTACACCGCCTTGATATCTTCAAATTTGCTCTTCTCAAAAAGGATCCGCACGGTAAAACAGTAAAAGAGTCACCAGTCACCTCTTTGTTACAAGCCCGCAGGTTTATTCTTCAGTTTATGTTCGGTTTACGTTCACTTCCGAATGTTTTCGGTTTTAGTATTTTATTTATTTATTGATTAAACTTTATTTTATTTTTTTGTAAAAACAAGCCCGTAGGTTTATTGAATAAAGTTGAAATTTTAAGTCATCAGTTAATTCTTTTATTTTTTGAAAAAAAAGAGGTTCTGACCTTCAAATTTTATACTCTGGCTATTATAACAAAAAAAATTCTTTATTTAAGCTTTGAACACGTGATCTCCTACATGAAGACCGTGTATCTTTATTACTAGATCAAAAATAGTTGTTCATATTCACAGAATTTCCATTCAAATTTACAACCAATTTTTTTTTATGTTTTTAACATATAAGTTATTTTTAATATTTAAGTAAGATTTAATATAAATTATTTTGAACATATAAAAAAAATATGATCCTATGATTGTATTTTAAAATTGTTAAAATGATTACTTTTAAAAAATTATTATTGGAAATGTATAATTTCTTTCAGTATTTTCTAACTCATACCATCATCACACATACTTCTAATATTGCACAACTATACAAGTGTTAAATATAATAACAACATGTTAAAGGAGAAGCTATATGTTTATAAAACAATATTTTTATTAGATTTATATAATATACTGTTAAAAACAAACGATCATCTTTTTTTTTATTATTATATGTTAAAAGTAACTAGTTCAATGCTAAATAATTAATTAAGTGTTTAAGTATATAGCATACTTAATAAAATAAAGATGGGGGCTCAAATGTCTCGTATATTTTATATATCATTGTGACATATATCTTTTATCTTTGCTTTCAAAGTCCAATATATAGTCAATATGAACCGATCTCCATATTAAAATTGCTTGGAGACCAAATTTATTTTTCTTTAAATTCTCTTCTATTTTTTTAGGTTGGTACATAATCACTGTTTTCGGATGGTTCAAAAATAGTGAAATTTAACCTCTCTAAAGAAATGTAAAAAAAAAAAAATACAATTTGGTTCTCAGACACGTTTTAATATGAGACTATGTTGATCGGTTCAAATCGACTATTTGGACTTAGAAAACATAAATAAAATATGTGAGACACCATGGAGCATAAGCAGGAGATTAATCATATAAAATTTTCACACTGCAAGAAAGAATCAAATTTACAATATTGTTAATATTTTTACTCACTATATAGAATATTGTGTATAACAGTATAAGTACATAAATTTCAAAAATAAACGAAGGAGGTTAATTGACTCTGTTCTTTGAATGTCCCTCTCAACACAAGAAATATGAGACATTTTAACCCTTCTGAAATAATTAGATATTATAAGTATTCATAGATGAACACTAAACGAACACTAAGAAATTGGCTTAATGCATGTACGGAGAGTTCATATTCTTTTGTTAAAGAAGTTCATTTACTTCAGCTTTAGTTCTACCCTTTTGGTAAACCTTTTTGTTTCTTGTTCCATTTGTGCAAAATTCTCGATAACAGAGGCCCAACCTATAAAAAAAATGCAAAATTATCATAACTTAGCAAGTATTTATGGCTCTAGATAGTCTTCTTCTTAAACTTCAATTAACCTATATATCAGAACGTGTTCATTTGCTGATAAGGATAAGCAGAACGTGTTCATTTGCTGATAACGTGTTCACATTTAGCAAGAGTTTCAGTCCAGCTCGGAACTCTCAACTATCTTTGTTTATATTTGCTTATAAAAATACGTGACAATGTTATTCTACTTCAGAAAATAGAAAGGATGAAATTTGATTCCCATGTGTACTACACGTCTACACCGTAAGGATAAATTTGTTACTCGAGAGGTAAAATTTTGAGCCAGATACGCACAAAATAGTATTTCTGGTCCGGTCGGTCTGCATCCCAGATTAACTATGGTTAACCCCAGTCAGGTTAGCTCCTACCCGTCTCTCTCTCTCTCTCTCTCTGTGTCTCGTCTCAACGCCCTACAGCGCGCACAAACGCACTCGCTCTTTTATTTATAAAGCGCAAGGAATCGCGCATCGTCGAACCTCAGACTGCCATACTTCTCCCTCTCTCTCTCTCTCTCTCTCTCTCTCTCTCTCTCTCTATCTATCTATCTCTCGCTCGCTCTCGCACTCACACTCGTACTGTGTGTCTCGAATTATGATAATTCTCGGGACTCGAACATAGCAGATAAGTTTTGGTTTTGAAATTTGATGATGGGATCTGAAATCGGAGAGGATATTGGGAAGGAGAAAGAGGAGAGGTCGTGGATGATACCAAGACCGTCTCTTTTCTCTCTCAACCCATCCCAGCTGTTCCTTCGGCGAATTTGCTCGAATACCGTTTAGCTTCCTCTATTCTCACTCGCAAGCTACCTTCTTGTCCAAAACCAGCCTAAACCTTAGATCTCCGCTCTTTCTGAGACAGTGAAACGTCAGTACAAAGATTCCCATCTTGCACTTGTAGCACGGCCATGAAGAGACTCAACAGCTCAGATTCTCTCTTGCCTATCTGTCCCTCTGGTAATTCTCGAACAAGATAGTTCTCTTCCAAATTAGTCCCTGCAAAAATTCGTTTTAATTTTTTTTTCCCGCCAACTCAAGGCTTCTAATGCGCAATTCCAGTGCCTACAACTTTACGCACGATATTTTGCATGTATCCGTGAAAAAAAACAACAAATTATTTTAGCACCCTGCAATAGTGTCAGATACACCAGATAAAATGTGATGTACAGTATTTCTAACTCTGGTTACAATTTCCCGAGAGTACAAGCGCATACTGGAAAGAAAAAACACTGTATAATTGAGATACCTTTTCGGTCATGAATTTCAGAATTTGTGAGAGATAAAATTTACACATTATGAAGGGTTGTTTTTAAGCATTCAAAATTTCAATTGAACCCATACTCTGTGCTTCTTTTAGGTGAAGAGACCGGAGTGTATGGTTGTAGCGTCTATCCCTCTGACATGATGGACCCGCTGGACGATGATGACTGCTCGGTTGGTGGGGGTCTCCTCGGCAGCAGCAAGAAGAGGCGGCTGAGCTTGGAGCAGGTGAAAGCCCTAGAGAAGAATTTTGAGGTTGAAAACAAGTTGGAGCCTGAGCGCAAGGCCAGACTGGCGCACGAGCTTGGGCTCCAGCCCCGCCAGGTGGCAGTCTGGTTCCAGAACCGACGGGCCCGCTGGAAGACCAAGACACTCGAGCGGGACTACGGCGCCTTGAAGTCCTCTTATGACACATTGAGGGTCGACTACGACTCATTACTCAGGGACAAGGAGGCACTGCTTGCTCAGGTGCCTTTTTTTATTCAGATTCCTCTAAATTTATTAAATTATGTTTTTTTATGAGATATTGTAGATGTAAATGTGTAATCATACTATTTAAAAATCTGATTGAGCCATAAAGAATTATGACTCAATACTGTAATGCAATTATACTATTTTCAAATCTTATTATGCTAATTAAAACAATGTTTTTCTACTGATTGAACCATAAAGTATTGCATCATAGTCCTGAAAAAGAATGGTTTCCCTTCAGTGCTTTGACAAGTATTAGCAGCCCTTCTGGCTTCTCTTCAAGAGCAGAGTCTGTACTCTGTACCAGTTCATGAGAGCTCTAAATTTTCAATCTTTAGCTTTAGCGTTATATAACACTCAAATGATCTTTTGAAAGAACTGATATTTGTTGAAATTTTAACTTAGTGTGAATTGAAAGTAAACTTCAGTTATCAAATATTTTACTTGTGCCACAGATAAAAGAGCTCAAAACGAAGCTTGGTGAGGCAGGGGAAACAGATGACATGAGCTTCACTTCAGTTAAAGAAGAACCTGTGGTCTCTGAATTTGACAATGCCAAACTGGGACCCAATTCTGACAAGCTGCCACCTCTCATTTACAGCAAGGATGGCTCATCCGACAGCGACTCAAGTGCCATTTTAAATGAAGAACACACTATTTGTGAGAACAAGGAACCTATGACGGCTTTTGGGTCGTCTTCCCTGGACCAAAGAGTTTACGAGGATGGTTTTTTCAGTGAAAATTGTCACCAAAATATGTTGAAAATGGAGGATGAAAGTGTATTCTTGGAGGAGCCATGCAGTAGCTTCTTTGATGAGCCGGAGCAAGCGCCAACACTTGCTTGGTACTACTCAGCTGATCAGCAATGGAGTTAGAAACAATTATGTTATAATAGAGGGGAGATTTCAGGAATTTTTGTACAATTCAAAATGTATTTAGCATTTCCTTGTTTTCTTGGTAAGTTATGTGTAGTGTAGTGCTCGATCGATCTGGCCATTTCTAGAACTGGCTGAAAAATAAAACGGTAGGGATTTATGATCGTGCTTAGAAGAGTAAATTGAATTCTGAAAAGCCTTCCTAGTTTTGCAACTGCTATTTTTGTGAAGAAATATTTAGTTAGGAATTGAGGTTAGTAATTTAAAAAAAATTTGCAGCTACTGAATTTTTGAGTCTCTCTCTCTGTTTTTTTTTTTTACTATGGTTGTTGATTGCAGCTACTGTTAGCCGTATAAATTCTGGCTAATTCAAAATTTAGCATTGTTTTGACTTCAAGTATAGTGCCGTTTGGGTCCGTGGGGTATTAGAGCCGTTGGATGTGCTTTAAATTCGTGCATACGAATCATAGTGCAGGAATCTTAAAGCGGATAGGACGGCTCTTATGCCCATCGAATCAAAAACTTTTCTCCTTGAAGTATAATGAATTCAGTCTTTTTTTTTTTTTTTTTTTTTTTGGGTGTGTGTGTGTGTGGGGGGGGGGGGGGGGGGGGGGGGGGGGGGGGGGGGGGGGGGGTGAATTAGGTGCACTAACTCCATAACTTTTTTTTGGCTTTTATTCCCAGCATAAATTTACAATTTGCAGAATCGAGGATAAAAAAAAAAAAAAGAAAAAAAAAGAGAACTCCATTCTGTATAATTTAATTTTTCACATGCCTTAAATAAGGTACTAAATGATAGCAAGTAATAGTGGAAATATGCAGATATTGTCCAACTTTTATTACTCTAGCCTCTATGTGTTGGCATATGGTGTCAGGAAGTGGGGACAAGAGAAAAGGAGAAAAGTAATCAAGAGAAATTCAGTATCTTCTTTTCAGAAATAAATTTGGATTTTGTTTTCTTCAACCAATAATTCGTTTTATTTTTTCTCTTGCTCACCAGTTTGGCAGACTAATTTGGAGTTCCATGTAATCTTCTAATTTGGTGACCATTACATTTTTTTTTACCCCTTTTAATGAATAAATTTGTTTTTTTTTTTTTTTTTTTTTCCGTCTTGGAATTCAACTTTAAAAATATATTTGAAAAAAGTTAAATAAATGAAACAATTTTTCATGAAATAAACTTTACAGTTGGCAATTTTTGGACAAATACTTTTATTTTTCAAAATGCTAGAAAAACATATAACGGTTAACAGAAAAGAGAAAATGGCCCATGCGGCTTGACTAAGAGATGCAACAAGTCATGTACATGAATAGAAAATGGATGTATGTATCGTAGTTTTGAGAATTAAATTGTAACTTAAAGATATAAAACCTATATCTTGTTGAATGAAAAAACAAAAATATGACACATGTGGCTTGACTAAAAAAAACTTTAAATATTAACTTTTTTATGTGGTATAAATTAAAAGTTATGCGACAAATAGAAAAAAATTGTTCAAAGGATAAAACAATAACAAAATTCCTTCAGTTTTAGCCTAGAAATCTTTAAACTAATTGGTCAGTTATCTTTAGTTACCGTTAAATTAATTAGCATCAAGAAGTTTCTATTGAATGATATGTTAAAACCACGAGTTCATCATGAAAATCTAAATTAAATATTGTAAGAAAAAATGGTATAATAAGATAAAGTAATAACAGAGCTCATACAGTTCCTTTTATGGTTTAACTCTTTTCACCTTAGTACCGATTTTTTTTTTTATTAATATCCAACAAAATTACCAAATTTTAAAATCTACACCTGATTCGTAAATTTCAAAATCTACTCAAACCGCAAAATTATTTTGTGAAAATCCCTATTTCCGTAAAATTATTTTGCGGTTTTAGGATTTTTCTGATTTTTCTTTTTAATTAAACAAAAAATGTTGCAATTTATTTATTTTTTGTTTTGAAATATTAGAAATATTTTATATATTTCTTTGAAAATGGATGAAATACTATATAATTTGATTTATTAGAAAGACAGCGACAAATAACTCGGTTCAATATTTTTCAGGACTGATTTTTTGAGACTGTAAGAAAAATTAAAATATTTATTTGTATTTTATTGGAAAAAAAAAATTTGGATCTGAGTTATCCATTCCGGTTCAAAAGTCACTTATGAGTAAATTAAGAAAACATTATTCATAACCCCTCTTCATTAATTACAAATAACAAACATTTTTTTTTCCAATTAATATCACAGAAATTAGTTGGAAACTTACACGGTCAACAAGCCAGTACATAACATTTAATCTGCCTTTACTTAGGGCTCTTTTGTCAGTTGTCAGGTCTTAATCAACGTGTCACATAAATTCAGTATAGGAAATAAATATTTGTCTGAACTATCTTATTTGAATCTAGCAGCTGGTGAAGTTTGGATCCATACAATTGGTGCAATGTCAATGACTGGGTCAAGGTCAGAATTGACGTGTAGAAAGCATCAATGAAAATAAACATTTATTTCATTTTCATTTGTACTTGAATATATAGAAATGTTTTCAACAGGTATAAATTGGGCTGATTAATCATCAAAACAATAATAACAGAGCCGAGAAACACGTTTACTAGCTGGTCAATCAACGCATTGTGTTCATCATATATAAGTTCGTATGTTTAAAATCTAATACATACCGTTGGAAATAATTTGAGAAGTGTGAGACTATGGTACTATGCAGAGCGTGTTATGGACTTATATATATATATATATATATATAGAGTTAGGCTGGGTGCTATGGATAGCATAGTGGCCTCTATGCTACGGCTCAATATTTGAGTTTTCGAAATTCAAACGGTCGATCCGAACCGTTCATCTTATTCTCCATATTAATATCTGCTTGGAGACCAAATTTTATAATTTTCTGATTTTTTTTACTATTTATTAAGTCACTTTGAAAATCGCTAATCCAACGGTTTTACTGTTTTGTGCAGTCACCGTTGGATCAACAATTTTGTAAAATAGTTAATAAATAGTAAAAAAAATTCAGAAAAATGTAAAATTTGGTCTCCAAGCAGATATTAATATGAAAAATAAGATGAACGGTTCGGATCGACCGTTTGGATTTCGAAAACTCGAATATTGAGCCGTAGCATAGAGGCCACTATGCTATCCATAGCACCCCAGCCTAACTCTATATATATATATATATATATATATATATATTCGTTTTGAAAGTCTCAATGGTTGAATACCAAATCGTTTATTATGATATCCATATGAATATGTAATTGTAGATCAAATTTATATTTTTTAGAAATGTTTTACTATTTTCTTAAGCAGGTATAAAATCTCTTGATCTGAAATTTGTAGGCCATTTTAAAAAAATAATTTTCTATCTATCTATTTTTTTAAATATAAAATTTAGTCAGCAAATACATATTTTTATGTAGATCAAGTTAAACAATAAAGATCGACTGTTAGAATTTTGAAAATGAAAATATTGATCCGTTGTACAGACTGCATATTACCATAACCTCACTCATTTGAGAACTTTAATCATTATCTATTGCTAAAAAAATATTAACGCATAACCACAACATATTGAATAAAGAAAATATATTACAATATTAAGTTAATTAACAATCAATAATATTATATGAAAAAATATACCATAGCAGAACTATAAAAGCAACTGGCGAGAGGATTTATATTTATTAAGTATTTTACAAAATGGTTGATTTTATATTATTAAATTTTGTATTCATCTTAATAAATAGTAAAAAAATCAAAATGAATGTAAAACTTGATCTCCAAGTATATTTTAATATAAAGATTATGTTGAACGGTTTTAATTGACTATATGGACTTTGAAAAATCTTGTTGTAAGATATTGTAAGTAAATCCTTTAGAAATATAAAGATATCTGCATTGAGATTGTATCAGGTTGAAATTGACTAACTCAAGATATCATTTTACACAAAGGAGGGTTCAAATGTCTCCATTATGCCTCTATTTTTATAAACTTAAATAATTCAAAGTTTAAAACTTAAACGTTAAAATAAAATCGTTAGATGTGATTTATGTTGTTTTCTCTATGTGCACATAAAAAATTATCACGTTTTAATTTTGCTTTTATATGAATTAATAAGTTGAAAAATCAACGTTTAGAAATTAAAAACAAAGTTGAAATGTCATAATTTTTTATACGTGCATAGATAAAATAATGTATTTTATATCCAATGGTTTTATTTAAAATTTTGAGTTATTAAAATTTTTTAAAATGAGCGCGTGATGGAAGCATTTGATACCTCCTCTTTTACACATTCAAGTATTGCACTGGATCTTTTGGTCGCGTATTCTTGTTTCATTTCATTTTAATCTTTATTGGTCCATGACTGCTTCCCAAAAGATAAAGCCATTTTGTAAAGTAGATTATGTTTCATCTTTGTGAGAAAATAGTAAAATAAAAATGTTGGGCATCAAAGATATCACGATCATAAATTATTTTCGACTTATTTGGTGCATCTCTTCGTTTTCTGTACTTTTTAACCATTATCTTCTTTAAAAGGTCAATTGATGCACCTTTCCAATGGTCAGCTTGTGCATCTCTTTAACTATCTAACAACAACACAATATTTATTCTTGATTAGCTACGCAATTTACTAGGATAGGTCTAAAATGTTAAATAAATTGTCACATCCGATTTAACTTTTAACGAAAGCCACTCGTGAATCACGCATGACATTATAAATTAATCAATAATAACATGAGGTTTCCAGCTAGACAACCTTTCTTATTATAAAACATAAATATTTTATAATTATTTTATTTTTCATGACTATCCCAAGTACCAGCAAATCTCGCCCAATAACCTTCAGTAAATAAAGAATTTCCAAATCATTTTCTTGTCAGGTATGATTGAATTAACAAATCTTCAATTGAACACTCAAGTTCACGCATCAAATAAGAGTAGGGTTAAAATGCCCTAATATTTTCGACTCAATTATACCTCACATATTTATTCAAGTTCAAACAATCGATTCGAACCATTTAATGTGCTATTTATAATAAAATGTGTTTAGAGACCAAATTTTATATTTTGTGGAATTTTTTTTTATTATTTGAGATGGATACAATATCATTGTTTTTGGACCATCCAAAAACATTGATTTGGAAATATCTAGAAAAATAGTAAAAAAAAAAATTTGGTCTCCAAATACATTTCAATATGAATATCATGTTGAGCTGTTCAAATTGTCTATTTGAAATTTAAGAACAAAAATAAAAATATATAGTATAATTGAAGCACAAAGTTAATAAGACATTTCTGTCTAAAAGTAGGAACTAGTCTAGATACCAGTTTCTGGTTAGACAAATGGTGAGACCCATGCCCCCTATACTACAAATTTCTAAATTTATTTACTATATCACTAAACCCTAATATCTCAGTAGCTCAAGCATTTACTAACTCATCCCTCTCAATCCAATTTATTAGACAACTAACAGATACACTAGTTAGTGAATGGCAGGAACTACAACACTTAATACATAATAGCACCATACCCCATCCATTAAACCACCCAGATATAATCCATTGCAGCTGGACAAGTTCTGGTGCTTTCACTGTCCATTTCCTATATGGTTGGTTATCACATGCAGGCTACCCAAACAAATTCTCTATACCCTTCAAAATTAAGATCTTTATTTGGCTACTTAGACAAGATAAGGTCTTAACAATAGCTAATTTGATCACCAAAGGTTGGAATGGTAACCCAAATTGCCAATTTTGTGGTCAATTTGAGACAACAAATCACCTTTTTGTTACTTGTCCTTTAGCTTCTTCACTTTAGACCTGGATTGCTACCTATAATGGCTTTAGATTTAATTGTAATACTGTTACTGATCTATGGTCCCTAGACCGCTGTATTCCCCTTAAAGACTCCCTCATTATTGAACTAATAAGGGTAGCCACAATATGGATAATTTGATTAACTAGAAATAATTTTTGCTTTACTGACTCACCTACACCCTCAATTCAAAACATTGTTAGTAGAATAATATCACTTACATCATTTTGGTACAAATCTAGGCAGGATGACTCTTATGTTAAGTTAACTTTAATCCTTCCTATGGATATCTCTCTTTTGACTCAGGCAGGCCATATTACAATCCCCTTAGTGACAGGTACATCCTCGGAGGACATTAGCAACTAGGATTCCGAGGAAGATCCATGTCATGATCTAGAGGGATCAAACCTCTCTGATTATCTCTGTGAAAGAGCTGCGTTTGAAGCTTTAGATGCAGTCATTACAATCTCCTTTGATCCATCCCACTTAAGTTCCTCCTTCACAGACTCCTCTACTGCTTCTTAAGCTTCTTTTAATATTTACTACTATACTAGATTTCTCTAATTTTGAATTGTTGTTTTATATAAGATGAACTTGCTATCTTTACCTTACTTAGTTTACTTAGATATCACTCAGTTGCTTCACAACTTAAGTGATTTATGTTGCTTTTGTAATTATTCAAATACTATAGTCTATGGCATTTTGTTGTAAGACTGTATGGTTTCTAATAAAACTGGTGGTAATCCCACTTTTATTCAAAAAAAAAAGTTAATAAGACATTTTAACCAATTTTTAAGATTTTTTTTTATAAACCATGAATAATTAAATGAATTTTATGGAACCAATATGATTTCTTTTTTTTTTAAAAAACCATAAAGACCGGACGGTCCGTCCGGTCTCACATCTGTTTTATAAAAAAAAAAAATTGAGATCGAACGATCCATCCAGTCTCATTTTTTTTTTTTTTTATAAAACATAAATTTAAAAAAAAAGTTTGTATTAAAATATTAGAAATGTTGAATATATTTCTTCGAAAATAGATAAAATACAATATAATTTAATTTATTAGAAAGACTGCAACAAATAACCCGGATCAATATTTTTCAGATCGGATTTTTCGCGGTTGTAAGAAAAATTAATATACTTCTTTATGTGTTATTGGAAAAAAAATAAAAATGCTTAGATTTTGAGTTATTGATCCCGGTTCAAAAGTCACTTCTAGATAATCCAGAAAATATTGTGATCTTTCTAGGACATTTAATTTATAAAAAGTTGTATCTATTTTGATAATTCTTTTTGAATAATAATCATTAAATAAGTTAACATTTTTATTTTTTTCAAAAATAGATACAACTTTTCATAAATTAAATGTACTAGAAGGATCATAATATTTTCTGGATTACCTAGAAGTGACTTTTGAACCGGGATCAATAACTCAGAATCTAAGTATTTTTATTTTTTTTCAATGACACATAAAGAAATATATTAATTTTTCTTACAGCCGCGAAAAACCCGATCTGAAAAATATTGATCCGGGTTATTTGTTGCAATCATTCTAATAAATCAAATTATATTGTATTTTATCTATTTTCAAAGAAATATATTCAACATTTCTAATATTTTAATACAAAATAAAATAAATTTATGTTTTATAAAAAAAAAATGAGACCAAGCGGACCGTTCGGTCTCAAATTTTGTTTTTTTATATAAAACAGATGTGAGATCGGACGGACTGTCCGGTCTTTATGGTTTTTCAAAAAAAAAAGTAATTGTATTGGTTCCGTAAAATTCATTTAATTATTTATGATTTATAAAAAAAATTCAATTTTTAAAACTTATTAAGTAATAACGTCAGAACCTCTGTTCTGCATCAGCTCACCAATCTATCATTTTTTTTTTCTTGTCTTCGCTTGTATGGTCCCGTTTAGGTGGTGCCATGCATGGTCGCATATTTCAAAATTCAAACCGACCTATCCGATCCGGTTGAGAAAAGTCTTAGTCTATTGATCGAAAGATGGCGTGACGTTGTGACAATCACGGCATTTTGATATGCATTGGTGGTCGAATCGGAATGAACCACTTGCTAATTCGATCAGATTTTTATTTTATTTTATTTATTTTATTACTAGTTTCAGGATATATTTAATTTTATTCATATTGATTTACTTTTTAATTTAATAAAATATTTGTCTAAATAGCACGTGTATTAAGTTTCAGTCGATTTGGAAGATATTTATATTTTACAAGTGCATATTTTAATGATTTTAGGATAAATAACTAATTAATATCAAATTAACTCAGATTTAAAGCATGTATCTAAATAACTGAGAGTAAATTTTCAATTTAATTTTCAATTTAAATAATATTTTCAAGACACTAAATGGACATATCACAAAAAATTAAAAATATGCTAGAATCATTTATATTTTATAATTTCGTGAAGAGGTGTTAAACTTGTATAAACTTGCAAGATCGTTTGATTGAATTGCATGTACAAGATAGACATGCCAATTTTTTACGCATATTAATGCATTATTTTAGTCCAAAAAATATATTTATTTATCACTTGACTTATAGTAGATAAATTCAGAATTTAAAAAAACTATATGAAAACGAAGAGAACTGTGTCATTTTATTGGATACACACTTAGTACGTAACTGGTGGAATGCGATTGACGTACCATCAAGAGCTCGTAATGAAATTCTTAATTTCTATAAGCTATACAAACCACTAATTATGTAGCTAAGTATGAAGAACTCTCTATCGATCAATTAATTATGTTTACTTATTTGCCCCATGGGTGATTGCGAAATGCAGCTTGGTATACAATTTTTTCATCAAAAGTATCTAGCTTTCATGTAACCGGTTGGCAGTGGCGGAGCCAGTCATGTAATAATTTCAAAATAACTACTAATTTTTAAATACTTTTAAGCTCTAATTTTAACTTGCGTTCTGATCACAAGCGTATAATCATACCGTGTAGTGCAAATTAGAGTGTTAATCCACAAGAATATTGTATTAAATTTTAAACAAATTTTACTAGTCTAAATTGTTAGATTTTTAAAAGATTTTGTGGTGATCAATGCAATCAAGGTATAATAGTTAAAATAAAGTTAAACAATAGATAGAGAGCCTATAGGATTTAGGTTTTCTATCATTTTCAATCATGCAAAGTATAAGTTTTGACGTTTGTCTATGCCAAATACGGTACTGCCACTGCCGCGTGCAATATATAATGTTCTCGAGTACCCCTGCGTACTACACTGTCACTACCCGTACGGTGAACTAGGTGTTTGTTTATGCAATCTAAAAGGTTTTCAGATCTTTCAATCGGCTATTGGGCTACTAAAACTGAGGTATTTTAGATGTGAAAATGTGTTTTTCCTATACTACATTGTAGTTAAAATAATCCCAAAGACCCCACTAAATTAGTGCTTTCTAATGTTGTTCCAACTAAGTATAATATGTCTGTAAAGGAATAAAAACTAGTCTAAGTATGTTTTATACTATCCTACTAAGAGAGTCCATTGGGTTCTAACCCTAGTCTTTGAACCGATGCTGAGTCTCACTAGCCCTAATCTCACCACTACTTACGAGTAATTTTTCACATGAATTCTCTGAATATCGAAAGCATGTGGAGATCATTGACATATAGTTGACGAAATTATATATGCAAAGATATTATAAAAAGATTAAAGTACAATACAAATTCAAATCATAACGTAAAACAAAACATAAACATATGCTAAAACATAATTAAGAATTCAAGTACAATTCTCACCCGAGATATGAGAAATTTAGCCTCTCATGGCCATACCAATAAAAGAAATAAATAAAAAAAACATAAATTACAATTCAACTAAAGATGGAAAGAAAACTTCACGTCTCTTAGTGAGTCGACTTCTATCTCCTTAGATGGTTTCTCCACTACTCGATCTCTAATGACTATACACTCTCTCTCTAAGTAACTTTCTACAATGAGGATTGCTAGGTAACATTGAGCACATACAAAAATGAGTATTTATAGCTTTCCTATACAATAATAGTAGTGTAGAGATCATGGGGATGCTGAGTACACCGACCACCCATGATTTATCAAGAATTGTCTAAAAATAGCATGGCCTGTCAGTAAAGCGGATCTTCTAGAAGGCCCGACCTGCTAACTATGCGGCTTCTGGGCCAGTGGCGTAGCCAGGATTTTCATTAGGGGTAGGCAAAATAAATTATTATTATTATTATTTTATTTAAATTATTAAATTATAAAATATTATTAAATAATTTTCATTGGAAGCGGAATCGGTAATTAACCATGAACTAAAATTGAGAAAATCAGTAGAAATCCACCGAATTAGATCGAAAACTATATTTTTTTAATGTTTACTTTGAAGCATAGTTCAAAAGACTCTTCTATTAAAATTCAACTCATTTTGAATAGTTAAACATAATAAAAATAATTTAATGCATTACATTAAATTTCAGTATAGTACTTTATCAAACATTTTAGTCTATTTATTTCACGAAAAATAATGAATTTATTGTAGTCTCACTATCATACCATTTTTATTAACCTTTTTCTTGTCGGAATATTTCAAAATAGATAGATGAAAAACTACCAAAATTGTAACGACTCGGCCAATTTCACTAATCGAGAGCTTTGACTCAATCAGGAATAGACAAAACTCAAATCCAAATCAACTATATACAAACTTGATACTGTATTTTAAAATTCAGAGGTAGGCGACTACCTACCCCTGGATATAGGTGGCTCCGCCACTACTCTGGGCTATGCCGCACACAGCATTGAGGATGTCGCACGGTCTTCTGACTTAGCATAATTTATTGTATTTTAGCCATTTCACATGTTGTGCACTTCATAAGAGGTGTTGCATGTTTCATGTGATGTTCAATTTTGACGACTATTTGATAATTATCGGAATATGATATTTTTTATTTGTTACACTATTTTTCCAAAAATCTGATAAAATGACTTAAAAAGCACGTTTAAGATAAATAAATAAAAAATAGCTACTTCACATCCGTTTTTCGCCATTTTTCAGATAAAAAGTTTAATGAGAAATGGAGAGGGCTCAAATAAATCATGTCTCACGTTACATTTAACTTTGTAATTTTTCCAACAATGATTAATGAGGCCCGCTCCAAATATTCCATTGATTTAATACTCTAATCACGTCTCACGTTATTTTCTTGGTCTTTAACAGTGTTCTAAATAACGCGCTATAGCGTTTTTGGATTCTAAACACTAAGCTATATAATTAAAACACGCTATTTGAGCTACAGACGCTATAGCAATAATAGCGGTCCGCTATAGCGCATAGCGTGTAGCGTAAATAGCGCCCGCTATGCAACATGCTGTTTTTTTTTTCTTTTCAATTTATATGGGCTTTAAATAAAGGCTCAGATTGGATTTTAACCGTGATTTTTTTTATAATTGACATACTAAGCTTTATATTAAATTATTAATTATTATTTTGTTAAAAAAATTATTAATTATTAAATGAGATCAAATAAAGAAGCTACAGCGCGCTATGCAACATGAGCTGTTTTTATTTATTTATATGGGTTTTAAATAAATGCTCAAATTAAATATATTAAGATATTTCTTGAAGTAACAAAATAATACTTACTATATGGTAGTTTGAATATTTTAAATAGATTAAGATAATTAATTATGCCATGATGTCTAGGTTATTTTGAAATTTAAATAGAAAAAAGATAGATTATGTCATGATGCTGAATATATTTTGAATAGAAAAAGATCGATAGTTTATGATATTAGTAATACTATGGATATTTTGAGTCGCAATTTGGACTTTGTATTGGTTCAATATGAATACTATAATTTTTTAATCAATTTGATATTATTTATTATTCTATGAGACTTAGATAATGTTGATATTTAGTACAAATATATGATATAATTTTTATAAAAATAAAAAAACGCTATGTGGCATAGCTTTCGCTATAGCTTTTTTTTTCAGCTTCCCGCTATGACGCGATAAACGCTATTTAGAACCTTGATTTTTAAAGTCTAAAGAATCAATCTAAATAGCTTAACAAGATCTTCAAATTAAAATGTCCTCGGAGTTGAAATTTTATCATTTTTGCAGTTTTTTTTACCTTTTTTTTAAATAGATAAAAAATCACTGTTTTTGGATGGTCCAGAATCTTCTGAAAAATAATAATTATGTATATATCTAAAACATAAGTTCAGAAAAGTTTTAAAAATATATAATTTGTTCTCCAAGCACATTTTAATATGAAGATCATATTGAATGGTTCAGATTAACTCTTTGGACTTTAAAAATAAAGAAAATGACACAGGACATGATTGAGAAACTAGATCAATGAGGCGTTAATTGAGCCCTCCTCTTATTTAATAGCCCTTTTGAAAAATTTGTAGTTATTACTACGAAAAACAAAGTGTACTTAAGTATCAAACTATTAATAAAGACCAAAATACTCATATTGAAATCTTTTAAGAATAGCGGTTATAATAATTAATTAATACTAAATTTTGATAAAATAACATTGAAAATAACAATCTAGCGTTATTCTTCGTGAATAAATAATAATAATAATAATAATAATAATAATAATAAATAATAATAACAATCTAGCCGTTAGTATTATTATTATTGCTGCGGCGCCCTCCTTTACTCAATCACCTCTAAAATATTTCTCTAATTTGTCCATCCAAATTCATCTAAACTTAAAAGGTGTCCTTTCCATTTTCTCCTTAAAGTTTCTCTCTAGTTATTGGTAATTAAAACTGATATCTCCCCTACCATTTTTACTTTCTTGTTCTTGACTATTTTTATGCATTCACTTCTACATCATCGTTATAAACTGTTCTCTGGTTTTTTTTTAATTCTCTACTTTGGCGCCAAATTTTTTGTGACTTAAAACTAACATCGTATCTTTCTCATCCAATCCTCGGCTTCACTTACGGTTATGATAAACATTTCTCTTCTATGATCTTCAACCCTCGATCAAATCTGTAGAATTTCTTTTTTCTCTTCTTTGATTTAGACAGATATATATGAAGCGACACCTTATTCAATTCCAGAGGTGAATTTTACAGTCATAAATTCTTAGTATCACCAAAGGTCTTAAACTTTATTTTGTACTTATATTTTGAAATTTAAAAATATAAACTGTTTATATTATTGTTGCAACAATTCCAACTCTAACATAAGTTTGTTATGATTTTAATTTGATAGAGAGAGAGAATAAATGTACAAACAAAATGACAAAGCTATGAGGAGTGAACTTAGCTTGTTTTTAACTCTACTTAAGCTATATATATAGATCATAGATGTTTTATTTGTAAAAATACGTATTCCATGAATATTGAAACTAAAACAAATAAATTCTTAAAACTATCGTACACACTAACTACAAAAATGTAGTTCTAAAAAGCAGCCTTTGGTCTTTAATTTTGCATGTCATATTCAAATTAAGCCGGTTAATCAAAATCAATATGTCAAATAAAGCATGTCGTTAATACATGGTGAGATGGAAGACTGATAAAACTTATTCTTTTTCACTAAAAATGCGTCAACATTAAGTTTTATAAATTTTAGAATTTATTTTGTACTAGGGCAAAAAAAACACTAAAAATTAATATATCACCATTATTAGGTTCCTTTTTTTTATTTACTACTGGATTTGTTTGAAACGAATATAGAAAATCATAAAATTTTACGTAGACGGATTTTTCATAAATAAAAAAACAAAACCAACATTTTAAATTTGACATTTGAATTTTAAATTTTAATATACATACAAAAAGTGTAGTGGCATTGGATAACATCAAATCTTATGACCCTGAAATCCTGCTCTTTCCTCTTTGATTATACTTTTCATTAAAAGTTAACACTTTCAAGTTTCAAAGTTCTCCTCCATATTTTAAGTAAAACAATCCAAACAAGGTCATAGTCAAGAAATGCAATGTGCCAAAAGGATAGGATCTTGCAATCAAATCAGCATTATCAATAAGAAATTTTGTTAATGTTGATTTAGCAACCAAATTTAGACGTTATTTTATTTTCCCATGTGACCCACATCCACCCAAAAAATAGCATCTTTTTTCTAACCGTGACGAACAAGAGAATAAAGACAAATTTAATGAATCTGGAGACAATAAATTATACCTGAATAATAGACTTCTACAGGTTCTAGAGGCAACCTCGTCTCTATCAATTCTTTTTAAAGGACTTCAAACTTGTCAATTCCCAAGTGGCGTAGTAATGACGGTTTTGAAAAAAAAAGGCATAACTAGATAAAGTTATCAGTTATTATAGTAACTTGCAAAAAGGAAAAATTCTTAGAATTTTTAGAAAGGATTGAGTGGCACTTTACATGGAGCGGGGGCGATTCTCATCATGAACATCCGATCAGATTTGGTTGGATGTTTTATCAGAACTGTTTGATTCGCGTAAAAAATTGTACACACTTATTCTGCACTAATTTTAATGCGGATCGGACATTGAACTGCCCCAATAGCTTATCGAAATTGTAATTACTAGTATGTATTTGTTAGCATCTATATTAGGTTTTAACACATGAGTTATTGTTAGCAGGTTGATGTAAATTGTAAATCGATTTTCTATTTCCGTACCATAGCACAGCAGAACCGAATCTCCTGTTCACAGGTGAGCAAAAAGTACAAATAAGGTCCATCCATCCATCCTTGATCTGAAGAGCCATAATTAAAATATGAATTTCTATCTTTTAACTGCGTATAACTAGGTTGTTTTTAAGCTCACCAAGTGTTTGATGAGCTTAACTCCAGCATCTATTATATTAGCTTCAAACCGTTGAAACTGATTTACTTCACGAGTGATGAATTTATATGTAAAGTTTTTAGAATTTTGAATTAATTTGTATAAAGTCAAGACTTTTGAATTAATTTATAAACCTTCTAATTTTGACTGCTTGATTTTATACTAAAATAATTTGAAAATTTAAAATCTTTGCATATAAATTCATCACTTGTGAGTTTAAGAACACCCTAGTTTTACTCCTTTTAACTGAGGATGGTTCAAATGCCCCGTTGTTCTCATGGCCCAATCATTGCCCACATATTTTTCTCAATATCTTTGCTTTCAAAGTCCAAACAAACGGTTCAAAATGCTCAACATGATATCTACATTAAAATATGCTTGAAGACCAAATTTAATATTTTTTTAGAAAACTTTTATTATTTTTTAAGATACAAATCACTAGTTTTAAGAAAAATTTGAACCATATAAAAAAAATGATTTTACACCTAACTTATAAAATAGTAAAAAAATTTCAAAAAATATAAAATTTAGTCTCCAAACATATTTTAATGTAGATAAAATGTTGAGCAGTTCGGATTGTCTGTTTGAATTTTAAAATCAGAAATAAAGATGTAGAGTACGATTAGAGCATGAAAACAATGTGGACATTTAAACCCTCCTCATTTTAGCTATGACCATTCAAATCATAAATTAAAAAAAAGACAAATATATATTATTAGCAGGAATTTCTTGCTCACCTGTGAACGGGAGATTCGATTAAATTCAAACATGTAATAAAACACTTCCACCAAAACCATCACGTTGGTATCAAACACATTCCACCAAAAGCATATATTATGGCCAGTAAGTTAAATTTTTTAGAAAATGTAGCGCAAAAGTCTAAGCAGTCACTAGTTGATAGCTGTTGCAAACGACCCAGACAGTGCTAGAGAAGGATGGCTAGTGGAAAAAATAAAATTTGGTCGGAACACGACAATTACTTGCTCATTTGGATGGTTTCAATTCGCTTGTTGATTTTGACTGGCGTTGCTTGCAAAAATGGTTAAGTAATTCATGGTTTCTCTTGTTCATTTTGGAAATGTTTTTCATGTTAACTTGTTCATTAGTACCAGAGTCATTTTTCGCTTTTTTTCTATTTGACACAGCACAATAAACATCATGTACTAAGACCATAGTTCCATTCTTATTCTTGTATTTAATACACGCTACCAATATCAGTGATTATTTTTCAAATTAACTAGAACTATTTATAGATATTCGTGCTGAACAAAAAAAAGTATTATAGAAGAACTGTTGAATTTTAGAACGGAAAATTTAGTTATGTGCATTTAATACACGCTACAAATAAGAATCCAAGCAAACTTGTGGGTATCTAGATTGTGACTGTACTGTACATACTTCTTATAATTGCTGTCATTGATTAAGATTTTGACAATAAAAGTTATGTGATTGAGTTTAAAAAAACTAATATTTCAAGAATAATTTGACAATATTATTTTGTTCATGAAGTAATTGTTAGTTTGTAATAATCTAGAAGTCAATAATACGATAAATTAATCATAAAGCTTTGTTCATGAATTGAATGTTTATTTATATATCATTTTGTTGCCTTGAGTATTATTGCATTTGTGGATCATTTCGAGTTCATGACTGAAATTGTGAAACTCCATAATATAGATAATATATACTCTTAAAAGATCACTGACCAAGGTAATTAGCAGGAACACTAATTACCGCTATAAGGTTAGTATGTGGATTAAAAGATGGTTAAGTTTTACAAACCACCTGACACGAGATGTCATTTTAATCACATAGATACATGTTCTAAGAACATGGTATTTGACAGACCCCGAATGAAACATTAAATAGAATTGTGTTCGTGTCATTTATGTTTTTCATTCAGTGTCAAAGTTCTACAGTATGAGGTATTTATCGTTCCCACTAAGAAATATGTATGAGTAAGTGTTATCTAACGCTGTCCGTAAAAAGCAGCCATAACGGTAGCATTTCCATATGTATAGCTTAGGTGAGGAAGTGATAGTCTACCAAGAATACTACTTGTCCCTCGTATCTCTATACGAGCTATATCACTGGGCCCCTTGGTAGAGTTAGATTATCTGCATGCAGTATAATTACAAGAGTAATTATATTTGATAATCTACTCAAGATCAAGAAAAGATACAGTTAACAAGGATGACACATATCTACCTTAAAACTGATCTGATAGCTATGAGACAGAAGAACTGACACAAGTAAATTGTTTACTGGATCGTGATATTGTACAGTACAGCATCATCTGTGTAATTGGATGGTCATGATGTGTTGCCAGATGCCACCCATGACTAACAGAAGTTAAAACAGTTTTAACTCTGTTTACCAACATAACACAGATCCTATTGGGTCACACCATATAGGAGCTACTCGGAGAATCTTACTGATTAATTATAAATTGATTATAATTAATATTAAGATGGTTATAATTAATTATACGTGATATAATTAAATTATAAATGTCATTTAGAATGACAAGCAGAAACAACGGTTAATTTATAAACATACACGTTACGTTGTATAAAAGTTACCGAACAATAACCGAAAAGAAATATAATTGTACATGACAATTATATATATATGATTTGGAATTTTAATTGTTAATTATGGGTTTGAATTATGGATTTAAAAGCCCAAAATAATCAAAGCCTTAATTAAAATTAAAGGCCCAAAGTCAAAGCCCAAAATCAAAGCCCAACACTATTCATGCCTTAATGGGCCAAGGGCAAAATGGTCTTTTTACCCTTGGTGCCGACTTCCCATGTGTTGACATGTGTCATGTGAGGTGGCAAGGGTATTTTGGTCATTTCACATGATAAAAGGATGAGGTGTCAAGGGCTTTTGGTAAATAGATTTGTTTTGAGGGGTATTTTGGTCTTTTGCAAACCTCCTCAAAAGTCTATAAATAGAGGGGTAGGGGTAGAGAGAAAGACTCACTAATTCACGTGTTAATCTGATTACTTTGTTAATCGGTTTTTCTCTCTTCCTTGATTTCGGTTATTTCGAGATTAGGAAAATAATATATTTTGCAAAATCCCGCGGTTTAGCTTTTAAAGCGATACCAAGTAACCTCGGGACACAAATATATTTATTTCGTCCTTTTTCTCGGTGAATAGTGTTTCAGCAGAATTCCGCGGTTTACGGTATTTCTGGCAGAAGAAATAAACCGCTCTCCGGTTAGTCCTGGTGGATAACCGATAGAGGTATCACACGTGTGATACTACGAGTCGATTCCTTCCTTGGTGTAGCTCTTCTCGCTTATTCTACATTCCAACTGAGATTTGGAATCAAGGTATAAATTGTTATATTAATCTATTTAATTTGTAAATAGATTTAATGCTTTAGAAAATCAATCATGGAGTAGATCTGTAAATAAATTAAATGAGGTTTTGATGCCAAAGGAATACTGAAGGTGGACCGCCTTGGAAGGTTTCCTGACATACCTCGTTTAATTTTTAGCTTAACTTAACTGTAAAAAATTTTGTTTTACACACTTCCGCTATTAAGCTAAATCAATGAGTTTGAACCGTCAAAACCCCAACAATAATTAAATTCTTTTACACGTACAATTCTTTTAAGTCTTTGCGGTTACAAAATTTAAAGTATGCGCGCAGGAGCTAAGGAGGCATTATGCATTAAACACTATCATTCAAAACGTTTTAATTTTTATTTTCATACAAACTTTAGTAGGGTCACATGCATGTTATAGGGTTTAATCTTTCACCCAAACAAAAAAAAAATCTGTCATTTAGATTATTTCTTTTTGTATCATCTAGATGACTGAAAAATACAATAATAGGTGCATATAAAAATAAAATAAGAATCGTTCCATCCAACATATTAATAAATTCATTCAAGCAGCACATTAATTAATATATTCTTCCCCTTTTGAATTTAGTTTTTAATCCATCCCTCTTTTATGTACTATAATTTACAAATACTTTAGTCACATAAAAATACTTTATGTACTATAATTTACAAATACATGAATTTATGTTTGGATCAGGTGAGTGATATATTATCCTTGAACCAACACAAAGCCAGGAAAACAGGTCCCGAGCAAATTTTGAAATAATAGGGATTATAATTCAAAAAATAAAAAAGAATCCGACGATAATTATCTATACTGGTCATCAAAACTTAAAGATATCGAATCGTCTGTCCCCAGAGTCACTACTGATGGATCCCTATTTTAAAAAATAACAGTAACCAGTCATCTTTAAGTAACTGGTTCCACTTACAGTGACTGAGGAAATAGAATTTTCCAGCAGCCAAGGGACAGATGATCTGTTCTCAAACTCAAAAGCATAATTTTAAAGCAAAGTAATCCAATAAAAATCTTTTGTAAAGAGACAACTCGGAGGTTTCGTTACTTGTGCCTTTGTGAGAGCAATCGAAGGAACACGGCCTTTGACGGAATGAAACGTGACAACAGGTGAAGATGTAACAAATTAACCAGCTAACAGGGATCAAGCAGACAAGCACAAATAGTATTTTTCTGTTGCAAGTTGATTGAAACTTGAAAATGCCAATTTCATGTAGCTTGTGCTTGTTAGGTAAATGTACTTTCTCTTCTCTTCTTTCGATAACCGAGAGCAACCAGCAGACCCCTATTCTGTAGTAGTAAACATAATTAATACGAGAAATTCGTGTCTTTCATATCTCATTATATTTTATATTTTAATTTTATAAGTTTGAATTATCGATTTAAACTATTCAACATAATATTCATACTAAAATATAGTTGAAGATGAAATTTTATAATATATGGAAATTTTTTATTATTTTTAAGATATGTACAAAATCACTGTTTTTGAAACAGTCAAAAAACAGTGACTTTGTACATATCTTAAAAAATAGTAAAAAATTTTCAAAAAATATAAAATTTCATTTCCAGACATATTTTATTAAAAATATCATATTGAGCTGTTCGGATCAACAGTTTGTACTTTAAAAACGAAAATATAAAATATGAGATATGATGAGATGTGAAAGATATGAAGCATTGGAACCCTCCTTAATTAATATTATACATATGAATATTTAGTGAGACCATGCTACTTTCTAGTTTCTAATCTAGTAGTAAAAAAACAAAATGAGGGCATTTTGTTCATTTTTTTTTAATTGAGGGTATTAATAAAAAATCGCTCAACATGATCATTGAAAATATATTTACTGATCAAATTTTATATTTCAAAATCACTATCTTTTTAGTTAGATAGAAAATCACTACTTTTGCATGGTCAAGAATTTCTAAATTGGATAATTTTCTATCTATCTAAAAAAATAATAAATAATTCTAAAAAGTATAAAATTTGGTTTTAAGTAATTTTTTATATGAAGATTATTTTGAAAAAAACAATTCAATACGATACGAGTGAAGGTAACTAACGAATTTAAAAAAAAAATGGATACGAAAATAAAGGGAAAAAAGTTCTCATGAGACCATTCCTTAAATGTAAATAAAAGGCCGCTTTATATTATAGTATTTAGTTAGTTGAACAACTAAAATTAACAAGATTCCGTCATTTAATTAGATCACCTATAATACTTGCGTAGCCGAGGTGTGAAAAAGGAGGCAATAAGAATTCCAAAATTTATTTGCTGAAATATTGAAAAGATTATAAGAATTTGAGATTTATAGAAAATTGAGATCCAACTTTCGACCAATGAAAAAAAAAAAATAGACAGGAACTCAACCAATGAATACATAAATAGACAATGATAGAATCGGACGGGTTCAATTTGCAACACAAAAGTTATTGTGACGTTGGAAAAAAAATGATGTTGAAAAAGTTGTGGGGCCCAGTTAGAAGCAGACCACACGAAGGCGGCTTTCAGTGGGCCCAACCATTAGCAAAGGTTCCGCCTCCTTCAATACTGTCACCAGAAAATTAGAAACTAGAAGATATATTTCCTTCCATTATCGATCGAACGGTTTAATACTAGAGATTTGTTGCATCTGATCGAAATAAAGAGATAAGATCTAATAAGGACTCTCTAATTGTCCTACTATAGTTGGACAAGATCCGGAATCTGTAGATATTGATTGATTCCCCGGTCCAGCTTTGCTGAGTTGTGGTCCCGCGCGCCTTTTACTGCTGGGACCACATTCATTCTATCTTCTTACCAGTAACCATTCGGACTTGTCCCATTGCTACTTGGTGTAGAATATATAATATTGAGAGGGACAGGGTCACAGCCTCACAGGGATGGGGGGTACCAACACCCAGTGATTATATAATTTATACTACTCGCCTCTTGCGCCGTTTCAGGTTGTTGCCTTGTTGGGTTGAATATTTGACGATATACTTTTTCTTTTATATTTTTTTAATGTTGCCTTGTTGGTGATATGCTATACACAATTTCAGTTTCTAAATTTGAAACAGTAATATTCTATACGTGGATGATTCGTTTACACGAATTATATGTGATTTTAAAAAAAAAAATTAGTATATGCATCAATTGAAATTAGTTAACAGTTTAGATTTCTTAGTTGTGAATAAAATTGTCTAAATTGTGAGTTTAACCTTTGTAATGTTGAATGTGTTCTGAGAACAAAACTGAAGTGTTCATTTATTATTTATTGTTACAACTTACGAGTAATGAATTTTCAAGATGTAAAAGGCAAATAGTCAATATATTTTCAATAATTTAAGTCATTTAATATGCATCTACAAAGTATGAGTTTTCTTAGAATTAGCCTTTAATTTATGTGTGAAAAGTAACAAGTTCGAATCTTTTATAAATATTAAATAGTTGGGTGGCTTGACCTCCAATTTTTACTAAAACAAAATTATATAAATTTTCAACATATATATTATATATGTGTTTCGAAAAAAATGAGTAGGAATCACAACTACGCTCATAAAAATAAGTAAGTGACTTAATTTGATGCAAACTTGAATTTGTCATTTTTTTTATATATAAAAGTGGACAATCCACCGATTTCCTATAATATCAACTTACAATGTCATATGAATCAGTACCAAAATAGTCGTACTAGACCCTTTAAGAAAGAATTTGTTATATTCTTATAAATTATAAACAAAAAAAATAAATATTTGTTCTTGTTTGATAGGTCTTGTGCACGGGTAATCAAGATGCATTAAGCAAACTCTTACTTAAACTTAAAAATTAATGTGTTGTAGGTGCTTTCACCTCAATGAGAACATTTAGACTTTTATATATAATTAATTAATTATAGAACTAAATGTGATTTATATGTAAAAAAATATGGTGGAAATCAAATTTATATGTTTAGTGTAGTTTTATTGTTTTAATGGACAGGAAAGAAAACTATGGATATTGTAAACACATCTATTAATTCAATTATAATAGTCACTACCAAGCTTGCAAAAAAAAAATGGATATTGAATGATCGATACCATTTAAATTAAGGATATTTCTCCGATAAAAAAATGATAAAAAATTAAATTAAATTTCTCATAAAATTTGATATGTAAGTCATTCTGAAAGACTCGATTCGGCTGCTTGCATTAAGAGCATCAGGTATGAATTTCAATTTTATATCGTGGAGTATCTTAACATAATTCTATTTGTATTTATTTAACATAATTTTACTTCGTGTATTTTATTTTACTATATTACCAAATTAAAACTAAAAAATAAACTGACTAATGTGATATATATCAAATTTGTAATCACTAATTCTATCAATTTTTTACTTGCTTACAGAGCGGATTTAAAGCTTAGCTAAAAGTGACTAAGCCGCCTTTATAATTTTAAAATTTTAATAATAGAAATTGAATTGAATTTTTTTTTTTTAAACTCTTTATATAATCTAGCCACCCTCAATAAATAACAAATATTTAGTTGTAATTTAGTGCTTAAAACTCTATTTTGTTGTTAAAAAATCTTGAGTACAAATCTCACTCCATTATAATTGTACATTTTAATTTTCAGTCATCTCTATTAAAATTTTCTAAATCCGTTCCTGTTTGCTTATACTTGTCAAGAGAGCATGCTTCCAACTTGCTAGAGTAACCGAGTAGGAATGAGCGAGTGAGCAAGCTTTTTCTGTACCGGGCGGTGAGCACATGCAAGTCCATGCTCGCCTATCTCCGTTCAGAGCCGCTTATATAGCTGGAGATAGTCAGATAGATACATATGAAATGAAACGGTTCGATTCAAAAAGGAGGCATATTTAAAAGAAAAGTAAACAGTAGGCCCAGCCAACTTCCCACATGGTCCAAAACAGGCTACATCATTGTGGGCCTACACCACCACGTAGAAAACAACTAAACTTTAAACAGACTAGGTCAGCCACATGGGGCCCATATCGAAAGCGATCACGCGGGCCCAGTGAGCCCCACTATACAAAAAACAAATTATGGTCCCCGAAATTCTACCCCATTTGTGTTTTCTGCAGAACTGCCACAACTTGGTTCTTTTAAAAAATATTTTAATGAAATTAAAATAAATAGACGACGTAAAACAACGATGTTAAACAAAAGAATAAAATAAAGAAATTGTATTAATTTCGGTTTCCAAAAAATATATGATATCCATGCACCTACAAGAGGCTCAGCACGTAGGGCTCCACATAGCTTGTGGGTGCATAGATGGTAATATTGAACATTTTTAGAAGTCGATGGTAGAGGTGCTACTTTTACTCGATTATTCGGATCTGATCTAGAACCGAATTGGCTCCGAACTGGAATTGATCCAGATCTGATTAATTTGGATAGGGTATAGTTTAAAAAATATAACCGGTAAAATTATAGATACTGTCACAAAATTAATAATTTAATATTCGGTCTACTGTACTGTGATCTGATTTGGGTGAAAGTTGGGTGCTACGTAACAAAGCTGATCTTGAAACAAGAACCTCGTGGCCAGCGAGCACGGTCCCAGCGGATAGCCTGGGCAGAGAGATATATCAACCTTTTCTACTGGAGCCTTTCGTGGAGTTTGTTTAGTCTCTCTCTTGTCTTTGTAGCGTGGTCGTGCACCTATTATACCAGGCGACCCCACATTACGTCTCCTGTGGGCAGCTACAGTTGCTATTAAAGAAGTGGGCCTGTAGTATTAGAATAGGTTGACTGTATTATAATCAACATTTGGTTATAGTGAAGCTGGCACTAGGACAAACCCTAGCCATGGCTCGGCCGTTACAAAAATTGTTATATATTGTTAATTTTTAAATTTTTTTTTCGCGTTGCGATGATGCAAAATTATGAAGGGTACGAGGGAAAGAAGATTTGCAGGTAGAAAAATGGCACAGCGGAGCCGGCACCGTTACGGAATGGCACGGTTATTGTATGGAACGGTACAGTATGTGTATCAGTTACGTGCCGTGACTATTCGCGTGATAGGGTCCTCTGATGATATTTTCGGACACAAACACTCAGGAAAGGAGAAGCCCCATGGGGGATTCAGACGAGAACGTTTTTTTTGGTTTAGAGGGGCCGGACCTTTTTAACTATTTGTGTGATAGGGTCGAGAATGGCTATTGATGGTCTCCTCATTGATTCTCCTGATGACGTTTTTCTCTTTATGAGTGTTGTGGTTCGAAGTGTTCCGTATTAATTGCTCTAGTTGACTTAGTTGTTTTTAGTTGTATTTTGTCTTAGATGTTTCTATTTTCAGTTTAGTGTTATTGGTTTTGTATATTTTGAATTTTATAAGGACTTGGGCGTTTCATAAATAAAACCAGGTGGTATCCCCACTTTTTTATTTTAAAAAAAAAAATGTGCCGTGTCTATTCGCGTGTTGTGGCCATTTTTTGAAACTTTGACACAGCACGACACGTAACGTGAAAAATCTAGTCATAGCATGATACGTAGTCATGCGAGTCACGTGTAATTATAATCATTATGGTGAATATTGAATAAACTAACTTAAATTATGATTAAATGGTCATACGAGTCATGCGAAGTATATTTGGTTACGGCACGTTTGGCACGGTGTGACTCATGTGGTATGACCATTCACATGCCGTGACCACCCCTTGATATTTTAATCACGGCATGTGAAAAATTAATTTAGTGACAGTACAACATGACACAAGATCAAAGTCACAATATGACACATTTTTTAATTCCACTCTATTTGCAGGGTATGAGGATCAGTTGATTTATATATTGGATTATCAGATAATAGAGTATACCGTGCTAATATGGACTACATAATATGATCTAACAAGTCATGTACCTGATCTGAATTTCTTTCTTGGTAGGTAATATAGTGTATATCTCGCTCTCAAACCCATAGAATTAGTAGTACAGCTAGTTAACATTAAAATTATATATATTTTTTTTTAATTAAGCCCGTAGGACATTAAAATTAGATCTAGAGATGAAGAGCATAAAAGGGTACAATAAATCCATGTTTCCTGGAGCACATTGTCCGTTTAGTTGTCAAGAGACGAAAGAGATGGTATCTAATTTTCCAAATAACCAGACCCCACGCCATAGCGGCCATACCATCTTTTTCATTTTTTATTATGTCATCTTTTCAGCCGGTAAATGGCACCCTTGACTAGAAGGGAAGAATCCAACCTAAAAAGCTGGGTTATCAAAATGGAGAGTCTATTTTAAATTTCTACAAAAAGGTATAAAGAACAAGAGAAAGTTGATAACGACTTTATAAGAAAAAAACATAAAAATGGTTAAAAGCAAGCATACTCAAAGTCTCAAAGACGATATGAAAGAGAAATTTGACAGATAATATTGCACGAAGTAAGCAAAATTTGCCAAGATGTCGCATGGAAAAATGTAAAAGGATAAACCAAAAGAGCAAAGCAGCAAAATGTAGCATGGCATTACTGCATTAGACTTTGTTTGAGTCTGAAAGGCCTTAATAGCAGCAAAATGTAGCATAGGCTTTACTTAGCATGCTAGGCTATATATGGGCCAAGGCAAGCAACAAGCAACAAATCATGTACTATTAAAACCTGCTTATTTGATTTATTTTTACCTGTGTATTTTGAATAGAAACCACATCAAGTATTTGTTGATCTATTTGATGAAACTTTTCAGACAATCTATAGACAAAGATTCCAGGAGCAAGGGGTAAAAAAAATCAGAAACTTATGATGAATAAAATATTTAAAATCAGACAAAGCTTCTAAAGCATGAGTCTTACTGTGATTTTCTCCTTATATAATATATATATTTTATGATATTTCCCACCTTTATAACCGTTAAATTTTTTATCTGAAATTTATAACATTCGAATATTAAAAAAAAATAAGTACACAATAGTTAATACTTCATGTAATACTCAATAATTACCGTATTTTATGAAAATGACACCATAGCAAAATCATCATTTCAATAGAATATGGACAATCCTCTTTGTGTAAAAGCCCATGCGTAGGCCTAAATAAAGGGGCTTTTTCAAAAAAGAAGGCCTAAATAAAGGGACCATTAGCAAAGCCCGTGAAAAGTGAGAATGTCAAAGTTTGGTGCATATTCTTCTTTTAATCGTTTTCAAATTAGACGCGCCATTAGCCAATAAAGTGAAAGGTCGACCTTTCATTCCTTCTATCTTTTTTTAGATTGAAACAATTGTCCCATGCTTGCTTTCCTTCTTTTCCTTTTTTTGAGCCCCCCATCTTTTGACTTGCTTACTATCATAGTTATTGCTTTAGGAAAAAAATAAGCACTCAGATAAAGAAAACAGATCAAAAATTATTAAATGGTATGGAAGCTTCATTGTTGAATTTTGATTGCGATTGTCGTCTCCCTGCTTGCATGGCTCGCACTTGTTCCTGCCTTTGTTAACTTTATATAAAGCGAGTTCAGGAGTTACCTTTATTTCATTTCAAAAAAAAAAAAAATTGGGTGGTATTTATTGACAACTGAACTGATGGTAAAGCATTCGATGATTCGATCAATCCGATATAAATAACACACTTTTGTATAATACGACATTATTATTTTTATAAATCCAACAATATAAGCTTTGAGGAGACACAAAAGTACGATTTCACCACGTGATATGTAGACTCTTTGGCGCTCAATTTTTGAAATCACAAAGTCCGATGCAGCTACGGTCAACTCCCGCCATTATATCTCTCAACTAAATTACTCGGGGCACTTTATAAAGCTGGCATTATTATCATTATTTTTTGGTTAAAAAGGCACATGGCCCATTTTTTTTAAAAATACCTAAATTTATAAATATTTTATTATAAATAACTACAGTTTTATCAAAATTTTATTTTTGTTCAAATCATACAGGATATTTACCATTTGAATTTTATTTTTATTTTGATTTAAAAATTCCAAACCGTATATATTCCTTACGGTTTGGAATTTTATTTTTATTTTTAGTTCAACTTTGCACCTCTGGTTAACATATCAAAACACTGTCAAAAATTATGAAAATTTACCGACATCCATTCTTGACTTCATAGAAGAAGACTGTGAAGTTTCATATAAAATCTCAAAACAATCGTGAAATATCGGCTCTCAAAAATTGCCTGAATTGCTGAAGGAGTGCTTCTGAGCCCAAATTTGCACCTCTGATTAACATATCAAAACACTGTTAAAAATCATGAAAATTTACCGAGAATGGATGTCGGTAAATTTTCATGATTTTTGAAGGTGTTTTGATATGTTAATCAGAGGTGCAAATTTGGGCTTAGAAGCACTCCTTTAGTAGTTTGGACAATTTTTGAGAGCCGATATCTCATGATCTGTTTTGAGATTTTGTATGAAATTTCACAGTATTGTTCTATGAAGTCAAAAATGCATGTCGGTAAATTTTCATGATTTTTGAAGATGTTTTGATATGTTAATTAGAGATGCAAATTTGGGCTCAGAAGCACTCCTTCAGCAGTTTGGGCAATTTTTTAGAGCCGATATCTCACGATCTGTTTTGAGATTTTTAATGAAACTTCACAGTCTTGTTCTATGAAGTCAAAAATGCATGTTGGTAAATTTTCATGATTTTTGACAGTGTTTTGATATGTTAATCAGAGGTGCAAATTTGGGCTCAGAAGCACTCCTTCAGCAATTCAGGCAATTTTTGAGAGCCGATATCTCACGATTTGTTTTGAGATTTTATATGAAACTTCACAGTCTTCTTCTATGAAGTCAAGAATGCATGTTGGTAAATTTTCATAATTTTTGACAGTGTTTTGATATGTTAACTAGAGGTGCAAAGTTGGACAAAAAAAAAAACTAAAAAAAAAAAATTTCCAAACCGTAAGGAATATATACGGTTTGGAATTTTTAAATCAAAAAAAAAATTCAAACCGTAAGGAATATTTACGTTTTGAATTTTTAATTCAAACTGTAAATATTATGTATGGTTTAGGCAATAATAAAATTTTGACAAAACTGTGATTATTTATAATAAAATATTTATAAATTTGGGTATTTTTAAAAAACTCGGGGCACATGGCCCAGTTTCTTTATTATCATTAGAGGGGTTTCAAATACCTCCATTTTTTACTGTACTTCTATTTTTAAAAATATTAATAAATCAAAATTTAAATTATAAATATTAAAATAAAACTGTTAGATGCGATTTATGTTATTTCCTCTATGTGCTTATAAAAAGAAAATATCACATTTCAATTTTGTTTTCTTGTAAATCAATAATTTGAAAAATTAATGTCTAAAAATTATCCACATAAGTACATTTTATGAGTTCTTGGTGACAACTAAAATAAAGTTGAAATATTACAATTTTTTACATGTGCATAAATAAAATAATATGGATTAATCTAATAATTTTATTTTGATATTTATGATTTAAATTTTGATTTATTAACGTTTTTAAAAATAGAGATATAGTGGAGGCACCAAAAATGAAGGCATTTGAACCCTCCTCTTATCATTATTATTATTATTATTATTCATAATGATGTCTCTCTAGTCTCCTTCTTCAGATTTAGCTGTAAATATTATACAGATAATAATGTTTACAATGCGTTTATTATACTAACGTTGTCATTATGATGCGCTTTCCGGTTAATGGGTTGTTTAGGTGGGGAAGGTACAACGACATAAAATCATAAAAAGACATGATTGGATATTCCTTTAATAGCTACTGGCTACTGCAACTTGAGCTGGATTTCACTTTTTCTGTTATGATGCAGCGAGATGCTGGGAATCGGAATAAGATTGTATGATTGCACCGGTTAAAGCTCATACTTCCGACTCTAATAATATATACTAAATTTATATTATAAATCTCTTTGTGACTTTATGAGGTGAGGTTCTCATGACCGTAAATCCGTAATGAATTAAGAGTATTCGATTCTTAATTAACTACGAAATTATATATAATAGGTTAACAGGAATATAATAATTTGAATAGAACTATATATTTTTTTAAATTATTTAAATATTTTGGTGAGCTTAATTCAAAATTTATCAGTTTGATTTTATATAACAAATATAAACTGTTGAAACTGATCATATACTTCATGATACAATTATATGTAAATTTTATAAAAAAAAATTAGTTTAATATAAAATCAGGTGGTTATAATAAAAAGGTTTATAACCTTATTTTAATGTATTTATTTTTCATTGTTGATTGTTTGTTTGATGTTATTATAAATTAATTCAATGCATAATAAATTTTGCATGTGCATTAATCCAATATGTGTTCGAGTTAAGCTTATCAGAAAAAATCGGTGAGCTTAAATACACTACGGTTTCATTAGTATATGGGAACGCTATCCTCTGTGGAATTTTTCTATGCGGAGCTTTTAATTTGGTCCGTTTGTTTTGGATCAGACGGACTAGATTCAGGGTTCACCAAATTTTGAGTTTTTTTTTAAATTTGGGCAAGATCTGATCTGGTCCGTCCGATTTGAAACGAACGAACCTGATTAAAAGCTCTGCACGGAAAAACTCCGCTGAGGATACTTTCCCTTGGTATATGACAGTGTAAGAGTGGATTGTCTGATTATACTATGAGGATTATAATCGGAATTTGATACTGTGAATTTTTGTAAAACATATCATTCAAAATAAAATTGTAAAAATAATAATTTTCCAATTAATTTAGTAAGGTTAGGATCCTTTAAAAACAAAAGCTGACGATTTGATTTTTCTTCACTTTTTTAGTGTTGAAAATTGTGAAAATTATTTCATGTGCAAAAAATCCCATTTGGTATTGAAAAACATATTATACATGTATAATAGTCTTAATTATATTCTACGTCAACCCTTCAATCATTTAATGAAGTTAATTAATCATACAAGTAGTCGGATGATGTGCAATGTGTGTGTGTGTGTGTTTTTTTTTTTATTATTTCAGTTTACAGCTAAATTAGAAGAACAGTGGTCTAGCTAGCTAGTGATTTCTGGGGAGAGAGAGAGGCACATGATAATTGTAGGGCTGTGCCAGAATAGCAGAATAGATTGGAATTAGAACCGGGAATCCATGGTGGAGTGCTAGCTAGACATTGTTTTGATAGACAAATTAAAAAGCCCTTATTTATTCCATCCATGCACAACTAGTGTTTGGCAAAAATCTGGATTGGGTATATCCGCCCGGGGTATCCATACCCGAGTTCGGGTATGAGTCGGATACTCGGATACGCGGGTATGGGCAAAAATCGGACCGAACCTGTTATTTTGAACCAATACCCGACTATACCCTACCCGAGTTTACCCGTACCCGTATATCCGAGTTACTGTTTATCCATTTCAAAATTCAAAAATTCTGATTTTTCCCCCCCAAACCAGCAAAAAAAAAAAAAAAATACCCTACCCACCCTACCCGTACTCGTACCCGCCTTACCCGTCTAGGGTACACGGGTAAGGGTATAACTCGGGTAGGGTATGGGTTTTGAAAATTATACCCGCCATACCCGTACCCGAATACCCTTGTACCCAAGTATACCCGTACCCGAGATGTACCCAAGTATACCCGTACCCGAGATGTACCCGTACCCGCCCGAGTATAAATACTCTATGCACAGCTATGTTACCCTGACACTCCTAAGAAGCCATCGTATCTGTGTCCGACACGCGTACGATACGTATCAGATACGCCAGCTGGCGTGTCCCTACCAATCTGATACAGTCTCCGACACCTGGTTGACTCTGCCGATATTGCTTGATACGGGCGAGACACGCTAGCTTGGTGCACTGTGAGCTGTGAACCGTGTGAACCGCGTGTAGACCAGTGAATTAATCAAAAATTGGTGCTAGCTGCAGGGATTGAATCTGGAAATGGGGTTAAATGCAACAGACTCCGAACCACTGCACCAAATTAATTTTGTGTTATAACGCTGCAAGTATTATATTTATCTAAAAGTTATAAGAAATTCTTTATTCATAATTTTTAATATTTAATTTATATAGTTATTAATAATATAATTAAAATAATAAATATATAATAGCTGTATCGTATTCTCTATTTTTGAGAATTGCCATGTCGCCGTACCTGTGTTGTATCCGACACAATACCCGTATTCATATCCATGCAACATAGATGCACAGCATACGTGGCAAATATACTACAGTTTCTTTCTCTTCTCTACTGATCTCATGCAAGAATCCAGAGGTGCAGGAGGAAAATTCCAGTTTTGCTGGCCACATTTCAAGCATATGTATGACTGAGATGAAGTTTGAATTCATCATGATTTTGATACTTCAATACATTCCCAGCATATCCATGACTGCATGCCATCCCCCAAGTATCATTCATCATGCATTTAGATTTCATCCAAATCGTTTGGTTTAGATTATCGAAAATTAGTAAACCAGTACTTTCAATACTTCCTCGTGATTTAATAACCATAGTGCGCACAATATATAGCATCGTGCATTAACGATCGAATTGTATATACGATTAGGGTTTATTTGTTAAGTTACACCCCCATACATCAAGTTTTAAATTAATTATTGAGGGCTTTAGAAAAATAATGAGAATTTTAATTAACAAAATGCTGAACAAAATTAATTATACATAGAAGTATCAAACAAGTTTGGAATAAATTTGATTGGTTTGAGCAATCGAGTCGTGTCTTGTCTAAGTTAATTTTTTATTTATGTTCAAGTCCCGAACGCAAAAAAATATCAATTTCGACAAAACTAGCACTGTGATGGCCAACATCTCATGAGAAAATATATAAATATATATTGTGAAGAATTATTTCAAATGAAAATTATTATAAGATAATTATAGTCCCTTCTTAACATTTTCCTTTTCGCTTTCTCTTAATTTGTTTTCCTTAATCGCTGTATTGCAACTGACATTCAATGCTTTTACAATTGCATCAACAATTTAATAAACCGCTCCTTAAATAAGAATAGTCATTGACCGGTTCAAAGTAGAGAACACGTTATCCCAATAAGGAAAATGGTTTAGTGGGTTTTCATAGTTGACTTGGTCAGTTTTTTTATTTGAGATAGAATAGAGTCAATTTTTTTTAAATTCAAAATTTCATTCGAATTTTAAATTTGCAACCTCGAAATCAATATATATCTTAGTTATTAATTAAATGTTGGTTTTCTTACATTATCTAGTGGATAATAATTATAATGAAATTAAACTGTAAATAAAAGTTTGAATACATAACTGTAATTAGGACCCATTACAGTAATTTCCATACAATTTGTTACAATGTGTGACACTGAATAGAAAGAAAAATATATATTTTTTTAATTTAATATTCCCAAAGATCTTCTTGTTATAAAAATAAGATGCGGAGTTTTGATGTGAAATATCGACCTAAGCATAGGACTAGTGGTGTTCATCGGTTCGCATAAAATATGTAAATCAAATTTTTTATTTAGTTTTAAAAAATACAACTGAGTCGGCAATGGTTGAACTAAAATGAGAATATTAATTATAAGAAATACATATTTTTGTACTTTTTTGAAATTTTTAAGATGGGTTAAAAAATTTTGTTTGATTTTGTCTAACCAATTTTAAATCAAACTAAGAAATATACATTATATAGTAATTTTTGAATTTTTTTTAAAGTTTAGTTCAATGACCAATTTTAAAAATTTCTAAATCAAACTGAATTGAACTATTAAGTCGGTTTTAAAAGATATACCGAACTGATTCATTTAACCGGAAAAAACCAAACTCTCTCGGTTTGATTCGGTTTAAAACCGACTAAACCGGAGCCCAGGAACACTCCTACTTAGAACGATGTTGAATACATGAATAATTGATTAGAAGCTGCACACCGTCTGACGAACTACGTTTTATAAAAATTCGTGCTGTTTTGATGAATCTGGTATTCTGGTGTCTCAATTGAACACAGAACAGAAACTGTTCCTCTGAAATGACATTGGAGACGAACATGCATGGTGCAAAACAAGAACAAAAGAGTAGGAACAAACAAAAGCAGTGAGGTGTACAATGACAGATACCAAAGTCGAAGAGAAGAAAACGCCAGCAAAAGATCCACAGCTCATGTCCCTAGAAATTCCCAAATTTCAACTCCACGAGAGGCCGTGACCGATTTGATTGTTGTATAATATTATTAGTCAAATACTCTAGTTACTTGCTAGTAGCTATTTTTCTTTACAGGGAAATCAGAGCTGCCTTTTCTTTTCTTTTCTTTTCTTGTAATATTCATCTTTTGGGAAATTGAGAATTCGTCCTAACCGCTTCTAAAGAATGCACAAACTTTTTTAGTATTTTGTGTCAGCGAGTGCGTTAGCGTTACAACAAATTACTAGGCGTAAGTTGCTCTAAGACAAAAATGGGGACGGTTGCATCCAGTGAATTTTTCTTTTTGATGAAATAGCGTTAATCCTGCAATAGCGCTAATTCAAAAATAACTGCTATTGTTAGTATGCTATTCTCATCATTTTACATTTGAGTGAAAAAAAATAATACTATTCTCAATACAAGAAATAGCTCAAGTTAGCTGCTATTTTGCTATTTCATTGAAATGTCGGATTATCAGTTATTCCGAATTTAAGATTAGCGAGCTATTCCAAGCTATTCTTTGTTTCATTCAAACGCACCCTTAGTGAATTGCGAAAGAACTGGGTAGGCCGTTGAGTAATTACTTTGTTAGGACTAGATTGTATATGAGATTTGTTTTTTAAAAAAAAAACATCACTAAATTTTGAAAAGCCAATATGATTATAACTTCTTTTATAAAAATCATCTCCATCATACTCAGTATTGTGCATGTTACACAATATTACACAGAACGCAACTCGTTCCAATTTAAAAGCCGTGCTGAATCTGATGGCCGATTTTCTTTCAATTTGTCAAACGAGAATGCTAAGGCTGGGAATTTTTTTTTCTTCTATTTAATATTTAATTCAATTAATATTTTATAAAGAGTGAGAACCTCAAAACAAATCAAACAATTAATAAATTATAGGAGAGTGGGACCTCAAAACCAAAATTGAAATTGAGAACCGGCTTTATTATCTCACCAAATTGAATAACAAAACCGATCCCCAAGTCCGGTTTTCATTTACTGATCTTCTGTGGCATAAGAGAAGGAAATAAGTTCAAATGGGTTCAAATTCAATACTGAGTGTGGTATCCGGTTTTCACATTTTCATACCGAGTATGGTATCTGATGGAGATCATTTTTATAGAAAAAGTTGTAATCATGTTGGTTTTGTAACTTTTTAAATATTTAGTGATGTTTTTAAAAAAAAATTATGTATATGATCACTACTAATTGATTTGATCAGTGGCTGAGCTAAAGAATTTTAATCAGACTGAAATGTAAAATATATAATATAAATATGTAACTATTGAAATTTGAAATTTTTACTGCTCGAGTTGGCTACAACTATATTTTTAGTATTTTATTAGAGGTTGAACTATATAAAATTTAAAAATTATTTAATTTCAATATTAAGTATTAAATATTTTTAGATCTGTGTTTGGAATTTGACAATTATCTGGCCCACCACTTTGGTAATCTCTAGCAGTTTTGTTTTTTAAGAAAGACAAGTTTATCTGGCCCACGTATGGATCGTAATAGATAAGTTCAGACAAACTTGTGTGAATTCAATGTTTTTTAATTATTGTTATTTCATTTTCTGAACGGGGACAGAATATGATTGTTCAGAAAAAAATGATCAAAATTGTATATAATAGACATAAACATTTTAGATTTCAAATATAGATAACTTTCATGATAAGTTGTGCAGATACATGAAGCAAAATATAAAATGCAAGGATAATTTCTCGGAAAATTATCAAATCGACTTTACACAACAAATTGAACCGTCGAACACTGAACTATTTCAGGAAAGAAGTATTTTTCCTGCAATATTTATAATTTTTTAATTAATTTAGTGTAAAGTGAAACAGTAAGCAAATAAGGTTTATATGTGATTTTAATGCATTCATTTTTTCATCATTTTTTTACCAATTAATATATATTAAATAAAATTCAAAACTTACAAATTCAGTACGTAAGCATACCACTCATGAATAGATCAATTTTAACAATTTAGATTCATTATTTAAAACTAATTTGATATATTTAGAATATTTATGCTAATCAATCATCTTTATGAGTGTGAGCATATAGAGTAGAACTAGGGTGTTCTTAAGTTCACCAAGCCTCTTGGTGATCTCAAATCTAAAACTTATTAAATCGGCTTTAAATGGTGAATCCTAAATATTGAAACCTGCCTATCTTACGAATTATGTATCTACATGTGAAAATTTTAAACATTTAAATTAATTTAGTATAAAGTAAAGCGGTCAAAATTAGAAGGTTGATAAATTAATTTTAATGCATTCATTTTTTGAATATTTTTTGACCACTTGACTCTATTGCAAAATTAATTTCAAAATTAAATTTTTTTTACATGTAGATGCATCACTCGTAAGGTAGGCAAGCTTTAATAGTTCAAATTCGATTGTTCAAAGCCAATTCAATTAGATTTTGACTTGAGTTCACCAAAAGAATTGGTGAACTTAAGAAAACCCTAGTTCTACTCGAGCATATATATACTAGCATTACTCTTCCTTTTTTTTTATTTCATTTAAAAACTAACATAGTTTCATCTTTTCAGAGATTTAGGAGAAGAGATTATTAGATTTAAAGCTATTATTTGTGGGCAAATATTGGTTTTTGAAAAATATATAACTATCCTAATTATAGTTTGAGAAGGGTTTCAATACCTCATCATATCTCGTATTTTATATCTTTATTTTCAAAGTTCAAATTGTCGATCCAAATAGTTCAACATAATATTTATACTAAAATATGCATGGAAATAAAATTTTATATTTTTTAGAATTTTTTTTACTATTTTTTAAGATAGGTACAAAATAATTGTTTTTTAACCGTTCAAAAAACAGTAATTTTCTACCTATCTTAAAAAATAATAAATTTTTTTTTAAAATTATAAAATTTTATCCCTACTATATTTTAGTGTATATAGTATATTGAACGATTCGGATTGACAATTTGAATTTTGAAAATAAGGATATAAAATATAAAGTACAGTGAGATATTAAAGATATGAGATATTGGAACTCTCATTGTATAGTTTATACTAAAAGTTGAGTTTGAAATTTATATGATAGCCTGCACCAGTTCAAATCATGCATGCTCTACCACTGTCGAAATTCAATAATAAATATGATACCTAATTCCGACCTAAATAACCTCCAAAAGTCCAAAACAAATCAGGTGCATGCCAATAAAAATTTATCCTTCATAGCTCGTGCGCGCCTTTACCATATGTCCATATCTAATTAATTATACCCGTGTGGCCGTCAGGCTCAGGCAATGTATGGCCCCACTAGAATCAACCGCATGAACATGAGCGGTGTGTTCTACCCTGGTCATAAATGATTTAAACTCGTACGTAGTTGCTGCCATGCCGGTCTTGCTGACATTTTTATTTATATTCATTTTTTAATATATTTTATTAAAAATAATTAAGATTTTGATTTTTTATTAAAAATACTCAAGTCACATGAATTTTCTGCGTTCTATTTCTCTCTGCTTCCTCACAAATTTAGCATAACTCAACATTCAGAGAAAGAGAGAAAGAGAGAAAAAAAAAAGGTGATTTCACAGACAAAAAAGGACGATTTTTGAGGTGATTTTTGGGTATTTACTTTTCTTGCAACTGTTACAACTAAAATCAGTAAACTGATAAAATAATTATTATATACGAATGTACTTTATTGGCCATGTCTATTGTCATTTTCGGTACATTTTGGAGGAAGTTCATAACTGACTAGTATGAGGTACATTTTTTTTTTTTGAAAACCTTCACAAAAGCTGTGAAGTTGTGAGGGAAAATCGAACTCTCGATCTTTGGGTACAACAACTCGAGAACTTTTTCCTAGCTAATTGTGCTACCTACCCTTTCTCAAGTATGAGGTACATTACTTCAAAGAACAAGTAAATATCTACTGGGTCAAGGAAAATTTCTCATTTGAGGCGGAACCCAACTAGGCACAAGCAAAGCCACCAAGATTATCAATGGAATCTAGTTGGTTCTTAGGAATTCGATGGAGGCATGGTAGTAGAAATTAACTTGTGAACTATTTCTATGTGTTGAGAACTTATTTAATTAGATGAAAGTTTGCAAACTATTTTTATTTGAGGTTTGTATAAATTTTATTTGTATGTGTTAAGAATTATTTTAATTAGATACAAGTTTAAGAACTTAGCAATTCCAATAAAATTGTCTTCTCTAAGTTAACCCTAAATAATTTTTAGTCCATAGAACAATTTGTACAATGAATAATTAATTGTGAACCGAACTTCAATTTTTATTTATAAATGTACCAAATGTAAAAGATCAAATTTAAACTAAGCAACAAAGTTCAGGACCCATTACGGACTTTATCTAGATATCCTTAACTATAGAATGCAAGTTGATATTTTCTCAAGTAAATCAAGACCTCTGATATCATTTTTAAAATTTTAAACAATTATGTTATCACATCAATTCCCGTCAGGGGCAAAACTAATGGTAAGAAATAAGGCAAAACAAAGAGAGGGTATAAGTACAGTGTGAACTTCTGGTACAGCTAGTATCATACTGTATCCAGTGAATAATTCTCTCTATTCAAGCAAGGCAACATTAGATAAACTAAAAATTAACTTTTCAACAAAACAGGACATAAAACATCTAATACACACAAAAAGTGACATGTAACTGCACTTCCAAGTAGTTAGGCTTTTTGCGCTTTGAGTCTTAGTCTTTGGAGCAGGGTTAGCAGATGTAATTTGGCTTTCATCAGGTGAAGTTGTATTATTTTCATGAATTTCTGCTGATTCATGTTATGACAAAGGCCACTCGGTCCCACAACCTGGACAAGTTCTCGAGCCTTGTTTGATGCATTCAAGTGTACTTAAAATTAGATTAAGGCGATTATGTGTTGTTAAATTAAAAAAAGATGATCTATTTCTATTTGAGGTTTTCAAAAAAGCAAAATAAAATACTCAAGTTGCAGGAATTTCTTGCAACTTGGGGCCCTTATGTTAGTTTGTAATAATCTAGAAGTCAATAATACGTTAATTTATCATAAAGCTTTGTTCATGAATTGGATGATTAATATCATTTTGTTGCCTTGAGTATTATTGCATTTATGGATCATTTCGAGTTCATGACTGAAATTGTAAAACTCCATAATATAGATGATATATACTCTTAATCTTAAAAGGTCACTGACCAAGGTAATTAGCAGGAACACTAATTACCGCTATAAGGTTAGTATGTGGATTAAATGATGGTCAAGTTTTACAGACCATAGACAAGAAGTTGTCATTTTAATCACATAGATATATGTTACAGGAACATGATATCTGACAGACCCTGAATGAAACATTATACGGAATTGTGTTCGTGTCATTAATGCTTTCATTCAGTGTTAAGTTCTAAAGTATGAGGTATTCATCTTTCCTACTAAGAAATGTATATGTGTGATTGTTATCAAACGCTGTCGGTAAAATGCAGTTATAACGGTAGCTCTTCGGTATACATGGCTTAGCTGAGGTAGTGATGGTTTACCAAAAGTACTATTGTCCCTCGTATCTCTATACGAGCTATAGCATCACTGGGCCCCTTGATAGAGTAAGATTATCAGCGCGCGGTATGATTACAAGAGTAATCATATTTGATAATCTGCTCAAGATCAAGAAAAGATTAAGTTTACAAGGATGACACACACCTACCTTGAAACTAATCTGATAGCTATGTGACAAAAGAATTAACACGAGTAAATTGTTTACTGGATCGTGATATTGTACTGTACAGCATCATCTGTGTAATTGGATGGTCATGATGTGTTGTCAGATGCCTCTCATGATTATAGAAGTTAAAACAGTTTTAATTCTATTTACCAACATAACACAGATCCTATTGGGTCACACCATATAGGAGTTAATCGGATAATCTTATTGTGATTGATTATAAATTGGTTATGATCAATAGTAAGATGGTTATAATTAATTATACGTGTTATAATTAAATTATAAATGTTATGTAAAAATAACAAGCAAAAACATTGGTTAATTTATAAACGTGTATGACACGTTGTATAAAAGTTACCGGTTAATTTATAAATGTGCATGACACGTTGTATAAATTACCGAAACAACAACCGCAAGAAAAATATATATAATTGTTCAGAATAATTATATGAATATTATTTGTGTTCGGGCCGAGGGCATTCGAGTCTTTTCAGATTCGTCCTTATCCGCATGACATGTCATCGATCCTATCCAGATGACACGTCATCGATACCGAAACAAACAACCGCAGAAAAATATATATAATTGTTCAGAATAATTATACGAACATTATTTGTGTTCGGACCGAGGGCATTCGGGTCTTTTCAGGTTCGTGCTTATCCGCATGACGTGTCATCGATCCTATCCAGATGACACGTCATCGATCTTATCCACATGTCATCATCCTTATCCATTTGATGGCATATCTTGTAAATAGGCATATGTTGAGGGGTATTTCGGTCTTTTGCGAACCTCCTCAAAAGCCTATAAATAGAGGTGGAGGGGTAGAGAGAAAACTCACTAATTCACTTGTATCGTTTCGTGCAGAATCGAATCGGTATTTTCTCTCTTTCTCAGTTTCTCTCCCAAATAGTGTTTCGGTTGAGAAAAGAAAGTTATACGTAGTTGACGTATAATCTTGCGGGTTGTTGTGGAGTATATTTACAGGGTTGATGAATAGTGTTTTACCGAATTTCGCGGTATTTCAGTTTTGCTCATTGATGAAATTGAGTAACCGAAAATTCGTGTTTACGGGTTTTCGTCTTTTCCCCGTGAATAGTGTTTTTGCAGAATTCCGCGGTTTACGGTATTTCTGGCAGAAGAAATAAACCGCTCTCTGGTTAGTCCTGGTGGATAACCGATAGAGGCATCAGACGTCTGATGCTCCGAGATGAGTCGATTCCTTCCGTGATGTAGCTCTACACGCTCGGTCTGCATTCCAACTGTGATTTGGAAACAAGGTATAAATATGTTATATTAATCTATTTAATTGGTAAGTAGATTAAAGTTTTAGAAATCAATCATGGAGTAGATCTGTAAAAGGATTAAATTGGGTTTTGATGTCAAAGGAATACTGAAGGTGGACCGCCTTGGAAAGTTTCCTGACATACCCCGTTTAATCCTGAGCTTAAGTTGGCCGTAGAAATTTTTGTTCTACGGTCATTCCGCACCTTAAGCCTAAATGGGTTTTGGTTACCGCGAAACCCCAAAAGTGGTATCCGAAACCCAACACCTTATTCATTAGATATTTTTAATAAAAACTCAAAACCTTAGTTATTTTTAATAAAATATATTAAAAAATAGATATAAATAAAAATATCGGATGGTCTTGCATAAATGATCGGAACTTTTATTCGCAACTAATGTATTGCTGGTAACTAGTAAAAGGAGCAACCAGCGGTCAACAATGCTAGGTTAAGTTTAGATTCTTATAAGGGTCAGAGTAGTTTTTTGAGTAAATGTTGATCAAGCCATCCGACTATTTAATATTCTGATAATATAATAAAGAAAATTTTCCTATTCGAATTTCGAACTCATGATTTTCTACGTATAAAATATGTGTCTTTACTATTAGATCAAAGCTTAATTCTTAGATCAGAGTTGTTCATTAGAAGTATTGGAAAAAAAAAAAGGTTGAATTTCAAACCTATGCAGGTGGTCCTTAGAGGCTAGAGCTCGCAATATAAGTTTGAAATTATAAAAACACATCTTTAGTCAGAAAAACATTAAATATACGGACTTGGGGGCAAACCTAACCGAAATTTTTATTATACATCCTCAATAAAAAAATTCCAAAATTAACCTCAATATTTTTGTATTTTTAAAAATGTTCCAATCTGGTTCTGTTTTGTAGTAAACTGCCATAATTCTTGGCAGTTCATTAGAGAACTCTATCTTACACATTATATAAACATGTTTTCTCTCGCATTTCACTCGCAACTATCTCAAACCAAAAGAAAAGGAGAGAGAAAAAAAGTGGCAAAAATGCTATTTTGGAGGCGCAAGAAGGTAATTTTTTAAAGGTGAAAAATCCAAAAATGGTATTTTTTTTTTAAAAGATGGAAATTTATCTGAATTTGAAATTCCGACTCTATTTAAAATTTTGACACAAATGAGAAAAAAAGTTAAAACTTTGATTGATGATATACATTTTATTGTCTTGCACATAGAAACAGTTGAATTTTCATTCAAGAAAACATGGAAATAGGGCTAAGTTTATCCCATAAATAAGAAATTGCTTTGTAATATAAAAAGGGTCGGATTTTTAAAGAGGGTTCCTTGAAAAATAAGAGTTTTAAATAAAGGCCTTTGAATAGCGGTCAGAATTTGAATGGCGGTCATTGTTATTTTTTCTTTAAATGTTGTCTTTTTTCAACTAAAAATGCAAATGTATTAAAGGTTTCATATTTTAGTTATAATTTTTGAATTTTAAAATTATAAATCTGCCCTTACTAAATTTCAAATTTCTTCCATTAATAAAAAATTTGGGGGTACTCACGTCTTAATATATGTGAATTTTATCTGAGGCCACTATGACCAAATTAATATATTGAGTGTGCGTTTTAATTAAACATATTCGCAACTGTAATTAATATTTAAACGACATTTTGACACGTTATATATTTCAGTGCTCATACCTAGGAGTGGCAAAAAATTCGTAGTTTGTGATTTGATTTGAGTTTAATTCGATTCGAAATTAGTTTGTTATGAAACAAATCAAACCAATTCGGTTCAAATCTTATTCAAATCAAACTCAAACTGGATATAATTCGTTTGAAATTAATTCGCAAACTATTTAGGTTCGAATCTCAAATAATACAATTAATGGATTGAACCATTAATTTTTAATAATGCATGAACCAAACTTATATCATAACTCAAAATTATTAATATAATTGTAATAAAAATGTTTCAACAGCGTAACAAATTAACAATGTAATAAGTTTCATTTGACTATATAGGTCCATGATGTGATTTAATCAATCTAGTAGCGTAAAATGTAAAGAAATCTTGAATTGACCCATAATCCATTAGTGTGAATTCGTAAAAAGTAAAAGGAAACTGTGTGAATTTTGTTCTGCAGGAATAAAACTAATGCATACCAGTATAACTAGGGCTGCCAAAAAAAATTGTAGTTCGTAATTTGATTGGCTTTGATTCACAAAATTTGTAGCTCATAATTAGTTCGATTAGAAATTAGTTCAATTCAAAAGAAATCAAACCAAATCAACTCAAACTCAAATAAGTTCGATTTGGTTTGATTTGTTTACAGCCCTACAGTCATACCAAGGCATTGCCCAGTAATTATGGGAAAAGGGGCTTCTATAAATATGATAACTTAAAACTTAATTATGACTTGTTGGTGGACTCGGGAGGTTAATGGATGATAGATTTGTGTGCAAACTGCAAAGCATCATAATTATTTCTCTAAAAAAACATCATAACTATCTGCTAATCTGCTTTAATCAATCGTCACTTTTAAGTTTTAATTGAAGACAGCCTTTAATCAATCGTCACCTTTTTTTTATTGAACCCATATAATGAACTTCATTTGTGTTTTCGAGGGCATTAAATAGTTAAAGAACTGTATATGACAAGAACATATGGATCGCAGTAATTGAATGTGTTAATTAAGTACAAGCTGATAACTTCAGATTCAAAACCTATTGAAACGAAGTAAAACGGGTAGGGGAGCAAACGGATCGGATAGTGGTTCGGATACATATACGGATCAAATGTTAACAGTTTTTTTTTATGTACCACTCAAATAAATAAGAATTAAATCAATACCACCCGTTAATTCTGAATTCAGATTCCGCCACATTCGCACACTGGATCTGCGAACAGGTCGCTACCCGTTCGCGCAATAGATATGCGGACTGACTCGTTCCCGATGACCCGTTACCGACGACCCGTGCGCGTAACAGATATGCGGACGGATGACCCGTGCGCGTAACAGATCTGTGGACAGACCCGTTTGCATTGTTGATCTGCGCACGTGGCACATTCTCCCTATATAGATATATAGATCAGTTCTACAGAGCATTCTACACCCTCATTTTCACCGAAGCTGCTGCATAGGTACGTTTTTTTACCTTTTCATCCTTTTTTTTTTAAAATTTATTTTTTGTAGTTTTTTTAATTTAGTTATTTTTTATTATTAGGTTTATTCAACCAATTATGATTGGAATTGCTTGTTATTTTGATGGTGAAGTATTACAATGACCAAATTGCGCTTATTATAGCCACCAAGTGCCGAAAATGTTCAATATCCGGCTTGGTTTGGATTTTAGAGGTTTAAACAGGGAAGTGTACCAACAACTCGGTATTGACCACCGTAATTACGAACTGATAATTACCGCAAGAATCAATATTGGCCAAGGCAATCAAACCTGGTTCCAACAGCTACCGGTACAAAACGATAGCAGTTGGGAGTTATATGTCCAAATGACAATGAATATGACTTTCAAGTTCCTGGAGTTATATGTTGTAGCCAACTCCAGACAAAACTCTAGACATAACTCCAGACAGAATACTAGGCAATTGTTGCAATTGACTCAGGGTTTGGGGCTCGAGCAATCTGTAACGGGTCCTAGCCGGGCCCCATGTGTAGTTGGTCCTAGTCAGGCCCCATGTGTAGCGGGCCCTAGTAGGGTCCAATCTAACAGGGGTCGATCTCAGATTCCATACTCGTCCTCTAGCCGAGTCCAATCTGAAAGGGAGCGATCTGAAACCCCTTAACGGCTTTATTATGTTGACAATACAGACGATGATCCTGAAGAAATGGAGGTAGAGGCTAATTGGGATGATAATGGGGACGGTGGGGTATCAGATCACAGTGATGAGGATACTGGTATTCTTGTGCTTGGTAGACGGAAGTGGCCTATAGTGGATCGTGGGGAAAGACATCCGTTTGAGCAATTTCATGACACATCAGGGTTTGGAGAGGCCGATAGCTCTTTTTTTGCGACTTGTGAGGTATGTTTGTTAATTTATATTTAATTTTAATTTAATTATTAAAATGTTGTTATTAATTTGATGTTGTTTAATTTTTGTTGTTTCTTTTGTACAATAAAAGGGAGAAAGGCATGAATTGTCTGAGGGGATGACATATGACAACAAGGATAAGATGAAAGATACAATTAACCACTGGCACATCAAACAAAATAGGGAGATTAAAAATACACACAGCGATACCACCAGGTTGAGGTACAAGTGTGTTAGCGCTCGGTGCAGGTGGGCGTTGGTTGCGAGGGCTATAGGCTTTGGTAATACTTGGGCCATCACGAAGAATGTGGCTAAGCACACATGTCACGCATAGGCATCCAGGTTAGATCATGCACAGTTGACGTCCGCTATGGTCGCCAACTGTATAAAATTGTCATTGGAAAAAAATGCTGATATTTCTATCCGGGCAGTCGCTGACTTATGCACTGAAAGGTACGAGGACATCGTTCCAAAGTACAACAAATTATGGTGTGGTAGAGAGTTAGCAATTGCTCGGGCCTTTAGTAGTTGGGAGGGGTCTTACGGGCTGATTGTCCCTTTGTTGGAGGCAATAAAAAGGTCAAATCCGGGAACCCAATATAAAATTGTTTCAAAGCCAACCACTAAGGCAGGGTATCGTTTTTTCATGAGAGCAGCATGGACATGGGGACCATGTATTGCCGCAGTCGGTCACCTCAGACCCGTCATCAGTATCGATGCTTGTTTCTTGTCTGGCAGATACAAGGGTAAGCTGTTAATTATAACCGGATATGATGCAGAGAATCAGTTAATCCCGTTAGCATTTGGACTGGTAGAGAATGAGGATTTTGAGAATTGGGGATGGTTCATGAAGTGGGTGCAGGAGTTTGTAATTGGGTGAAATAGATACATGTGTGTGGTATCTGACCGACACAAGGGCATAAAAAAGGTGTTTATTCAAGATGATTTGGGTTGGTGTGAGGAGAAAAGAGAGTGTGCTCACCGCTACTGCTCTCAACATGTGTTTGAGAATTTTGGAAAGCACACTAAGGATAAGGTAGCTTCCACTTTTTTCAAGGTTATGGTTAAAAAGAAGAAGAGAAGAAGATTGCAAGAAGGACTTGATGCAATCGGGAGGCGAAATCCTGCTTGGTTGGCTTATTTGGATACATGTGGCAAATATAATGAAAATGACGAGGAAGAACTACCTAAGTCATGGAAGGTGTATCAAACTATGGATGATGGATCTCATTGGAAAATAATGACTAGCAACGGTTCTGAATCGCTCAACCATGTCTTCAAAACTTCTCGCAGGTTTGTATTTTGTAATCCTCCTATTTTTATTATTGTTTTCTTTACTTAATTTTAATTTTAATTATTGTTTTATTATTATTTTCTCATAGATTACCAGTTGCCGCAATCATTGAGGAGACATTCTACAAGTGTGTCAGCTGGTTTGAGCAAAGAAGTGAGACGGTTGTGCAATTGCAAGCAGGAGGTCAGCTTTTTTCCACTCGCGTGCATAAGAAGCTGGATAAGCACATTGAGAAAACTAAAAAAATGTCAACGCTTGCATTCGGCCATAATGAATTTATGGTGACCTCACATGGCGAAAAGATTAATTTTGACATGGAGAATGGCAAATGGGTACACACGTCTAGCGACTGCAGGTACAAGGTAATTCTGAAGAACGATCATGAGGTGGAATGTCAGTGCCAAAAGTCTCAGATGGGCGAAATACCATGTGTTCATGTGATGGCGGTGTGTCGTTTAAGGTAAAATTATGTTTTATTTAATTTGAAACTTCATATTAGGGACGGTACTACTTACTAATGTGTTAACATTATAGGAACTTGAATCCAAATGACTTCGTCAATTATTATTACAACATTCAAACACTCATAGACACATGGAGTAGTGAATTCCATGTGTATGACAATCAATGTGATTGGCCGGTGCACGAAGGAGATCTCTTAGTTCCAGAGCATCGATTGGTAAAGTTGGGTAGGAGACAACACAACCGGATCCAAATGTGGATGGATGTATTGGAAGGACGACGAAAGGGCATCGAACTAGTAGAGAAACTCTCGAGAGGAATGCGAGAAGAAGAAGGGATGCGAGAGGAAATACACAATAGGGTAAGCTGTTAAAAAATCAATAATTTTTATGAATTAACAATTGATTTAACATATATATTTTTCCATTGCAGTTTCATCATTCGAGGGGTTGTGATTTTAGCCAGGAATTTATATGTTAATTTTTATTGTAGACTTGTGTGTGTGTTTTTTTTATCCGAACCTATGTGTATTTTTATTGTAGTAGAAGTTGTGTTTTTTTCTTTATTCGAATTCTAAGAAATATAGTAGCAAGCATAAACCAAATAACAGTAAGAATAACATGATAACTAAATAATATAGTAGCAAGCATAAACCAAACAACAGTCAGAATAACATGATAACTAGATAATAACTAAATAACAGTCCAAACAGTACGAATAGCACAAAAAGTCCAAACAGCTATAACAGTCCGAATAACTACTTGGTCGATGGTGTGTACGGGTCTTTCCTAATCTTATGTCTCTTACCGCGCCCCAACTCCTCCGGTACCTCCTCAATCTCCGAACCTCAGAAATTGAAAGCAGGTGTATACTGCCGTGATGGCTGTGGTGGGGTCTCCTCTGGTATCTGTCCAAACAAAACCTCCTCAGGTGAGCTAGGAACTAACGGAGGACCGAAAATAGAAGCTGCAATAGTCTCTGCTAAGGATGAAGTTGTCTCCGTCTGGTACACTGCTGCACTGTCCTCTAGTGGTGGATCATCCTGTTCGTAAATCTGAGGATAAGAGTAACCCTGAGTGTATATGGTATCATATGTTGAACCCACGTCAAACTCAAAATCCCGCGATGGCTGAGTCGGCTCAAAATCCTGTGATGGCTCGAACCGGGGCTCATATCCCTGAAAATAGATGGTTAATAAATGAATAATTTGGTTTCTCAATAAGTAGGTTATTAGAAAAATGCACGTACCACTCGATCTCCAAAACTCTGAAATGCTGCCTCAGGCGTCGGTGCAGACAAGATCTCTGAAAGATCCGGCTCTAGTGTGCTCATCTGCTCTGCAGAATCTTCATCATTCATATTTGCCAAATCCTCGTATCTTGGAAGATCTGCTAGCCGCAGGATCTTGTCTAGCTGGTCCTTGTACCCCGCGACGACCACCGGAGGTGCAGATATGCACAACATCATCTTCCCCACCTTCTTCCAGCCTCTTGTGATCCCATATCTTGCAGCTTTCAGAACTGCCTTGATGTTCATGAGTACCTGTGAATAAACCATTTCATCAATATTTCGAAAGATGATTACCATACCTGTATTAGAATAATATAAAAAAATATAAAAAACTTACAATCTGTGCAGCCGGACCACTGCTAGGGATGAAACTGTACTGGGGGGTAGTCGTGTCGCGTGGTACATGAAGCGGCTTCCTATTGATCTCTGACATGAGACCGAACATGTACACCGTGAATGCACAATTTTCCTGGTACCACTGTCGATACTGCTGGTCCCACTCCTCGAAAGCATAAATCTGGTACATATCAGTAACCATGTTATCCGGACTCATAGCCTCCACTCGCTGTACATGCAAGGCGTGCTCCGTTCGCCAATCCTTCATGACCGTAGTGCATAACGGTTGCTGAAGATCATACCAGTCGTACTTTGTGATAGGATCCGGGACTGGAAAATACTAGGCCATACCAAACTGTCTCATTACCCGTCCAGGGTAATAATGCTCAACAACCTGGTAGTAAATAAGCGGCACCTGCAAATATTTTATGTGTCTAAGTTTTAATTTTAAACTACAATATGTTTATGAAATGTAAACTAGAAAATAAAAAAAACCTAGTCGCACCTGAGCAAACCAGTATTCTCGCTCGCGACTGCAGATCGAAGGAAGTTTTGTGAGGAAATAGTACGGTTCTTCATCTTCTTCATACACTGTGACGCGAAAATCATACGGTCGCCACTCGACATGTAGATCTGGAGTCATCTGCTCGAATTGAGTTCTGAAAAAGAAAACTCCCGAAGGCTTGCCGTGAGGGGTCGCGACAAAGGTCTTTCTAGCGCAGAATCTCTGAGCATACGCAGGACAGGTCTCCCCGTTCGGACGACCCCAGTCTGGAGCCCAACCCTCGTCTAGTGGTTGTGGACGACCAAATGGAAATCTCGTCCATGACCAATGCTGCAGGAGGCCAATCGGTCCGTACAGACCTTGTTTGTCGACCTATTTTTATACAAGTTACATTTATTTTTAAATTCGATAAGAGAAAATAATTTATTTACAATAAGAAGAGAAAGTAATTTATACCCGGCACGCAATGCATAAGCCTCGGTACAGACATGCCAAGACCGCTACACCCCAATTCATCTGTGGAGGGTCATCCAAGTCCCTTAGCCACTGCGGCATACAAGCAGGGACGGTGTTCCCAGAGGAATCTGAGAACAACCAGCAAGAGAATAACTCCATTATGTAAGCCCATGTCCACCAATCTATCTTCTCCTCAGACGCATCTTCTTCCAATTTTCCACTACATATACGAACTAATTTAGTACAGAGTATGAAGCATCACAATCAAATACTTACTATTACAAAAAAATACTTACCTGAATGTCGCCCGCAAAAGAGGGATACTAATGTCATTCTTCGATGCAACCTTCGACCTCTTGAGGGACCTTTCCTTCATCAGGTTGGGTCCCAACAGTTCTTCGACGTATTTTGTGAAGTCCCCGTACTCCACACCCGTCACAGCCCGTCCAGTAATAGGCAGTCCCCAGAGACAACTAACATCCTAGAGAGACACCGTAATCTCTCCGACAGGCATGTGAAATGTGTGTCTCCGGCCGCCACCTCTCGACCAACGCAGATAGAAGAGCGACATTTGCGACAATGGGGATCAGCTGTGAGACATGCCACAGACCCAAACTCTTCAGCACGGGAGCGTATCGGTCATCGTAGAGGATACTCATCTGATTGTTCCGCGTATTCGTCAAGGTATGAGTCTACATTCAATTTCAAAACAAACAAACATATAACTTACCTATTTTTATCTAAATGAAAATGAAAATTATTTGTATTTCTCAAAACAAAAACTTACATATGCGTTTTTGATCTTGTGCTCCTCGAATTTATACCAGCAAAGAGGACTGATACTCTCTTCCGTCATATTTGGAAATATGTGACAGGCCAGTGATAAATCTAACTGTAAATCATCTTGCATCCGATTTTGATTGGTACCGCTGGTTGACGCCATACTAACAACAAATTTAACAATTTTATCAATTTTGACCTCTATTGATAATTTCAAATAGTACAAATCTAACAATAATACAAATATATATGGTAATTCAATAATATATCACCATTCTTGAATGAATCGGTAAAAAATCTTACAATCTACGCTAATTCAGAAAAAAATAAATTCTGAATTGGTGCATTTATACTCTATTTTGGTCTAAATACAACATTTCTAAATTTGTCGATTTGTAAATTGGTACATTTCTAAATAGGTACATTTCTAAATTCTAAATATAATTTCTAAATTCTACATACAATCACAATTCTAAATTAGTTTAAATACACAAATATTTTGGTACCCAACTAAACTACTATTTTACTGTAATTTACAATATACTACTATTTAATAAAAAATATACACAAATAATAGTATATTGTCAATTACACATGAGAAACCATAGACAATTTTAATTAATGTCTATTTTGGTACCATACTACTATAATACTACTATTTAATCAGATTGCTTACTATGTTGTTCATTGGAAAAAAAATGTTTATTTTGGTACCATAATACTACTATAATATCAACATATTGTAATTACACATGAGAAACCATAGACAATATATTATTTTGATCTAATTAACACAAATATTTACAAAACTACAAAAAAAAATTTGATCTAATTTACAATATACAACTATTTTGGTACCTAACAAAAATAAACTACCTAAAACTAGAAAAAAAAATTAATCTAATTTATAATATACAACTATTTTGGTACCTAACTAAAATTAAACTAATAAAAATACTCCGGATCCGCCTCGTTTACAAGTCATTCACTGTCAGATCTACCTAAAACAAGTCATTATTATTTTACCTAACTAAAACTAAACTAATTAAATTATTTAACAAAATTAAACTAATAAAAAAAAATTACCTGTTTACTGTGCTGGGTGGTGCAGAGACAGGGATAGAACATATGTAAAAACCACTGCGCAGGGGTATTTATCCGGATCCGCCACGTACGCATAACTGATATGCGAACGGGTCGTCGGGAGCTGGTCACGTCGGGAGCGGGTCGTCGAGAACGGGTCAGGTCGAGAACGGGTCCGTCCGCAGATCTGTTACGCGCACGGGTCGTCTGGAACTGGTCAGTCAGGAACGGGGCAGTCCGCATATCCATTACGCGAACGGGTAGTGACCCGTTTGCATATCCAGTATGCGAGTGTGGCAGAATCTAAATTCGGAATTAACAAGTGATATTGATTTAATTCTTATTTATTAGGGTGGTACATAAAAAAAAAACGGCGTATCTGGTCGCTATCAGGGCTGTTATGTTATAAAGTCCCCATTAATTATACTAGAGGGGACAGAAAATTTTACTCAAAAAATTGGACCTGTATTTATAGATGGAGAATAAGAGATAGTAAGAGGAAAAATCAAGCCATCTAATTAAATCCTCAAATGTCCTGAGAAGATTTTTAGATAGATTGGGCAACCACATCAGGACAATTGAACCCCACAGGCAATTTTCCAAAAAAAGAAATACAAGGACAATAGTTATTTGTCCTGCAATTGAGACTGTATTGTTGACTAGACTACAAATCTCGTGCTTGAATGGGTCTTTTAATAGACAAAATGGGTAGTGTTGGATAAAATAATATACTGGGTTTCATAATACCTGCGTGGCAAAAATCCTGCCCCGTTTTGCGTTTTGTGGTGCTTGAAGTGCATGCATGCGTCCGATGGAGTGGATAAGGCAAGATATGATATGTCAGATGGAGGGGGATTTTGTTGTGGATCGTTCTAACAATTGAAAGGACCACATACAATAACTACTTTTCAAAGCAGCAACAACAATTATGTTTTTAGTTTCAAACGAGTTGAAATAGACTAGAAATGAAATCCAATCATAGTCACAAAGTCAAGGTGAATGGGAATAATATAATAATAATAATAATAGTAATAATTAATAATATTAGTAGTAATAATATTAATAGTAACAATGGTACCAATAATGATAATAATAATATTAACTATATTATGCTGATACTATAGATCGTGAAAATAAATCTGCTACGATCCCAAGGGATTGTAGGGTCCCTAGAATTCCAAATTAAATTAACACTAGTGGAGAACTTGGAATTAATATCAGGTGTTTATGGGTATTAGTGTCGGACTTTAGGCGACACTAATAGAACTGATACTAATACTTTGTAAAAAGTCGACACTAAAAGTAAGGCATTAGTATCGACTTTTTAATAAATAGCCGACACTAATAAGTATTAGTGTCGGCTATTTATTAAAAGTCTGACACTAATACTTATTAGTGTCGGCTTTTTAATAAATAGCCCATACTAATATTTATTAGTGTCGGCTTTTTAATAAATAGCCCACACTAATACTTATTAGTGTCGGCTATTTATTAAAAAGCCAACACTAATTTTTTTTTTAAAATTTTATTATTTGGCTAGCTACCATATATTTTTACTGCTCTATATATAAAACAAGTAGTCCGAAATAAAGATATCAAATAACATTCATTAGATAAAATATCACATTTACAAAATCAAAATTTATCATTATTCAAGACACAATTTCATAAATATAGAATCAGTAAAAAAAAATATGGCCTCTCTATTAGAACACCTTTTTTCTTCGACGACTTTTTCTAATAGCCTCTCTGTTTTGTGCAAGTCTTCTCTATGCTCTTTTGAATGGACCTAGCTGCATAATCCGAAGGCAGAGAGCAAATGAAAGAGGGTTAAGTTAAAATCCTTTGACAAACTTCATTTTAAACACAAAATTTACTTATATTTAACTTACATTGTACTGTTCATTAAATTTTCTATCCATGGAAGAAATTAAGGTTACATGCCACAATCACCACTGCATTCATATCATAATTAGAAATCACTTTGTATCAATACTTACAAAAATTATCAACAGTACTATGGTTAAAGCTATGCACATCTACAACAGATTTGCAAAAATAAATTAAGCATTGACATTAGATTTGAGAATGTATTTTTGTAAAACAAAAAAAAAAAAGATTAGAGAAATACCTTAATAGATGTGTAAAACCAAAGATACTCAAGCAGATGTATAAGACAGTAGAAAAAACCTGAGGACGAATTTTATCATGGATTTCTGCCACTAAGAGCAATCAAATAGCATAATGAGCATATTAGTGGATAAGAAAATATTGTTTTTAAGTAACAAATAGATGTAAGAAAATAATTAAGTGGTCCAAATAAAACAGGCCATTTAAACCATGCCGTTAATCAGCCCATTTAATTAGGCCCTAATTAAATGGCTTAATTAACAGGTGCGTTGATATAATTCATTGTGTTGATTATCCAAAAATCTGATTCAATGCATTGACTAAAGGATGCATACTCATGTTGACTAAAGGGTGCATGCATATGGCGCATATCCATCTTTTGGCTTGATTAAATTAACAGATGCATTGCGTTAAATTAACAGGCGCTATTATATGAATCTGATTAAAGGGCGCTATTGTATTATTTGGCTTAAAGGTGCGCATATAATGTACAGATTAATATTAAAAGGTGCATATTGATAGGTGCGCTATTATATCCACCCTTTCGTTGCGCACTGGCTGTGTTAATTATCTCCCTATAAATAGTTGCTTTAATGACAGGCATTGAGAATGTGTATTCTAATAGTAAGGTTGATCCTCTCTTCATCTATATTCATAAAGAACAAGTTGCCATTGCTTAGAAAGAGAAAGAAGAGAGAAATCGCTTTACAGTTCTTCTGACGGTTTGCGAAGAACAATTCAAGTATTGTTCTAAATCGCTTTACGGTTCTTCTGACAGTTTGCGAAGAAAGTTTCAAGTGTTGTTCTACAGATTACTATGGATAAAGGTATGTAATCTAATTGTTTGATTTGCACGTGGAGATTTTTGATTTCTAAGATCTTTGATTTGCTTTTGATGATTTTTATTCCGCTATCGAAACTTTAAAGATGATTAGTTGTACTCATGATTATAATTATGTGTAACTAGTTAAGCACGTAAAGACTACTTACAATAGATAGATGTTTCCTGAAATTATCAGGACTCCATGGCACAGATTTATGTATTGACTCAACCATCCGTCGATATATAAATAGATGTCAAGGAAATGCTCAAGTATCAAATATAAGTTGATTCCAATAAATTCTAACAGTGTTATACACAATAAGTACCTTCATTGAGCTAATATACATAACTCTATTGGTAATTTATCCAAGCACATTGTAAGTCTAAGAATGACATGGAAAATTAAAAACAAAGTGAGGATTATATAACTTACATGGATCAGTAGTGGTGGTTATATGCATAAGAAGCCAATTCGACCAGATTGTTTGCCTCATAACAAGCTTGACCCTCTTGTATGAACGAACAGTCGGCTCCGTCAAACCAGTGACAATAAAGGAAAGAAATATTAGAAACAAATATGCATGTGACGAGATTAAAACCAAGCACAAGATTGAATGCTAAGACAATCGACACATTTTTGCTCCAATTTGCAAGCAATCGACCAACCTTATTTACTTAAATTCAAATTTCATTAAAAAAAAAAATAATTCCATTTCCACTTACCTCAAATTCTCTCTCACAATCAGCACTGCAAACTTCGAACCTTTTAAACGAACTCAAATCCACCAACCCCCAATAAATTACTCTCACAAAATTTACTTGTGGCTAATTCGAGAGAAGAAAATTCGAACATTACCACCAACCCCTTTCTTGCCATCTAGAAACGCAAGATAGATAAAATCAAAATTGAATACAAATTTAGGTGATTAGATTAATAATGGAGAGAAGTCGTAGCAATGCAAAGATTAGAACTCAACTACCGAATGGATCTAATTGTACTTTAAAGTAAATAGAAGCACCTTAGCAGCAAGATACTAAGAAGTACGAGAAATAGAAAGAGGAGAGACAGATCGAGGAGAAGGAGAAGGCCAGCGGCTAGGGATATGAATCTTACAGATTGGGATGGTTGCCTTAGTGATTTAGGGGGAAATGAAATTTTTGCTTTTCACCTGAGGGCGCCACACCAGCCATCCAGCCCTGCACCTAGGCTGAGCGCACCTTGTCAGCCCTACCTCTCTTGCCTAGCCCCACACGTCCGCATCTCGCTTCGCCTGACCACACTGGGGAACACCACACCTGACCAACGGCCACATGAGCTGCCTCCTGACTCGCACGAGGGATCGAGAGAGAAATAGAGAGTGAAATGGAGGGAGAGAGACACCAATGAGGGTGCAGATGGAGTGGAGAGAGAGAAAGAGAGAGCCAAAGTGACGGAGAGAGAGCCAAAGAGAGAGGACCCTAGGCAGCCTCTACCAGGATTTCAAAAAGAGAGCCAAAGAGAGGGAGCGGCGAGATTTATGCGCGAAATGTTTTGATAAACCCTAAAAAGGCGCATTGGGATTTGAAATGTTTATAGACAACTGATACTAATAACTAATAATTAGTGTCAGTTGTTGATAAACAGTTGATACAAAACTATTAGTGTCGGCTGTTTATAAACAGCCGATACTAAATGTTTTTTATTAGTGTCAGCTATTTATTAAAAGCCGACACTAAAGTATTAGTGTCGACTATATCTAAAAAGCCGACACTAATTATTAGTTATTAGTGTCCGCTAATTATAAACAGCCGACACTAATTGTATTCGTGTCGGTTTTTTGTAATTGACCGATACTAAAGTATTAGTGTCGGTTTTTTGAGGCGACACTAATTGTACGTCCTCCACTAGTGTAAACCTTTCATTTTTTTGTTGTATGAATCTATAGTTGTTTTTTTGTGCACGAATCTCAAAATAAATGAAAGGTTCAATTTGAAATTGTAGAGACCCTACAATCCCTTAGATCGTAGCTATTTCCATAGATCGTAGGAGCCAAAGTCCTAAGCTCTACGTCATTGACCCCAAATTACTAGCTTTATGGCCTAAAGCCTATAATACTACTCATAAACAAATGGTAAACAATATTTCCTAGGTCATGGTTTTAATACGTAGATCGCTAACTTCCACGCACTCCTGTCCGAAGCCAACTCTTTGGATACATTATATTCTCTCAAGTCTCTTTCTACTACTTTCTCCCATGTCAATCTAGACCAACCTCTGCCTTGCACTACGTTTTTGATACAGCTTATAATTCCAGTACACAGTGATACTTCTACACAAAAAATCTATTTTCAAACTAACGAAAAAAATGCCAACGAAAAGTGAGATTACCTTTAGGATCGGGGCAATTCATCGGATACACATTTCGATCCGGGCAGTTGCACATGAAGGTGGAGGTGGTGGTATTGAACCCACACTGGCCACCGCTCTTTTGGCAATCAGAGCAACTGGACACTAACAACTCCACCAAAAATCCATCACTCATGAAGGTTGTGTATTGATCCACCGTCGACCCATTCCACCCCAACACTGGTATTCTCGAGATGCTACAATTGCTCAACGACTCCCCACGACTACTAGGATCATGACTATAATTTTGTAAAAGCCGCACAAACGACTCATTACCTCCATCAGATTGCTTGGCAACACATGTAACCGGCAAATATTCGACCGGAAGGGGCTCTATTTGTCCACAATTAAAGAAGAATACAACCTCCTTGTTGATATCACTTACCACTATTGGACCAAGACCCAATGAAATATTGAAATGCGGAACAGAGCAGTTGGTGCTCCCATTTACCATAATGGAATTGATGAGCACGAAGGAGCTATTATTGTAAAACACTCTGTCGATGTAGTAATTAGAATCCTACGAATGCACTAGAAATGGTTTTCATCGCGACAGTTGACCTCTAAGCTCGGATAGCCACAGTAGTTCGCCTGCTGCTTGGAAACCCAAAAGGGGTAAGAGATGTTAACACTCCCGCACTTCACTAGTGTACACGCCTGTATTCCGACACTGTCTGATTGAGATAGAGCTATGTTCCATAAATGTAATAGGAGAAAGACAAGTATCAATCAATTGCACATCTTTGAGGCTGAGGAATAGAGAGATTTAGAGATGTGAAATTCAATTAGGATAATTTAATTCACAGGCAATTGTACAACACATAGATTGAGATTTAGAGATTTAAGAGAAAGATAGGTCATCAGAAGTTTCCTAATAACTTTCAAAAATGAAATTTCCCTTGGAAAAGTAAAAGAGTTGAAAAAAGGCAGGCAATGGTCTACCTAATAATAGACATGAGAACATAAGACAATAGACTTTGTCAAAGTCAACATTGATTTTTCAAAAAAAAAAAAATTCCAAAGAGAAATTTTCCAAGGGAAAAGAGCACCTGACCAATTAGAAACGAAAATAAATAAGAACATAGTTCCTATAAAGGGAACCCAAGGACCATATTCATCTCCAATCTGAGTTTTGCTTAAGTCCCGAATAAATTCAAGAATATATTCAAAGAAATTCTGACCATCAGTCGGAATGGTTTGTGGATTCCGAACAGCTATGATGACTGACACTAACAAGATTGCAATTACAATCCAAGAAGTGATAAGTACTTGGCCATGGATTTGTAAACCTCCTATTTGCCAATAGAGATGTTGACCTACTTCTACAGCAGATATCTCAAATAACACATTATATGTTCGGCCAAACTACTTTCAGTATGAAAGTTTTTCTTAAATTTGACTTCACAGTTAAACTAACAAAAACAAGCTAATGGGAATACAGTACGATATGGGTCTAAATAGAACACCTAGGAAAGAAGATTTATGAAGAACTGTTTATATCAGAGATTTATGAAGAACTGTTTATATCAGAGAAGAAGAGTCAACTGAGTTTAATTATATGATTGGACTTTTAATAGAAGCAATAAATCAATTGAACTTCATCTTTAAAGAATAGTACCAAACAAGCCCATATGTACCTTGTGCACACCATTCGATTAAACAAGAAACTGGAAAGCCTACATGATATGCGGTGATTATAGTTGCAATCACAGTTTTGTTGTGGCAGCTGAGAAGAGATGCATGGATCAAGCCAAGTATAAACAAATTCTTTGATCTGCCTCCATATAAACAGAAGCCCGTCGAGGAGTACACTGTACATCACTTAATTTTTTGTCTTGCACCACCAAACTGTTTGATGTAATCCTAGCAAGAAGAGGCTCTTTTAGAAAAAAAAATCTGGATTGAGGTGAAATAAAATTCTCTGGAAAAGCTTACAAAGATATCCACAATCTAAATCAAAATATTTGACCTATTTTTCAAGTAATTAGTATAAATCTAAATCCTACAACTTAAGCCTAACCCTAATCCTAACTCGTAAATTACCGGTAACCTAATCTAAACCCTAAACCTTATATAAAATTAATTCTAATTTTACAAATGATTTCAATCAACTAACTACATTACTTAATTTAACTCAGTTTGTTCTCCACCAATAATTTTTTAATTATTTTATGAAATAAGAATTTGAATATGTTGTAGATTAGTTTCATTTTATTTATAGGTGTAATATATAATTGAGTTGATTGAATTAATTTTTTTATTATGTTGGAAAATTAAATTAATTTCAGTCAACTAAGAGCATCTACATCCCTAAAACTCAAAAGGTTTTTTAAATAACTGTTAACTATTTTTTAGAAATTATGGCCTTTAAAGTTTCTAACTCTCACATTTCTGAAACTCATTTTAAAGTTTCTATTAAGCCACGTTAGTAACAAATTAAAAAGGAGGAACAATTTGAGCCAACTATTTGGCCAACATAGAGTTTATAAACAGTTTCTTAATAAGAAACTTTCCTACATAGTTTCTAAATAAGAAACTCTCCCACAATCCTCAAACTGAATTAGAAACTGCCATATCAGATTGGAAACTCTAATAGTTTCAGGGATGTAGATGCTCTAACTACATTACTTGAGTATATGTATGTTCCATATGATGACAAATAAATATAAATGTTATGAATGCAGGATGTCAGGCACTGATGAGTGCAAAATACAAATATAAATTAATTATAGTTTTACTTGAAAAATAGGTCAAATGTTTTGATTTAAGTTGTATATCTTTTGTGAGTTTTTTGGCGAATTTTATTTCACCTCAATCCGATATAGAATGATAGAGTTATGATAGAAATACGAACACTTGTCGCCCAAATTTAGGGGTCCATATCCGGATGCCACAAACCCTAGTTTATGGCCTTTTGCCTATTTTTGAAAAAAAAAAATCAATTTTTTTTTGTTCTTGTTTATTTATTTTTCTTATTTTCTATTTATAAAAAATTGTCATTATTTACAGCTATTTTATTTGTATTTTAATTAAAATTTATTTGTATTTTTTGAAAGCTATGCCAATTTGACTTCCAATATTATTCACAAATTAAGCCACTATCCTATCACACAGCTATTTTTTTTTACGCATGAGATTAATTTGTCAAAAATTTAAACGCCTGAAGTTCATGCCATCTTCCAATTTATTTCCAAAAAGTAACAATAGTCATATTAAGTCTATTTACAATTGGAAGAAAAAAAATGTATATTTGGATACTAAGAATTTCTCTTGAGATAGTAAGGACAAAAATTGACAACCGGAAGCCATTTTAATTATTTTATATTTCACCAACTAAATTATTTTACATGACCCAAATATTTATCCAAGGGCTAATTAAATATGATAAAATACATCTTTACACTTGAAAATTGAAGCCAAGCACAATTTTGTAGAAACTATTGCCTTGTCATATGTAATTAAAAGAATGAAAAATTAATCGAAGAATCGTTAGCAACATGGCCTATATATATATCATCTGTCTTCTCAGAGCAAGCTCGAAGTGTTCCCTAGGGACGGGCGCTGTGTTGTGGATCCCACTAATGGGTCTCCAAAAGGGTTAGCCGATCCAACTTGGCGACTTGTATTGTAATGCTGATAACCTTGTGGTACAATCATCATTTGTTGCTGTTGTTGCTGTTGGTAGGGTTGGTAGTTATTATAAGACTGTTGTTGCTGATAATACTGTTGCTGATAGTACTGCTGCTGTTGCTGAACAAGCATAGACATTTGCACATTAGAAGGCGGTGCTATGCCACTTGACATGGCAAACGGATCTCGGGTCGACTCGAACGGGTTAGCGGATAGGCTGCCTGCATATGTCCCGCCCGCTATTTGTTGCCTTCTTGATTCATCTTCATACAGACTGTCAAGTAAGAGCTTGTCAAATCCTCCACCCTGTAGAAAGGAATAAAAAATTAGTCCATGAGAAAACTAAAGTCAAGTCATATGAGATTGCAGCACAGTAAATGAATTTGATTTGAACAAAACTATTGTAGATGCATATTCAAAATTGATTATCACTTGAATGTTATAACCAAGGGATTCACTTGACAAATTCTAACATCAGTGAAAGTAAATGAAATAAAATACATAAAT